>BPLQ01007708.1:118133-193562 GCA_021605075.1 Caerostris darwini | reverse complement strand
AAAAAAAAAAAAAACACCATACAACAGAAATACAGATGATATAATCTAAACAAATATAATTAAAACAAAACCAAACCATAAAAAAATGTATCACATAAAGGGATTTTTCTAAATCCTTTAATTACAATTTATTTTTTTAACTGAAATAAACATACAAAGGATAGGTATAAATATATATGCTCATTGTCTAAATAAATAATGCTATTTTCCCAAATAAGAAAATGGGATTATATATCTTTCAATAAATAAATTTTTCTTTACCTAATTTTAGTATAGTGTAAAACTTTTTAAGGATATAATTGAGTGTTTGAGTATGATATTGAAAATGTCATAAATGCCATAATGTTAACCGATTAATTTATAATAGAATACAAATATTAAATTTACATATATTCTTACTAACAACTTAATTAGTACATAAAATATCAACTTTAAACATTTTATACTATTAATGGCAGAACAATTATTGCACATCATTAGGAAAAAATGAATTCACTCTGCATAGGAGTATTTTTTTACTTTCCCTTCAAATAGTCAACATGTTTATATTTCTGTCCATTACAAATTCAATTAAAATATATTTTTAATCATACAATTAACACTGAAAATGAAATGTAAAACAAAAGCAATTATGTTGAAGTAAAAGCAAAGTTGGCACATATGAAAATAAAACAAAATTATAACTGTAATAGTATTGAATTTAAAAATAACAAAGTTTTTACAATTTTATTATACTATAACACCTAAATATGTGAAAATCAAATCGTTATGTTTAAAGAAATAAAATGTTTTCTTACACCACATTCACTACAGACACTTGATAAATTACTTATACACCACAAAACATGCATTGAGTGTGAGAAACAGAATTTAAATTACTTCTAATTTCAGATAACAAGTCATTAAGACACAATTAACACAAACAAGTACATAGTTCTCTTGTTGTATTCAAAAATTAGATATCTTATATACATAATTCTTAAATCTACATTTTATTTCATATATATTTAATATTTCATCTATATTAAGCTTATTTTTATTATTTACAACTAATTAAAAACTGTACAAAAAAATAAACTGAACTGAAATGTTAAATTAAAAAGAAAATTCCATTAAATGGGAAGCAGTATTTGAAATTGTCTTTTAGCAAAAAGTATATTAAATAAAACATTGTCACATGTATACACAGATTTTATTTATTACATACTTATAATTATACACCTTAAAAATTATATTTTAGATAATTTGGTACAAATGTCAGCTTTGTAAAAGAACATTACGCAATATAAAATTAGGATCTTTTAAGTAAATTAATTTTTTTTATAGAAATAAATTTATTTTGTCATAGTAAAAAAAAAAAAAAAATAAATAAATTATATATATATACACATACATGCATACATAAATTACTAATTGCAATTAAAAATATAATACTAATTTTTTTTTTACCATTACATTTCTAAAAATATCTATAACTCATTTTTTTTATTCTAGAACTAATATGTTGTCTAGCTTTTAATAAAGGTTTAATTTTTTTCATATACAAAATAATAATAATAATAATAAAGCTGAGAAGTTCCTCTTTACATTAGGCTTGTAAAAACAAATATATTATGACCTCATTTACCTTTAATAATCAACAGATGAAATAAAAATTAACTTTAAATAAGAATTATTATAATTATATCTATGTCTTTACCTATTTAAAATACATAGGTCTTTTTCTTATAAACAATTCACTTTTTTCTATTAAAAAGATAAAATATTTATGGAGTATTTACAATTTATGGAAGAAAAATCAAAAAATATTTTGAAAATTAAGTTAATAGTGCTGTTAAGACTTATTTTAACACATATATACATACAAACTTGCAATTATAAATTCAAGATTTTATAGTTTTATGCTGTACAATATTTATATACAGTTTTTAACAGGATCTGTTTTATTTATACACATACTAAAATAATGTTAAACATAACACAACATTTACTAGATTTAATACATAAAAGTCAAAAAAACACTTAAAAATAGACTTCAAAGAAATAACCGCATAAAGTTAAAGAGAGCAACAAAAACATCTGAAACATGGTGATTCAAGTTGTTTGAAAATACTGACTTTGATTTCCTGTTTTTTAGAAATCGGAATTTTTTTATTTATTGTATGGTATGCAACCATGACTTAAAACTGTATGGTAGAGAAAAATATTTAAAATACAAAAAATTATAAGCTTAATTTTTTTTCTTGCAAATAAATGTAACAGTGTCAAAGTTGTGAAGCAAGAATCAGAGGACACTTGGGAGTTATTAACAAATACTTTAAAACACTATTGAAAATTATAAATAGTTTCTAAAACTATTACAACAAAATGTATGATAAAAAGATTTTCTTATAAGTTATTTTGTTGTACAAGTGAAATAACCAGTTTGCACTGTTAAAACTACAAAAGCCATCAATGTGAAAATTGTAAAAGGGCATTTACAGACAGAATCATTATACAGGGACTGTTATATGAGCATGTACAAGATTTTACAGAGTATTTTTATGAAATGTACATTATCCAATTCTGATTCAGAACATTTGGAATAATAATATTTCTAACTTACAGTTCCCAAATCTCACAAATTGATGATGATGAACAGGATGATACTTCAAGTAGGCTCAAAGTGTAAAAAGCATGTGTTTATTCACCTGAAAATTAAAATGAACATCAAATAAAAAGATTTAAATTTACTTAATACAAGCAATCTGGAATAAAAAAAAAAAAAAAATAAATTTAAGTATTTTATAGTAATTTTTTAAAATAAATGTCTGGTTTTTTGCATACAATGTATCTCATTATAGTAAGTAATAAAAACAAATTTCGATACCATTAATGTTCCATTTTCTTTCTTCTTGAATTCGTTCAAAACAATCATATAGAAAAACATACTGTAAAATTTAAAAGCACTCATTACAAACAAAATATTAAATTAATTTACAAGACAACAAAAATATTAAAAGCACTAAAAATTATGAACATTCTTTAAAGAAAAAATACTTACATAAGGAGTAAAAATTTTAACATAGCGAGGCTTCTTGTCTGGAGGTGCATATTTAAAGCTGAAGGACATCCCTTCATCATCTAGCTCCCATTCTTTTACAGTATCCCAATTAAAATCAATAATCTGTGACTGAAATGTGAAATTTAAAATAAATATAATCAATTCAGTATTAACAACTAAGAACTTTAGAACCATGCATAGTACTTTATATGCAATTATAAAGCATGAAAAAAAAATTAATTTCGTTAAATATTTATAAGTGATCAAGTGTACAACATTCTAAGAAAACATAAGCAGTTCAGCAATCTAATCATGATATAATCTGATATATTCATATTAGAATAATAAAAGTTGATCTATCATTTAGCCTTTGAACATATAGTTATGTACTTTTCATAGATACAATATTTTTTATTTATATTTCAATGCTAATCAGATTTTTAATTTTCTGCAGACTTTGAATTTATTCATGTTCTTTTTTAATATGAAAATGAGAATTATCATATAATAGTCAACTAAATTCCTTACCTTTTAAAGTACAATTCATTCAACAGTAGAATTATAGCATGTGAATAGCCACAAATAATTAAACATCACATTTTAATAAATATAGGATATTTTGTAATTTTTTTTTAATAGTAGTACTCAATATTTGAATATTTTTACAAAGCTTTTAAATACACAACAAACTTTTTATGCTTTCAATTATATACTAATAAAATATTTATGAAAAAATATTGATATTCTAGTGAAATTTTATTAGCCAGTGTGTATGCAAAAGCATTTAAAAAAATAGCAATAACATTTTACTTTTTTAAAGGGTTTCCCCCCACTCTATATATGTACATTAATTCCTATTGATTAAATAAATCAAGGTGCTACAAAAATAAATTTAATAATAATAACTTTTAACTACAAACAATTTTGGCCAGATGTGATTAAACAATGACTATAATAATTATGTAGATTGACAACATATAAATTATAATGTACTAAAATACAGAGTAATAACCTTTCCTACAGTCCAAGAAAATTAATAAAGTAGTAAAGAATTTCAACACATTTATAAATTGAGGAATTTTAAAGTTTTATGATATACAGTATTTTAAATATATATATATATTTAAAATACAATATATATATATATATTTTAAACTATATAGCAAATATATATATATATTTTAAACTCTTTTCTTTACAATTTGACAGTCAAAAGAAACCCCCCAATAATGCCTTTATAACCTTATATTACATTAAATATTAAGAAATGATTTAAGAATCATTTTGTTAGATTGGAAAAAGTGTGAAATTAAAATATCATACATTATAAGGGCAGATATGATTAATTTAAAAAAATTATTTGAATTGATAATAAAATAATTAGCTGGAAATGATCAAAAGCTTCTTTCCAAAATAAAAGTAATTTTAAATAGTTTTATATTATTTAATTTCTGCCAATTTAATACATTTATATAAAAAATTTTAAATTAAAAATTACTACAGGAAATACAAATTCATTTTTTAGCCAGAATAAAGAGAATGCATAGATAGAATAAAGAATTGCACTAAAAACAAAGCATTTAATTTAAAAAAAATATACGAAGAGAAACCAGTTACAAACCTCCAAAGTTCCATCATCTTTACAGGCTTGTAATTTTAAATTTGTCAGGCCAACTGTCGTAACTACATGTCCTTCTTTGCGAGCATCACAACTACAATGAGGGAATGATATTTCTCCATAGCCATCTAATTGTCTGGCTAATTTTAAGTACTGGATAATAATAATAAAAAAAACGCATTTTAAGTATCTATTATTAAGAATTGCTTATAAAACATAACTTTTTATATACTATAAAGAAACAATTATACATACTTCTAATTTTCGTGAAGAATCTTGTAAAGCCTTTAGTTCATACAATTTATTTCCTGGTTTAATTTGACCTTTATTTACATCATCAATTGCCTTCAAATTAATTATAATTCATTAAAAAGTGATACAATACTGATAGTTAACTATTCAAAAAACAATTTTGAAAGCCTACTTTTAGAATAGATTTAAAGTTATTTAAAAAAGTACATTCTAATATAAAATGAATAGCAATTATAAAGCTTTAATTTATATATTTTATATATATTTGAGCGAATCAAGGGGGAAAAAAAAGAAAAAATCTTTTATTTGTAATACTGTCGATACTTTGGTTTATTAGCATAAATATTAATATTTAAAGTAATGATTAATAAATGGCTAAGTAGTTAATGTTCATTACATAAATAAAAAATTAAATAATTGCATAGAATATATTTTTTATGAAATTATACATTTCTAAAGCAAGTACACATGAAAAAAAAAAAAAATGTTTTAAACAAAAGCTAAACTTATTCAAAAAGCAAATGATGATTAAATTGAAATATTATACTTTTAACATCTAAGAATTTTAAAAGGATAAACTAATGTAACCTATTGTATGTAAAAATATATTTTTAAATTTCTTTCTTGAAAGTATTCATTAAGCATAAATAAAATTTGAAATAAATAAGTAAAAAATAAATAAATTTGCAGAATGAATCTATGTTTTATTAAAAATAAGAATTGATTAAATTGTACCAGCATCCTTTTTAAAACAATTTTTAATTTTTTTTAAATATAAATTTTTATTATTTAAATTATAATAGTCAGAATTTGAATATTAATTGCAAGAGAAATTAAATTCTTATTTTAAATATTATCCACATTTAAGTGCTTAAATAGTTTATATTCAATGACAAGACAGAATTAAATACAAAAATTTTATTGCCAACTTTTTCTTAACATAGTTCCTAACTGGGCATAGAAAAATGAAATGTTATCTTCACCAATATAAGCTCAATTGCAACAACCTTAGTAGTTGTGGACAAGGCGAGAATCATCCCAAACATATACTTCTACATCATAAGAAACTTTAGGAGCAAAGAAAATTATTTAAGTGAGCTTTAAAAATACTCTTTCCTGGCTTTCAGTTTTGTCTGACTTTGTCAAAAGAATCAAAACAGTTGGACTCCTGTGTGTGTGCCCCAATACCTTTTTGTAAACATTTCGTTTTAAACTTGCATCTTTGAGTCTTGTGGATTGCATATTATTTTAATCACAATTTCCAACATCTAAATTAAATAAAAACAAAAAAATATTCTGCTATTCTTAATACTAGATATTTAATTATTTTTCTAACTCTATTAGTCTATCAATGCTTACAACAATTCAACATCAGTGTGTGTGTAGGGGGGGGGGGGCACACACCCCAACACCAACAAGCGTATAACATATAAAATTAAATGGTTAAACTTAAAATTTTATAATATTATATTCAACATTGCCATTAAACAAATAAAATGTTTGAATACCAATAAACTCCTTAAAAAGTTCATATAATTACAGATATTAATAATAAAAATTTAGTAAAATATTTTTCTAACCTGCCAGAAAAAGAATGTTGCAGCCATATTATCTTCTGAAAGCTCTATTTCTTTGCTAAGAGTAAACAACCACTTACGAATTAACAAGCAAGTTGACGTTGCTGTACTGTAATTTTGGATGTAAAGATTATGGGGATATTCATTCAACTGTAATTTTCTTTCTGTAAATTATTAAAGAATGATAAATGATCAATGAATACAATAATATGGATATCGACAAAATGTAAAAGTACTTACCAAAACCATATTCTACAATTTCAAAAAGAGCAAAAAATTTTGAAACTTCTTTAGACATGCCAATTTTTTCAGTCACAGCCTGAAATAAAAATAAATTATGTATATGATGCTGTTATATTATATGTTAGATAATTTATGTTAAGAAGTATATGACATAATTACTTGAAGACTTTTATTTTGATTTCCAATAACTTCTTTCAGAATATATAGTCTATGTAATTACATTGATGATTTTTACAATTTCATTAGTATTATTAATTTCAGACATAAATTATATTTTAATTATTAAATATTTATACAATTAAAACAATTATTTTGATGTATTCAAATAATTAAGCTATTTTTTCAAATTAATGTTTTTATAGATATTTAAATAACACGAAAAACAATCAAAAATAAAAGACAAAAGGTACTAATTTTTAAATTCAAATACAATAACCAAAAAGTTAAGCTGATTCAATGGTCGTATTTAATTGAAGAAAAATTTGTTCTGGGTATTAGAATAATACAACATACTGTCAGAATTAATAACATACTTAAATTTATTAGTTCTACATTTATATACAACAATAATGCTGATATGTGTAACACACAGGGCAATTATAAACACTATCTCGATTTATGAGTCCCTAACTATCATATTATTCACGGAAACTGAATGAAATTTTGATTTAAGGTATTTGCTCAAGAATCATATGAAAAACAACATTTAAGGGTACAATGACACAATTTCAAAAGGCAACAGCTACTTCTTATTTTATTAGAATATGAACTCCATAGTGAAAAACCATGAATCGCATTGGAAAAGTACCTGCAGCATGAAAATTGCTGGTGGTAGACAGATTAAGAAAAGTGAAAACAATCAGTAATTACAGAGAAGCAACAGAAAGCAAAACATTTTGATGTATCACACATTTTTCACATGATGACACATTGCATACACTTACAGTGAAATACTCTATTTGACATGGAGTCAATGCAAGATGGTGCTTCCCCACATATGAGGTATTCTGTTAAAAGTTTCTTAACAACAGTTTAGTGACAGAATTGCCTCTCGCCATTTCACGTTTCTGTGACCGCCACTGTACCTTGACCTCACTCCAATGGATTTCTGCCTGTGGAGGTACCTGAAATCTAAAGCGTAAGCCTTTAATCTGCAAACTACATCTGATTTGAAAGATGTCATCAGACCACAAATTCAATAGATTTCTCTCGCCATAGTATGTGCTTCAGTGCTATCCACATCTGCAGCATGCAAAGTGTCACTGCGAGGAGGTCACATGGAAAATTCGTGAAATACAAAAATATTCTGCTGTCTTTATTAGTCTGTCTAGCACTGACAATTTTCGTGATACAAGTACCATTCCAACACTATTTATGATTTTTTTTTCTATGGAAATCACATTCAAATAAAAAGTAGGTGTTGACATTTGCAATTTTCGAAATCATGTCACTATAGCCTAACTGTTAAAACTCTATTAATCTGTTTTCCATATAATTCTTGAACACATACTTCAAAATACCTTATACCAAAATGTCATTTTTTTTTTTTTATAATCACCCTGTATATAAACACTGACACATGTGTTTAAGAAAAGATGACTGAAAAAAATATTTAAAATATCAGACAGCAATTTTAACAGCATTTATTTTCCATAATTAGTTCCAGAATTTCAAAAACTATAAAAGATAAATTTTAAAAGATAAAGATGACAAATTAAACTAATTTCTTTATTAGTAATTTAATAAGTAAATCAACAATACCTGATAAACTTCCTCTGTAGTGCTGTTTTTCCTGACATTAACAATGATAGTTGAATGATCAGGCAATAAAATTTTTAAATCAACTGCAGGTGAACCTCCACCCTAGGAAATATATATGCATATATAAAAAATTTTAATAGTTTAATATAGATTTAAATGTATATTTTATTATAAAATTAAGATTACAAATTAAAAGAAATAAGACTTAGGTAAAAATATTAATATTATACTTTCATTACATAGTGCCTTAAATTTAATTTAAACATTTATTTTCAGGAAAAAAAAAAAAGCAACACAACTTACATAAAGTAGACTATCATCTTCGACCATTATCTTCTCTTTAGATATGTGCAATATAATGAGAGGCTACTGTATCTTAATTTTTTTGTAAATTTTCAGTTAATATAATTAACAAATATGTATTAAAGCTGTTCATTAGAACTAAATTAAAGTAATTGGCAATTTCACTTATCAACATTATGGATTGTTTAACCAATAATGTAATCTTGTTTAGGTTTCCTTGACTGAACAGATGTTTCTTATATCAAATTTAACACACATTTAATTTACACAACTTAATGTACAACAAGCATTATAAACAAGTAATATGAAAAAAAAAAAAAAAATTAAGTCAATTCCTATTTTTTTTTCTCACTATATTGCAGAAAAGTCCTTCACAAATAAAATAGAAATCTTACTCTTACATCTGGTGCCATGTATTATTAGATACACACAACTTAAATCTAAAATTTAATTAATGAATTAATATTTGAAAAAACTGTATTAACATCAAGTGTCATCCACTACAAGTTCTAAAAAATGTATTTGAACTAGAGTGGATGAATAAAAAGTATTCTATTAATGATTGAAAATTTGAACAAGATATATACAGGGAGAATGTGAACTAATAGTAGGAATTGAAAAATTAAGAAAGAAGAGAATGAAAGCTATAAGATGATATATATTTTTTTCATTAACATACTCATAAAATTGATTATAAAGATGATATTTAATTTGATAAATTTACACAGAAGATTTTATAAGTATTAAAAAAAATACATTTGGTTCAATGGTGGTAACAATGCCTTTGTTAATATGCTTTCAAATTTGTTAATAAGTGAAGAGTTCGTAAGTACTCTTTTCTATTTAACTAATATCATCAAAGGAAGGTACCAAGAAACCAAGTAAAGTTATAAATAACAATTGTTCCTTGGTTATAAACATGCTTTTGTTACAGTACTAAAATAAGAATTAACAAAAATATTAATTATCAGGACTTAAGATTACACTTAAGTTAATTTTTCACAATGGATGCATTTTAAGAAATCTTGTTACAGAGAATACTTTTGATTTTAAAGCAATGCTACTGAAAAAAATTTATAAGCTTTTCTTCATTTATAAACAAATATTATCGAAATAGAAACGCATTTACAATGTTTAAAATAAACTGATCAATATTTTTTTAGAAATACACATGAAATCAGATATGTTATACAGTAATTCAATTAATTAATTAAATTTATAGATATTGTTCAATGTTATAATCCAATGTAGAATAATGAATTCTTAATTAAATATTTGAAACACTTTCAAGTAATTAAGAAACAACTCGTACTGAAGAATTCTTTGCAATAAAATAAATATTTAAAAAATGAAATTTGTAAAGCTTGAAAAACATACATTTTCATCATCCATATCAGTAAGAAATTCCTGCATTATTTCATTTTCAGCTATAACTCTGACTGCACAGACTGAAATTTGAATGAGAGAAAAAAAAAAAAAATGTAAGTAATAATTAAAAAAATTATATACAAATAAATATGTTCTGTAATTAGAATAAACATAAGACATAATTGAAATTCATAAAATATACCTTTTTCTAAATATTGTTCTAGTCCTCTTCTACGAGCATCTAATTGCTGATCTGACAATGTAAATGGCCATTTCCCAGGAAGTTTGGGAAAATTGAAATCTGGAAATTCTTTTTTTAGATTAATATTTAAATTGGCAAATTCTCGATATCTTCTAGAACACAAATGTCGTCCAGCCATGTAAATATTAAAAATCTATAAAAATAAGAAAAAGCATTATGAAGATTTCTTTTCTTTGATACATTCATTAAATTGTTAGAGAACAAAAGTATTATATAATTTTATGTACAATATAGCAAGATAAAAAATATATATATACATACTCACCACATACTTATCTCCCTTTTCAAGCCAATTATAATCAGGTATAGAAATAGGAAGAGAACGTTTTTCACTATAATCAATATATGAATAACCTGACGAATCATCACTAGGTTCTAATCTTTCCGCTTCCTAAAATACAGGTTGAATTATAAGTACAAGGGTAACGATTACCTCTTAGGAAATTTATAAAATATTAAATGATTAACTGTATATAATGAAATGAAATAAAAAGTTTACTATTCAATAAATCTCAATAAATTTGTAAGAAAAATACTTTTGCTTTTTTTACTTATTATAACATACTTGTTTAAATGAAAATAAAAACTAAATTATAAATATCTAGAAGCTCCTTTTAATTAATCACAGCATTGATTTTCACTAATTAAATGAACAATATTTTGATGTTTGTCTTTTATTCTAAGCATGCAATAAGTAAAAATAGATAATAATACACTGGACAAAAACTAATTTTTTGATAATTTTTCACCAAAGAAGTTTACTTATGAAACAGAGTTTAGAGACTATCAAAACTTCTTAAATGACTTAACTTTTAAACAAAACTTCTTAAACGACAAAACATACTGCAAGAAATTCTCCGATAATTGCAGAAGAAATAACATCAAGTTCACTACATGATAGCACAAACGACTTCCATTACAGAGGCAAGATTCTTTTATAAAGTGGGCAAATGCGATGCTTTGTTAAGCAAGGCTCTCATTAAAAATCAAAAATTATATATATATATATATATATATTTATTTTTTTATAGATAAATATATTTTTTTATAAAATTTTTTAAAAGAGAAACATTTTTTTTTTTTTTATATATTATATTGGCAAAATTTTTTTTTTTTGGGTGAAAAAAAAAAAAAAAAAAAAAATTGCTTTTATTGTTTTCATTCTTTAAAATGTTTAAAATGCAAAACCACGAGGCGATGTAGATGCAGCATAAACTTTCTACAATTAAATTTTAAAAACAAAATATCTACATTTAAAGAAAATAGCTTGCTGCCAAATTTCAATTTTTTGTACTGAATTTTTATAATCCACAATAATCAAAATATCATCCTATATCATATAGCTTACTACTTCATATCTCACAAAATTGCTGTGAACCGGATTTCAAAGATTTGATCCAAGGTCTCCGTTAAATCAATTTCTATGGAAACATTTTTATTTAAATTGGAAATAATTATTTCTATTTTCTTTCACTTGATTATATTTTATAATTATGTATACTTTATACTAATGCGAAATTAAATTACTTTTCAATTTATGTACTTAATTACTGTAGTTCTGTATAACATTTGAAAAGCTGGCCTTCTATGTGTCCACTGATGGACTATAGAATTACAAGCCTTTGTAAGAATTTTCTGAATTTGTCTAAGTTAGTGCTCAAAGCCATTTCTAGAAACTGTGGCAAATATCTAACCAAGTTATATGTCAGTTTTTTACTTTGTATATTCACCATATTTATACAAAACATATTATAAAAACTACAAATGAATTAAAAATAAGCAATCATTCACAAGAAGTTTTCTTAATAAAACATACTTGAGCTGTTACAGATATTATGGTCAATGTTAATTTGTCACCCCCAGATTTTATTAAATCCACAACTTGCTTGTGTGTGGCTCCTTCCACGTTTATGCCATTTCTGGAAAAAAAAAAATCAGCAATTTATACACAAATATTTTATTTTACAATTTTTGAAAATATATTTTTACTTGATTGGTAGATTATTATGTTTTACTGATAATAAATTACAGAAGACTTCCAACAACACCAGACATGCATCTGATAAAAATCTATTTGTTACTGCCATTACAAGCATTTAGCATTGTATTATTGCATTTGGCTTATTATTTTAACAAGAGGGCATCATGTAATAAGTTACAATACAATATCCTTCATGCCAAATTTTATTAAAACTTGATAGTCACAATTCACATACATTTCTTTTATAATCAGTATGTCTTAGTAAAAGTATATCAGTATTTCTTAAGTAAAAGGTGTTTTTTTTTTTTAAAAAAAAGAGCACTATTTTGAATTAATATTTCATGTCTACTGAACGAATTTTAATTTATTAACCTTTCATAAACTTAAATTCAGATAGAGGCTTATTTTTATTACTTTTTTTAACATTACACTTTCTAATACTTTAATAATTTAGAGATTAAAATTTTTTTCTCTTCATTTTAGTGATAATTTGCACTTTTGATGGTCTTTTAATTAAGAACCTAAATTATTTCTGATTAAGCTCATAACACTTAACTTAAAAAAAAAATTTAATATTGTAATAGACTAAATAAAAAACAGAATAAGAAATTCTGAAAAAGTTATGTTTAAATTGAAGCACAAATGTCTTGTTTTAAAAATTCATATTAAATAAAAATAAAAATTCAATATATAAACAAATTGAATTTTACACCAGTATTTTAAGGCACAGCAGAAAGCAGTGCAAATGCAAACTTTTTTAAAGCTTTATATAGATTATGGATGTATTCTACACTACGCTTAAAGATAACCTTTAATTACTGAAGTATTGCCTATACTTTTTTGCTACAATTTCTAAAAGACCAATTATAATATTTTGATGAAGTTCCAGATGAGTAGATTATTACTATTTTTTTTTTTTTAAGTAAATTGTTGTATATAATTACTATAAAGGAATGACAATAATATCTGATGAATTTGCAAATAAATTCCCTCCTCATTTCTTATCTTCTTTAATTTAAACTTAATCGTATGTTTTTATGTAGCATCCAATTAAAAAAAAATAGAATAACCAATTTATGAAATGAAATTGAGCATTTTAACAATTAATGATATAAGATTTGTTATAAAAATTTACAATTTGTAAAATAGGTAATTCGCATAAAGACATTAAAGTTTATGATTATAGTTAATTAGCTCTAGAATTTCACTGACAATTGTTTTCAGTTGTGGATAAGTTTATTAGTAGAAAATATCAGAAATAATTTCAAATTTTCAACAATTAACTTGGATCTGTAAATATGTTTTGTAATTTCATTTTGGAGAATCTTTTTTCACAAAGATAAATAATTCAAAAGCAGTAAAACGGCTAAGAGCAAATTTATGTAATTGATCAAAATGCATCAGTGAAGACATAAAATTTCAGGAATGTCAATTTAAATATTTTGCTTTAAAAATATTGTTACACTGCCAATCAATCATTTCCATTTAAAGTTCTGGGGCAAGGGATTTTAAGTTGGTATTAAAAGGATTTTTAAAAATCTTGTTGTCTTTTGCAATTGCATCAAAACTAAAAAACAAGACTTAAAATTTATTTTTAAAGCACCTAAAGCTTCAATTTCAAAATCTACAGGAAATGGAGTCTTTAGTTTGATGACTGATTATTTGGCATGTATTAAAATGTGTGAAACATTTTTTGTTCAATTAGGATTTAAACAAAACAATTTTTTGTCAAAAAGAATTAATATAAGTGTATAAATTCAAGCAGAAGCTGGTTTTCTTCTTGTAATTTTAAATAGGTCATTCATATGTTTAGTTAAATCTATATAAAATAACTTTCATAACCACTCAATGTTTTGCAACTCACCTAGAAGATGATTAATTCTTCATTTAAGAAAATTTCTGTTATTGCTTGGAACTAAAAAAATTCCATTAGAATTTTTCTGCAGTTTACCCAGTGCAATGCAGTATAAAATGATATAACATTTTCTCCAATCATTTTAATGAACTCGCAAAATTGAAAATGATCGAACACATATAATCTGATATAATTAACATCTGACATGACTGGCTTTAAAACTTCAGACATATCCAAGCATTTTCGGCACAAAGATTGTTTTTGAATGATGCATGATTGACAATGCAATGTATTATTAGTTTTGAACTGTCATTTTTTTATGCCCTTTGATAAGAGACCAATGGCATCTTTATTTTTTTTTACACATGATTTTGCCACCATTAGTATTGATGCAATTTAATTTTTCCATTGAAGATTGTTTTTGAACAGTCTTTTCAACTTTGTTAGAAATATCTACTTCAGTGATCACGTTGGGCAAGCTATGAACATCAAGAAGCTCTTCTTACACTTCTTAGTTTTTATCCATCCTTCTATAACAAAAAGTAACACCTGAGCAGTATCAAACATTTATAGAATCACCCAGGATAAAAAAAGAACCATACTTCATGTTGATTTTTTTCAGACAATTGAGTTGATATATTTTCTGCAATATTATCTAATCTTAAAACCATGATATTTGCTGACAAACATATTTTTAAACAAATTATCTTTTTTGGACATTTTTTTATGCTGCTACAATCATGTAATCCTTGAATAATTCACCATCTGTAAATGTTTCATGCTTTATTATGAGCCAAGCACAAGTTGCACTACTTTTGTTCAGCATTTACTTTGCTGAGAATTCAACCCAATTTCAAAGATTTCCATTTTTCCTATCTGTAGATACAGAGCAATTCTGATAATCTTTAGTCCCATAATTATATTTTATTTTGTGTTGTTTGAGGACTGATATTGATTCATTGTAAATTATTACATTAAAATTCTACTACTACCTATGTTTTCTTTGTTAATTTGATATGGTTTTGCGAAGATATCAATGGGTGACGAGTGGGATGGTGTGCGTTACTGTCAGCCAGCAAAGTGGATGAATTTTTTTATTTTTATGAAATAGGGGTGAACACAATGTTTAAATATTGTATGGATAATTGATAATTTTTTAAATATTTATTTAATTACTGTTCTGACTATTTAATGTGTAACATTATGAACATATGCATCTATAACTTATACTTATATAGCTTGACTGTGATGTTAGCAAAAGGACAGTGCTGAGCATGACACTTTAGCTAGCGTAGCTACAAGCCACATGAGGGTAAGATCCATAAAGGCCAAGGGAAATAGCATGGAAGAAAGAAAGAAAAAAAAGAGCAAAAATTGAATTTGTTTTCACAAATCATTAATAGATTTCGAAACAGTCGAATTCCATGATTGCAAAAGTCCTTAACAACGAATTGATATCACATTTTCTAACTGGACATACAGATTAAGATGCACAAGAGAATTAATGTAAAAATACAGAATTAATTTTTATAAACTAAACAACATTGGAATGTTCAAAACTGAAGAAATAAGGCAAATTTCTTTATACAAAATAATTAAAATCATAATGGATTACAGAAATAACTGCTTAATTAAACACTTATTTACTAAAAAAAAAAAAAAAAAAAAAAAAAATTATGATTACATAAAAAACTAATGAGAAGAAAAAGGTAATGACATAATTAAAATTTCCTATTAAATAGATAACATCATATTGATGGTTCTTCATTGAATTTTTCCCTTTTAGAAATTATAGATTTAATATAGCTTATTAATATATACGTATAGCTTAATAAAATAAGCTTATTAATATATATGTATAGCTTAATAAAATAAGCTTATTAATATAAATTCATATTTGCAGTTTTGGAATCAACCCACAAATTTTTCATCAACACAGTTTACTTTTCGAATTGTTGATACTTATGTGAATTATAATTGTTCACAAGTAAAAGATACATATATAAAGGAATTAATGTAATTAAAGTTGAAATTATTTTCGTAGCGATTTATTCAAAATGGATATCTTCATATTTAGATAAGATAAAAAAAAAGCCCATTTTTTAATACAGATGTTAAAATTCGGTTGATATAATTTATCTATAACATAGAAATTATTGTTTATTCCCGTATATTTCATACATAATCCGTATTGTCTAGCAGATGTGTACAGTATTTAATGCAAACAAAAATATAAACATTAATTGAAAGATGCAATTGTGATTTAAAAGATAAATAAAATGCAATATTATAATTATATACCACTACTAGTACTTCTTGTCCTTTTTAAACGAGAAATTAATATAAAACAGATTATATTACATCTGACAGATTAAGTAAACATTACAACTCAACGTAATTCGCAAGAACAACTTACACTTCTAATATTCGGTCCCCTTTCCGTATACCGGCCTTTTCAGCTGCTCCATCCTTCAAAACAGCACTTACATGTTGTAATGGAGCATATAACTCTCCATTAATACTTTTTAAAGGCCCTCCTTCACTCACTTGGCCGCGAACATTAAACCCGAAACCTGTATCAGTTTTATATATGGTAACAACACGGGGTCCACTTGTAAGTTTGCTGTCATCACATTTTGATGAATTGTCATAATTGTTCGTTTCGGGATATGGATTAAAAGAATAGCGATCAGAATCACTATCAGCCATCTTTTAATTAGCTCCTCTTAACCATGTAAATTCCAATTTCCGCAAGTTAAAGGGAGGTGGAGTTGTTGATGTCTAAAACGTAACAGTTGCGGACACAGAGAACAGATTAGGCCATTGGACTAATGAACGCGTTTGCTTGCGGCAGATTGCTGCTTGTGACGACTCCACGTGTGTACTGAAGTGAAAGCATGACTATTTTCAATAAACATCTCGAAATTTCTGTTTTAAAATTTTGGGATCCAAGCGGTTTTTGACATAGTGTGTTTGCTCCAGTTAAATGTGATAGATCGAAGGTTCACGATTTCTACAATTTATAAATTTCTTAAAAATGGTGGATTATAGTAAATGGAAAGATATTGAGGTAGGTTTTTTTTATTGTTCTATATTGATTAAATCTGGTGGGAAGGTAGTAATTTTAATGGTAATGTTGATGTTGTATAAATGTTTACAAAGCCAAATTTAAATTACAGTATTCAAATTAACAAAATCTTAAAATAATAGTAATATTTATGAGATTGTATGACAGTTAAGTTTGGTTTGGAGAAAAGTATTTAATAAAAGTTTGTTATTCATATTATCGTAACTTAAAACTGTAATTTGTAGTTTTTTTTATTGAATTATACATCTTAAATTAGCAATTCATTGAATCCAAAGATGAAAAATTAAGTGCTGATTAAATATGCTTATAATTTTTTTATGGTTTTTCCATTTAAACATATAACCAGATCTACTTAATCATTCAGAATTTAAATGATTAAATTTGCTTATTATTAGTTAGTTACGAAATTTTTAAGGCATATACAGTTTTGAATTGGATTTTTATGTTATCTTATTATTAATTTGCCATTATTTTTAATATAAAATTTTGATTATACTTCGATTTTTCCTTGAATTCGATTATACTTTGATTTATGTCTGCTCTTAGTTGCTTTATCATGATTTATCCAGTAGTTAATATTAAAATTTAATTTTATGTTGAAATCCAAGGCAGGTTAATTATAGATGACATTATTTATTAAAAAATTATTTGTTTACTCAAATAAAATAACATTTATTTAGGTATTCTACCATTTGGACAAATATGTTGAAATAAGTAAGAATGACTAAATAGTAAATTTGTTTTCTGGACAGTTTTATGAATTTATTTATCTTTCAACATTCAGTTTTTACTTCGAAATAAAACTAAATTTACTTTTTAATTCTTGTTTTCTCATCAATTTAAATTTTGGAAGTAAATTGCATGCTCATAAAAGACATAAATGTTTATCCTGCTGAGTTTATTATTTATTAAATTTTGAAAAAGTATTACTTTTCAATAATTAAATGAATGTTTTAGGTTTTTTGTTATTATGGTTATGGCCTTTTTATTAAAACAAATTTATTTTTATAAATCTGATATTGTTGTCAATATATATTAATCACTATGTATTATAAGTTGTACTTATTAATGATTTACTTGTATTTATTTGTTAACTAAGATATACATTTCTATGAAGATTTCAGACGATGAAGATGATATCCATCCCAATATTGATACTCCTAGTTTATTTCGCTGGCGCCATCAAGCACGTCTTGAACGTATGGCAGAATTTCAACAGGACAAAGATGAATGCATAAGATTATGTTCAGAGTATGTAGTTCTAAAAGATTTGTTATTTTGATTATGTTAAGATTGTTAAAGAGTGTAAAATATGTTACTAGTATTTTGTATTGTATGGTATGCAGAGTCATTTTACAGCTAGTATAAATTTGAATGTACTTTTGACATCTTACTAAATTTGAGTTTTACATAGCAAGTATTCCATAAAATCTTTTTTTTTTTTCAGGCATACTTTTTGTTTTTTATATGTTAACATATTTTCCAGAATATATTAAAAATCCAGGAAAATTCATATTTTTCTAAATCTATTAAAAATTCAAGAAAATACATATTAGCAGGAGTTTATATTTTTTTACATCATACTTAGTAGATTTTTTTAACCTCTAAAGCTATTGAAAATTCACAAGTATGAGATTTTGTTTTGAAATTCTGTGCATATATCTAACTATTGCTTATATTTTTGGTACTTACGTATTAACGGTACCTTGGCGACAGTTGTGGCAATAAAAAACATACGCACTAACCGCAGCTACAGATTTGGCGGTTTTTAAGTGGCACCAATCTATTCTATTGGTTTGGTAACCTTAGTAGCTGTTAGATTGGCGACACTTAAAAATCGCCTAGTGTGTCGCCAAGGTACCGTTAATATGTAAGTACCATATTTGTTTACATACATAAATGCTGTAATGTAATATTACAATGGATACAGTATTTTTGTAATTTAAAACATATGATTTTGAGATTTGTATTCAAGCATATATATAACATTCCAAATTATTCGTTATTTAGTGTAAATGTTCATATTAAGTTGGAAAATTTAATAACTGTGGCATTGATATACTGTAATGTAGATCAGTCACTTCAATAGTCAGCTTTAAATGTCAGTCCACTTAGTAGTAAAATATTTATTAAAATCCATCATCATTAAAAAATATAAATTATATATAAAGCCAGCATTTTTCATTTTAACTTTCTTTTGTTGAACATATATAAATTATAAGTTAAATTCAGCATTTGTAAATATAATTAAAAGCAGTACAATTTCAAAATAATTATAATTATTTAATGCTAATTATTGGAAAAATTTTGTATTTAATTTGCACTAAAACCGAATTTTCAAGGGATACTCACAGTACATTAATATTCACACTCTTGTGACCAGAACATGTGATAATATATTTAAACATGTAGGATAGTACATGTACATAGTATAAACATGTAGGATAATACATTTAAACATGTACTGGCCATTATAGCTATGCATATTCATATTATAAGACTTCAATCATATTCTTGTTTCTCTGCATCACATAAAATTAATTATCTTTACTTAATTATATTTTTTGTGACCAAATTTATTAATTTCAACTGGGCAACTGCATGAAGCTTTACAGCATGTTGCCTACTTATCTTAAGTATTAGGTTTTCAAGGTTATATTTGGCATGCACCAAACTCTGTTTACCATTCAATCCAAAACATAATATTTCCTTTTATACAAAAAAGATACACTTTACACCAAAATTTTATTTATTTTAAATGAGCTTTAGCTAATGTCAATCTCACAGATTTATTTGATTTGCTGGTGTAAATTCTCTCTTATGTACTCTAGAATGAAAATTATATTCCTTTAAAATATTTTGACCAGTTTCAGGATTTGTTAATATCGTGATTCTTCTTTCACTTTCCATAGTCAATTTAGTTGCATTCATTATGGTATTAGTTGAATTTGTTCCACAATGTTTTGGTTTCAATGTGACTTCATTAAAAATTATTGGATGCTTCCATTTTGCCTTGTTTACAATGCTATTTATTTTTTTAATCTAGAAAAAATATTGATTATAGTGGACTTATTCAGCTTCAAGATTATTTCTTTTTTGAAAAATGTTTCAATACTTTTTTTACATTTATGGGGAATATAAAATATTCAAAACGCTAGAACAAATTGGCTAATAAAATAGTAAATATTTTTCCTTTATTTATTTATTTATTTTTTTGCCTATTAAAGGCTAAAGAACTTAATGCATAATTTTGGTTTTGTTTCAATGTGATTGATTTATATTTTAGATAGCTTAACATATGATATGATGCATGCTAGTTCCAATATTTTATTGAGTGACTCTTATGTTTCACACTTATGCAAGTCGGTCTGAAACTTACAAGCCCGCTAGCTCAAAATTACATGAAAATGACTACAGTGATGTTAATAGAGAATGTATGAAAAAACTGCTAAATTCTTGAAAATAAGAAAGGAATATTTGGAGCAGTGGACTTTGTAGATTTAGAAACATTTCAATGAGGAATGAGTACATTTAAACAAAATACCTATATGGGGGAGAAATTCAAAGTATAAGGAATGCATTTTTTGAAGAAGATTTATTAATTATAACCAAGATACCATAGAATTTCTTGAGAATTCACTTATTTTTCATCATAACTGTAAAAAAATGTCTGCATATAATTCTGGGAATGTTTCAAGCAAAATTTGTTAGGTAGCATTGTTCAATAAGCAATAATTTGAATTATATAAACTTCAATACAATTTTTTTTTATGTTTTATTTCTTCCAAGCACTAATGCTTTTGTAGAAAGTATCTTTTTTCTTATGAATAAATTGCAAATGAGTCAAAAATAAAAATAGTTGAAAGTCACAGATCTTCAAGAAATGTTAATTACCAAAGTTAATTTTTTTAAGAAAACACACAAGAATTTAATTCTTATTTGAATTCAGCACTAAATACGTAAGCAAATTTAATTTTCTGTAAAATGTAGCATAAATTATTTATTCTCACATGCTCATACCTGTTCTTTTCATGGTTTCCACAAGCAGTTATCTGTTTTTATTAATTTTTTGGCTATAACTGAATTAAGTTATTTTGACAGCCAGAAATTTAAATGGTTTTCGCTCAGATTTATGTTATAAATAGGTTTCATAATTGTCAAATTTTTTTATTTATTGTTTTTATACAGGATATATATGGAGTGCTGCATGATAAAATTCATAAACAGTGAAAAATGTTATATAAATTAATTTCTGTGGCAAATTGAGAGACAAAAATTATATTACTTTTTGTGGCAAACTTCTTCACTTCACTTTAACCCATATATCTTATTAATTTTTTTTTATTCCATAAATTATATTTAATATGTTTTGGAAATTTCTCATTTCAGAACTGAAAGAAAGGTTTCTGACTTAAAAGACAAAATCAAATATGCAGAAAGTAATAGTGATATGAACATGGATGAATTAATAGCAGAACTCAAAAAGTTAGAAGAAGAAGATAAGAAATTGCAACAGAAAAAAAATGACATCTTAAAGAAGGAAAAGGTAATTTAAAAAAAAAAAAATTTAATATGCATTTTTTGTCTTTTTTTAAATTCCTTAAGCAGGCATGGAATGCATTTCAAATCAATTTTTTTTTTAATTTGTGGCCATGCTGTATATATGGTAATTTCTCAAAAAATTATATTTTTGATTTGCTTTAATTTTTCATTGATATATTCTAAGATAATTTTTTTTAGACGAAGAAAACGGTTTAATTTTTTTTAATGATGTATTTAATATAAAAAATCAAAAAATTATCATAAATCAAAATATTATATAAAAGTAAATAAAGAATACGGACAAAAATGATTTTATTAATTCTGGCTTTTTATGGTTTAAATGATGCTGATATAGTGAATCCAGCTTTTATGTACTTTTAAAAATGTTCTGAATTGTTTTTTAATTAGTGTTTTTGCAAGGTGGAAACAATTTGAATTTTGTTTAAAAGAATTTTTAAAATTCGGTATTTTTTAAATATAAATATTAACTTAAAACTTTTTTATAAATTTCGAAAACTGTAGCAGAAATTGGCTGCAGCTCATTAACTTCCTTATTATTAGAGTTCCAATATTTAAACAACATCAATATGATAAAAAGGAGCTAATATTGTGACAAGCAGACTATATTTAACATTGTTTAAGACTTCTGTCTTTTGGTAACATATTGTTAATTTATTGTTGGGCTGTAATAATGAGATATTCATTAAAAAAAGTATGTTTTGACCAATGCCATTGTTCATTTATTCAATTTCATTTCAATAAAATGTATTGGTTGGTATTATTAAGGAATTCTATTTTGCAGTTAATGCCATGGAATGTGGATACAATTAGCAAGGAAGGCTTTACTAAAACTGTAAGTATTTTTATATATGACGTAATTAAGTCATTTCTTATTACTATTTTTGATTCTTAAGGTTAGTTGTTTAATATTGTTATTAGAATTATTGTGTTCATGCACATAATCATATAATTATAAAATTTTAAATATAATATTAAGAAACCTGAAATAAGTTAAATTGTTTTTTACTTACCTTATTAATAAATTTATTTTGTTTATTACATCAGACCTCAATATTTTGTTTAATACATCTGGACTTGGACTTATCTTAATAGGACATTTGTAAAATCTGAAACCATGCTTTTGATTACTAGTTCTTTTCAATGGTGGGAGATTAAATGATTGTAGATGTCGATTTAGATACCTAATGTCCTTTTCACCCACATTCCACAAATGTTCAATGAAATTGTTATTTTTGAGATTGTTAGGACCTCATAAGCAAAAGTAAAATAAACTCTCATTCATATTTCTGAAACCAATCCTGTACAACACCAGAATTATGGCAAGACACATTATCTTGTTGAAAGTAGCAGCGATTTCCATTAGCATAAATCGTCAACATAACAGATTATACTTCATCAGCAACAATGCTTAGGTATGATCTTATTATTCAGATGTTTATGGATGTAAATAAAGGAGTTCTAAATATACCTTTAAGACATTCCGTAAACCATCACATTACTCATCAAACTTTAAGGATTGTAGCAATGTACTTATAGTTTTTATGCCAAATTCTCACCTGCTCATATTTAGGGTGTAACCAAAAATAGGATTCAGAAGATTATATAACTTGTTTCAAATTATTTACTGTCCAATTCTTGTGCTCCTGAGCAAATACCAGACATTTTGAATTGGCTTATGACTGCCATACCCTTTAAGATACATTGCATTGTGAACAGTGCATTTGGAGATCCTATGAGAGAATTTTTAAAATTTGTTGCATTGTTTTTGTTCTGTTAGTGTGTCATTACAAGTCTAGTGTAATTTTCTTAAGATTGAAAGCCAAGTTTTCTAAAAGCATTTTTTTTTCTATATGATTTTAATATGAAAATTTCTCATTATCAACCAATCTGTTTTATGAAAATATAAAGCTAAGCATTCCTTTTTTTCTCAAAGAATGTCAGGGACATTTTTTCTTAACCTGACTATATGTATAAAAAAAAGTATCATCTATGCAAGAACATGAATTGCTGTGTTCTATGCAATTAATAAAAAAATAATCAAATATTGAAATTAGTGATACTACAGTAATGCTATATTTATGTGATACTACAGTAATGTTTTTAGAGCATTTGAATTATTTTTTATTAAAACTTGATTATTTAAATGTCATTTAACTATTATTTTTGTCATTTCATTATTTTTGTAGGTTCTTAATAAATCAATGCCCCCTAAAAAAGAAGAACTAACTGAAGAAGAAAAAGCTGAAAGACAGGTAACAATTTAAAATTATTCAAAATAAATGTTTTATGGTAGAATTACCTTATAAATTGATTTGCTTTCTTGTCAGCTATATTCTTTTAAAATCTGGACTAAAAATTAAATTAATAGCTATTAACCAAACTAAAAAAATGCTTTTTCTCTATTTTTGTAAGAAATATTTTGTGTTGTGCCAAAATGCTTCTTAAAAGCAGCTTTGCAAACAGAAGAGAATATAACAGTTCATTCTAAGGTTCATAATTTTCTTCATTTCAATCTTTTTATATCATATTTGAAGTAAATTTTTCTTTAGTATTTAAATTTATTGGGATTGTTTTATGTTTAATAATGTCTAATGTAAACAAATATTTATAATATGTATATTATAAATATTTGGAAATATATATATTGGAAAAAAAAAAGGATGGGGAACAGTTCTAGTTAAGATCATTTGGGAGAGAATAACATTTCCATTTAATCTAAACAATTTGCATGTCTTTGGTGAAACAATAAAAAATTTTATTTCCATGTGACATATCTGCAATTTGGTTGCAAAATTGAACATATTATTATGGCAAAAATAGGTTTATTGTTTGAATACTAAGTCTGACACCAACTTTGTGCTGTACATTATTCCGGTCTGCTATCCTTTAAAATCCTTTTGACAAACAACACATGTATATTAAAAAAAAAAATTCATTCCACAGCAATGAGACTATAGTACAGGGTTGTCACATTAATAAATACCACCATAATTGAGTTGCAAACTGTACCATCTATGGAGAAAAAGCATTTTTTATGTACTTCAAAAGCCCCCTTAAGAAAAATTTTCAGAATTTTTCAAAATGATGTGGTTTGGAGAATTTAAACAGAAAGGAAACACAAAAAATATGTAATGAAAAGGATGTCAAAAAATATTCTAACTCTAGAAGAATTGGTTGGCTTGATCATTTAGAATAAATAGAGGACAATAGAATGATAAAGAAAAATTCTGACAATAAGTTAGGAGACAAGAAGAGAAACCTAAAAGAAATAGAGAAATATGTGGAAGAATTGGAAGCAAGTCAATTGAAAAGAACAATTATGAATAGAAAAGTTTGGAAAAGTGTTATTAGGAAAGTATAGTCTACGACAGACTGTAGTGTAAAAAATAATGATAATTGTATTATACTATTTTCTTTTTGAAGTTTACTTTATTTTAAAATGAAAATTTTGTTCAAAACTTAAGATTTACTTTATGATTAAATAATATTCCTCTTTTCATAATTTATGGTTATTTTTTTACAGACTAAATTCAATAAAGAAAACGAAAAGTTGTTAAAAAAGTTTGGTATGTTTCAAAAGTATGAAGACAGTAAAAATTTTCTGAGAGAGCATCCTCATCTTGCCTGCGAGGAAACAGCAAATTACTTAGTTTTATGGTGTATTAGCTTAGAAGTTGAAGAGGTAATTCTTATATCTATAATTTAAAGAAAAAAAAAATTATTATTTTTCAATGTTAAATTCTTCCAAGTTGAGAATACTAAAAGTGATATGTTTAATGTAAAAAGTTAATCAGTAAATATTGCTATTAATGATATTTATTTAGTGTGTATTGAGATGTTAATAAATGCCATGTTTCATTTCTATATAATGTTCATATGCTATTAAAAATTTGACCTTGGAAACATTTTAAATTAAGATATATAATAAAATTAATGTTCCCCATGAAATTTTTATTTCTATATCTAATGTTCTTGTGATGTACTAATTTTATATTAAAAATATAAGGAAAGTTAAAAAAAAATTAATTTAAGTAAAAAAAATAATTCATCATGATGCAAAAAATAATGAATTCACTATTACCACATATTCAAAATTAAAAATAATGTACTCATACTTTGATTCTAATGGAAATAAATAAAATTTCAATTCATATACATGTTCCTTAGTTTTCACTTTTATCATGTTTACCTACCTTCTAGGTAGATAAAAATTAAAAAAAAAAAAATCTTAATTTCTTAATAATTACTATATGGGATCATTTCAAAGTATATTATGCATTATTCTAAAGGCAATATGTATTTTTAAAGAAGGAATACTTTTTAAGATAGATAATATTATCAATTATGCAACATTTTTCAATATTAATATATATATATATATTTTTTATGAATAGAAACATCAGTTGATGGAGCATGTAGCTCATCAATGTATTTGCATGCAGTTTATCTTAGAATTAGCAAGACATCTAAGTGTTGATCCTCGTTCCTGTATAAATTCTTTCTTTTCAAGGTAGGATTTATTTAAAATGCCTCACTATTTCACATAGTGACAATACTTTACTATACATAATATCTATTTCTTAATATATATAGTGAAATAAATAATATATTGGGGGAAGGGTCTATATATTATAAAATAGACCCTCCCACAAAATTTTCATGTTATTGATCTAACTTTAATAAGAGTGTCCAGCTTATTAGCATTCAAGCCAACAAGTATTTTTACTATCTTCTCAAGTGTGCTACAATGTGGCATTAAATTATTATTGCAAATACTTGCTTGAGGTATTTAAAAATAACTCAAAAATACATTTTTGCATTAAAGAAGTTCCAATGTAAGGGTTATTGCTTTTGCTTCACATCAATGAAATCCATTAGTTTGTGTGTTACTTTATTAATTAAGTTCTTGTTTAGTATATCAACACTATGCCTGATATAGTGTAATTCAGTTTGAAGGAATTCATGAAATGTATTTATATACATTGGATGAAAACATGGGAAAAGATTATGTTTTCTAATTATCAAAGTTTATTTACTTCTAATGCTATGACTGTGATATGCACTACCAGTGAGAATCAAAACGCAAACTGATTTTAGTTTAGTATTCTACCAGCTTATGAATCAATATTAGTTATATTTTGGAAATCTTATTTATCATTCTGAATGTAAAGATAGGTTGATAAATAATTTTTTTTATCAAAACATGGAAAAAAAGGGTATTTTCATATAACATTAAATTTTGTATTTAACTAAAAAAAATTGTATTAAAAAAATTGTGCAAATGATTAATAATAATAAAAAAAAAATTATAGTTAATATGTAGATGTCTGTTAATTCCTTCTGAATAACCAATTTTAGTCAAAATGATGGTATTTGTTTCTAGAAATAAAATTTTTTTTATATAAACACATTTTTAGACATATTAGCAATTTATTTTATTTTATCAAAAAGGATTTCAACATTAATTTTTCAGTCACGCCCCTATTGCAAAATAATGGTACAATTTAGATCGTTAATGTTTTATTTTAATATGTATAATTATATGTGTAGTTAAATGAACATATGAAAACTTATTTTACAATTTCTCCCCAGAATTCAGATGGCAGATGCTGAATACAAAGATGCTTTTAATGCAGAACTTGAATCCTTCAAAGAACGTGTGAGAGAAAGAGCCAAAGCCAGAATTCAAAAACTTATCGAAGAAGCTGAAGAAGTAATTTCATTTTGTATTTCTTTTTCTATTAAAATATTAAGCAAACATATGTAGCTTATTTAAACAACAGTTGATAAAAATTTATTAATTGAACTGAAAAAAATGTCAAATTATAAGACAAAATATATTGACAATTGATATTTTTCACACTGTTGCTAACTTGTTCAGTACTTAATTGTACAGTTAATATTTAAAATATTGAATAAATAATATTAAAAATATATATTTATTCAATATTTATCTATAACTTACATTATTAACTTGCACCCATTTAAATTTTAAGCAGATTTCATAATACTTGTACGTTTATTTTATTTAAGTCTATGTGGTATACATTTTATACTATAAAGTAAGATTCCTGAGATTTTTAAAGTTTTTAGAATTGATGTGTTCAGTATTGCCTTGTTTATTTTTTCAATTTTATTTTTTTTTAAATTTCATAAGCTAAGAAATATTGTTTATTAGTATAAATGGAAAGTTGTTTAAAGTTATTTTAAAAGAAACGAAAACCATTTTTATATCATCACATAAATTTGATATTTTCTGATAATTATATTTAAAAAAGAGGTATAATTTATTTTCTTTGGCATGAAATTGCGTTGTATGTAATAATTAATATTAATTGCTAAATATTGCTATAATTATATTTAATTGCTAAGTATCATTATTTTATTTCATATATCATCTATAATACATTATAATTATAAAAATAATAGCATTGTGATATTATTTAATTTAGATATTAATGTCATATGATTATAGGTTTTGAATGTAATATTAAAATTCAGCCATATTTTCCTATTTAAATGAAATTTGAATTAATATATGCAAATTAAAAATTTTCATCTTTTAATTTCATTGTTTTACTGGAGAAGAAATTTAAAAAATCTGTAAGAAAATTTTATTGTATAATTTATGTTATAGGAAGAAAGACAAAAAAGATTAGGACCAGGAGGTTTAGATCCTATTGAAGTAATGGAATCTCTACCTGAAGTAAGTTTCTAAAGATTCATTGTTTTATTAAATCTATTGCATTTATTCATTATGTATTATATAATTATTTAAGAATAATCTTATGCTACCTATGTAGCTGTTTATATTTTATTTTTGTATATTTAAATTTTAAAAATGTACAATTAGATATCTTACTTTTAATTTGTCAAACATTAAAAAAATATATCATAATAATATTTATTATGCATGGCTTCTTATAACAAGGAATTTTCCATTACTTAAAATATTGTTTCTGTATTTTATTGTTTTAATTTTTAAAAAGAAATTATCGCTATTAAAATGTGCCAGAGATTTCAGCATCGAGATTTTAAAGCATAAGTTGATCTTTACTTATGCTTTGAAATTCTGAGTTGATGTTTATTATAACTGCAGAATGTTGTATATATCCATTCTCTCTTTTATTTTTCTTGCATTTGTAGATTTTCAGTACTTTTGTATATGTTATGTATATAATTATTTTAAAATGCTTATATACTATTTTTAGCCTATGTAATTTTAACATTTCTTCTTATGTTATATGTCTTTCTTTACTGCACATTTTTTTATATTTTTAATAACATATCAGAACAGTATATAATGATTTATTTAAAGTGTATAAAATAATAAATACTATCTGGATATAGATATAAGAATAACATACTTCCAATATTTATAGATTTTATATGTTAGTATATAACATTGAATATAAAGTTATTAAATATTATTTTTTTAAATTGCTAACGCCAGTAAATAAAATATATATTTAAAACTTATGGTGATAAATTTCTTAGTGCATTAATAATAAAGTATATATAAACGAACTTAATATTCTGTGTAACATCATCTACTTTTCTATATTGACTAAGATAAGGAAGATAGTGTAGGACTGATTTGATTTTACACACTATAACTGTTGTATCTAAAGCATTTTAATAATACTAGCTTTAAATATCACCACAAACTTTTTGGTGTTATTTTAAAATGTAGCATTTGCTTCTCCATCAATCCATGCCCTTCCCCTAGAAAAAAAGGACTAAGCAATGAATAAAAAGTTCTTTTAAATGTAGACAAAACCCCAAGAGACATGTTCTTGTGCTTCTCATGAAATCTGGACGGGGGAAAAGTCACTCCTCCTGGGACCAATTTTGTGTCCTTTTTCCAAAGATTTATAATTTGCTAAGTGATGTCTTACAGCAGACTTGTTTTATGAGATCAACTGTAGGAACAGGCCAAGATTCTCATTTCCCTCTCAAATGGAATCGTGGCTTTAACTGTATGCCAGTAGTTCTCAACATGACCCATAAAAGAAGCACATTATAATTCTTAAAGATAAAAATTAAACTATCTTAAGTTGATTTAAAGAAATAATTTTTTGGTTGGAAATAAATTAAATAAGTTTGATATAAAAGAATCAGTATTTTATTTGCCTAAATTCCAATTAATAAACATAATTATTTTCTATATTTAAAAAGTATAGGTAAGCCATGAACAGTATGTGCTCAATAAAGAGTTTCTGTCATTTAGTAATGTACAATTGAGATCTCTTGATTATAGAATACTCATTGTCTGAATTTTAGGGCTAACTGTTTTTCATGTTTGAAAGGAATTCCCAATTTTCAGCTAAAAAGCATTAATGATTCTGATTAACTATAAAAACTATTCATATGAGAACAGCATTTTTTGCTTTAACTCATGAAGTCAAAAATTAAGATCAGATATTATTGAAGAACTTCTCAGTATAACATATTTTTGGAAGGGGGGGGGGGGCAGATTTGTTCTGAGAAACTGTCTGTGAGCTTATATATTTCAAATTTGATGACAGGAGGGGTGAATCAGATATTTATTTATCCTTTGTTAAATTTTTATACATACCATGATTATTTGTAAGCAATAAAATTATTTTTTTTACCTAATTTTTTTGAATACTTAAAATTTTACTAAACAGATCTGCTGTACATAATATTACTATTAAAAATTAAAATTGAATGAAATGTGATAGCTATTATGATGTATATTTTAGTAATGGTGAAGGTAAATGGATAGCAGTAGTATTTTTCTTTCTAAGATACCTTAAGATAAAAAAGAGTTATTCATGCAATAAGTCTTCATTTAGTTTGAAAATTGTAAATTTCTTTCTAGACTCTTCAAAAATGCTTTGAAACTAAAGACATCGAATTACTCCAGAAAACCATAGCCGCAATGCCTGAAGATGAAGCTCGTTATCACATTAGTCGATGTATCGATTCAGGTTTATGGATTCCAGATGCTAAGAAAGCTGAACAGGAAGCTGCTGAAGCAGAACAAGCTGCAAGCAACGAATCATAAAATTTGGATGGTTATTAATGCTCTAACTTTTGCTATACTGTTAAAAATTATATGCTAAAGCAGGTCTACTACTTGCTGATTCTCCCTCCTGCTACTATCTTTAAATAAACTTTATTTCAGTATCAGTGTAGACTTTATTGTTAGATTTTAGTTAAGAAATTTTTTTTTTATAACATTTAGTTTTCCTAAAGAATTTTGCTTCAGAATATGAAATAATTTAAACTTTTAGTGATTATTGAGTACAATGAAAACTATTATATGATCAGTTAAAGAAAATTATTTATATTTTTAATGTTGTTTGAAAAATAATGTATGCTAAATCTTATATTTTTGAAGTTTAAAATTATATTTAAATCCTATTACTTATTAATAACTTTTATGTTGTGTTTATGCAGATATATAAATTCATATGCCTATTATATATGAATTTTTCAATTTTGAGAAAGCAAAAATGTGCATTTTCTTTATTTCTTTCATGGTATTTTATTTTCCCATAGATGTTTTATAAAATTAGTGTTTCCAATTTTTTGCTGTTGTTTTAGTACTTGCTTAAATTTTTTTTTTTTTTTTTTTTTTTTTCTTTTTTGTTGTTGTTAACATTTTTATGTTGCTTTATTCCCTTTTACGATAAATCTACTAAGGATAAAACACACTATAACTGTATTTTATAGTTATTTTTTTGTTTCATTTTTAAAGCATGTTTTGTATTAACTTTTATTTTATATTAAAAGGAAGTAATGTTTAATCATTACATTTATGTCAAGCACTGTAAAAATGCTTACTTTTTGGAATGTATTTAAGATACAACGGTTAGAGGATTTGAGTGTATCTTAAACAATTAATACCAAGCAGTAAAACCAATTAATGGTTTATTGAGTTTTAATGTGCCACAGAGCTTTGCTGCTTATAAAATAATGTATTGTTTTCTTATAAGATTGTCACTTTAATATCAATTCAGTAAGTTTTAGTTTATCATAGAAATAATAAACTTTTTTAAGGTTGTAAAATGTAGCAAAAATTATTTATATATAACTGCTAAAATAATAATTTTAAGGATGATGGAATCCACCATGATATATACTTTGAACTTCATTTCTCGGAAATGAAAAATTTAGTCCAAAATTTAACTACAATATATATTTTTAAATGACAATCATATAATTTTCAGGAAATATGTTTTACTATTGTAGTTTTACTTATATACAATAAAAAAATCACAATGTTTTTTTGTATTATTATTAAATATAAAACTTACTAGTTGAAGTGAAGACTTTGAATATATGATCAACCATTCATAAGTTTCAAATACTCAAAAGGACAATCAAACACATCAGGAATTCATTGTTAAAATATCTCAGAATGTTTGTTGTTGTGTGTAATAAAATTGGATATCTCACCACTTCTTGGAACAATTTTTTTAAAAAATGTTTTGTACCAATATTTGAAATGTCCTGAACTTTAAGAAACTGTTAAGATATTTAATTTTGAGTGAAAATAAATTTTGTAAAAATTATCTGATAAATCAATGCTCATTAAACTTGATGTTTTATTTGTAGATAAATATCTTTTAATCTACCTTTATTATTAAGATCTTTTTTCAAAAAGAGAATAAAGTATGCTTTGTGATTTAAAACAAAAAAATATTTTCAAAATTGAAAGCTGGAATTGAAAAATATTGAATTTAAAAAATAGAAAATAAGAAAATTACAATAAAAAAATTATATTGTTGTAAATAAAAAAAAATAAAAAAAGATTAGGCTTCATGTATTGGAATGAATCATAAAAATATGAACATTATCTTAATTTAAAAGTGTGAAATAAATGTAATTATACTAATGTATTGCATCTAATTTTTTAAAGAAATGCAATATACTGTAATTTAGTTTAACCAATTAACACTTTAGTCTCATAAAAATATAGAATAGTTCTATAATAAATATATTTCTAATAACAAATGTTAATATTGTTAGTTTTGTTATTTAAAATAGCTTAATGAAGTTTAGTCAAATGTGAATATAGTAATTCTGATAAATCATTGTTATAATATGTTTGCAGGAGTTTACAAAACTTTTTCCAACTTTGTAGATATATTATTTTTACCATATTTTATAATCCATTATACTCAATAACAATTTTCAGTAATGCATAACTGAAACTTTAAAATAAACACTACTCACTTATAAATGAAAATTAAATAACACTATTTTATTATACTGTGGCCAAGATCTTAAAAATATCAGTTTTATTGTAGTTTTTAAAATAATTTTTAAATTTTAATTGAAATATGTAAAATAAAATCCATAAATTTCAAAAGTATTTGCAAATATAAAATACTACGGCCTTCTGTAGGTTTTTGTTTTCTTTACATAATATGAACATTGAATGCACTGAAAATTGTATAGAAATGCAATCATCAATGTAGTGAAAAGATAAAAAATCAGCATAAATATATGATTATTTATTATAGATTCAGCATGTAATTAATCATCTCAGTATTCAAAACAATTCTTTCACAAATATGACTGAAATAAATATCTTAATAAAAATATGTGAGTAATGGAGATAAAATACAAATTTATTGTAAAAATATTATGTTATTTTACTATAAAACTAAGAAGTTAATATTGCATTTTTTTTTTAATATTTTGTAAAATTTCATAGTTTTTTTAAAACATAAATGCAAATTTATTTGTATAATAATAGCCATTCTAGATTGTGATAAATTACATATTTAATAAAGAAAAAGAAATTTCTAAAAAATTTGAATTTTGTTTTTTTTATACCTATTTTTGTATCTGTACACGTGAAAGATCATAATTGTAGAATTAAAAGATAACTTTTGTTTTGTACTACTCATAATTTTGATAAATAATTTTTGAAAATGATATGACAACCTTTCCCCATGTTTGATATCTAGTATAAATTTGGGGATAGGTGGGGCTGGCGATATAAAAGGATTTCAATTTTATTTATTATTTTTTACTGTCTAATGGTTGTAATATTAGGAAATAGTTGTGCGAGATGAACAATTGTGCATTTTACTAAAGTAGAAGAGTTTTTAATTTTGTATCCTCAAATCATTTCCCCCCCCTTTTTTCACATAAAGCACTATTTTCCGTATTGTATAGCAAATAAAATAATCTGGATTCTCTGAAAAATGAAAAAGTGGTCCGAAATCAACTTCAAAGCAGTCTAATAATTTATAAATCATTTTCCTACAGGTGAAAAGGAGCAGCAGCAAGAGAACAATAAAAAATTATTGTAGAAAAAAAACATATGATGAATACTTGTCATACGCATTTTTAATAATGGGAGATGATTATCTGAAACCATTGTACATTGTTTGTGAAAAGATTTTTTTCTATGGAACCATCTTTATTAATGTGCAGTTTAGAGACAAATCATCAAATTTATAAAGAGGTTAATTTTTTTAGTTGATCATTAAACAGTCTAAATAAAAAAAAAATTTGTATTGTCTAAGTTAATGAAAATGTGACGTCAGCAACATGCACAATGAGTTTTATTCCTAAAAATGGTAAAAATCATACAATCACATAATTTGATGTTTCCTTGTATTAATGATGGCTGCGAAGGCAATGCCGAAAAAATCATATTGACTGTGTTTAGTGCAATTTCAAAACGGAACATGTTTTTAGCAGTGAATATCATAGAGATGAAAAAAAAGGGCTCCTGCATTTAGTCTTAACACATTAATAACAACAATTTAATCTAAAACGCAATAAAATATAAAACATTAAAATAAAATATTTTTCTAATTTCTAATTGTTTACTTAAAAAAAATATATATAAAATAAAGCTGAATCGTGTTCTCTGTTTCAAGCTTTGATGAAAATCTTACAAGAAATTACCAATTATGTTTTTTAAGTAGATTGGAGATATGATTAGGTCTCCTTGCTTTACAGTCTTTTATTATAAATCACAATATTAACTTTCAAATAACCTTGAAGACTTATTACATTATTGTAAAAAATGCTTAAGTTTTAATGCATTTTTATGAAAAATCATAAATTAATATTTTTCTAATACTACATAATATTACGACTGTTGATAGGCAACTAGATGAAATTTTAATGATTTTGTACTAAAGTACATTTAGAGTATTGTAGAGTAGAGAATTGCAATTTTTAATAAATTACAAGGTTAATTTTATTAAATTAGAGGATTGTAAGGTAATTTATTAAAAATTACAATCGTCTAATTATTTACATTTTGAATGTGATTAGAAGATTCTAATTCTACTTTCATGGCAAATTGTAAAGGTGGTGGGGGGTTAAAGAAAGAGAATTGACTATAATAGCAGTTAAAAATTTTTTATTAATGTAAACTGACATTCGAAAATAAGTTCAAATTATATATTGCTATTATTTTTACAAATGCATAATTACTTCTGTTATTTTCATTTATTTTGTCAACAGATTCTATACTGGTATAAATTCATTTATATTTATTCATAACTTACATTTAAATAATTAAAACGTAAGAAATTCGATAGAAATAACAGGAAATTCACATTTTGAAAGATGGTGACTTTTCTGTTGAATATTGATAAATGATCTTAAGTAGAAATAAAAAGTCTTACATTTAATAAATATAATTACACATAAAAGCAACTTAAAAATATTTACAGTAAGATGAACTCGAAATAAATGAATTGAAAATACTAAATAATATGTTAAAAAAAGCTTTGATTGAGAAATAAGGAAACTTGTCATTTGATTAAAATAATATTGGTGATTGTTTTATTGAAGAATGAATTATTTTATATAAGGAACATAGCATCTTTCTGATATTTCAAACTAATTTATCTCCTCAATAATTCCATGCCATCCAAGAAGAAGAAATGGAAAATATATGCAAGTAAACAATTCTGAAACTTAATTTTGGTCTTTTTTCTTAGCTCGTAGAGTTCGGAAAGAAAAAAAAAAAAAAACTCGAGAAAGAAGGGAAGGTATTCTATTTATGTTTGGTTATATCAGCAAGTTGGAAAATCCGCTCCTTTGATTTGAATAATGAACTCATTGAAATACGGCGAATAAACCTGTCAGGTCCAGAGGATGAGCATAGAAGAGAAAAGGTTTTCGCAATGGGGCGAAAAAGATGGTAAGAATAAGACTTAATAGATTGAACAGTTATGGTATAATAATGCAAGACATAAAGTAAATAATAATTTTTTAACCAATATTATTCGATTATTGGTTGCATTTATAATCAAATGTAAGATGAGATTCCGAGACTTAATTCACAATTCGAGCATTGATATTATTCTTCATTGGCGAAACATCAACATGGTGGGTCAGATTGTCTTTCTACTGGCATATTCCGAAAGAGGAGATGGTTTCTTTTTAAGGGGTAGGGTTGTCAGCCCAACGCTCTACACTCATATTAGACCGGGACCTACGGTTTAAAGTAGACTCCGAACCACTACAAACATTCATGACACCTCCGGGACTCGAACCCTGTGGCACCGAGTGCCAGAGCGATAGTCACTCGGCCATCAGAACCCCATTGATATTCTTAACCGAGGGAATTCTTTTAAACCCTTAAAAAATACGTTATACTACTCGCATTGTAAATTCCCAAGTGTAAATCGGTGCACCGGGAAGTCCCTTCTATGGATTATATTGTTGTTGTTGTTTCTTATCCCACTTGGTAGTCATCTAGACCAAGTCCATAAACTCATATGGACTCATGGTTGAAGGGAAAGGAAGGGGGGGGGGCAGCTTCTATTTCGATAGAGCACCCGTAGGGGGAGGGCTGACTTTGCTCCGTGACGCTCTTGCAGCCCAGGATGAGACCAGGATCTACGGCTTAAAGAGGATTCCAAACCACTACAAACATCCATGGCACCGCTGGGACTCGAACCCGAAACCTATGGCACAGAGAGCTAGACATTTGGCCATTCAATGAATTATAGGTAGTGGTTGGTGCAAATCGAGAGGCTTCCCTATGAGTTTTCTTTCTAAGTTTCAATGGCGCGAGAGATCAATGTTATACACTGAATGAGTAGCCAACAAGATTAACTGGCTCAAGACGAAGCATAGAAGGGAAAATGTCCTAGGAATGGATAAAAAATTAGGCTAGAGTAATGTATTTTAAGCACTATTAAAAAAGGCAAGGAATTTATTTTGTTGATCAAAAGATTCAACATTAGATAGGATGTTAATGTTTATCTAAATAGCTTTAGATATGAATATAGATTGAACAATTATGGTAGCAAGAATCATAATAATATATAATAGACTTAATTTTATGGCTGTAATTTTTATTCGCTTTTCCGCAATCATATAAATGCTTCAATATAAATTTGATTAAGCTCTGAATTTAGAAAAAATGGACGCAGTTTATATATTTTTTATAATATTCTTCATATTTCTATGCGTTACAAATTTAATCCCTTTTGATTACATTTATAAAATATAAAAACCTCTTATATTATTTAAATGTATTTTATGTACAAAAAAATTTAATGTTATTTAATAAAATTTTTAAATTTAATCTTATATTCTCACTGTTATTTTAAACTCATTCTAAAAATCTTCGTAATGGTATACTAACATTTTAAGTACTGTAATAAAATTAAATTTAATATAACATTTTGTTTTCGCATTTCCATTTCTGCATTGTAAGCCATACAAAATTTTTTAAAATTTCATTTTGTTTTGCGATACAAAATAAAAATTAAAATATTCTTTTGTTAATCACAAGTACATAATTACACTTTTAAACTACTTTTAAAATTTAGCAGAAATTTCTAAAACTTAACAGAGAAAGCATATACATTATATTTACATTAAATAACATAGAATTATCCAATAATAAATTACTTTATGTTGCAAAGCTGACATCATGTTTCCTTAAAGCATTTTGTTTGGTCATAAGTTTTAATGAGGTAGAAAAGGCACAATATACAGCGATAAGCATTCATCTGCCCTCATTTAATAGCTCCATCGAGACTTGGGTATACTGCTTCCTTTATTCTCGATAATATTCAATTGAATGTCTCCGTTCTGGGAACCCTCAGCTAACAAGCATTGTTCGGATGCTGATATACTGCAGTTACTGGTCTTCAACTTCAGTTGTTTCAGTAAATAGGTGAGTAAGTAACGTTCCTATAGTAAAAAAGAAATTAAAACTCGCGTAATTTCTAAAGGTAAATTGATAAACAACAGATAAAATTTCTATTGAGTTGATATTTTACTACAGTAAAATAATTAAATATTAAAAAAAATATATATATATTAAAATAAAGGGTTAAAATATTAGCAAGTATTACAGATAAAGATGATGATTTTAAAGAATAAAATAAAGTGTAAAAAAAATATCTATACAGTTTATTTTTGTAGCTGGATTTCATTTCTGTATTTTTTTTTTTTTCCAAAACGGTAAACCATGGTAATTCCTCAAGTTTTTAGGCATAGTCCCTTATAGTTTTTAAAAAATATTGGCAAATAGGAATGTCATGCCATTCATCCAGTCTTTTTTTTTATTGTTATTTGCCATTATACTATTTAATAATAAGATGCAGTAGAAACTAGTTTTGACATTAACTCAAGCAAATAATAAAGATTCCGGATGTGGTACGTACATTGCATGTTTGGTTGGGTTTGTCGCTCTACGATCATTTTTGTGCATAATTTAGGCTAATTTGACTGGGACCTACAGTTTAACGGGGATTCCGAACCACTAACAAACATCCATACCATAGCCACGAACGGCCAAGTGACTAGAACTCTGGCCTTCAGGTTTGAATCCTGGCGGAAACATGTATGTTTGTTAGTGGTTCGGAATCCACTGTAAACTGTAGGACCCGATTCTCGTGTGCACAAGATGACCGTAGAGCTACAAACCACACCAAGCCACCCCCAGGATTCGAACTTAAGCCTCTGGTGCCAAAGTGCTAGCCAATTGACTATTAGGCCTCATACATTGTAGCAGAACTACGGAAGCTTAAGATTGACAGAAACTTTGGAACTATACACTTTGACACAAAAATTGATATTATTATTCTAATTGAGGATTCTCTAAATTCAATTTAATTATGTATTTATTTAATGTTTAAATTAAACGCCAGATTTCTTTTTGAGGTGCTTTGTTTATATAGGGTGTAAAATTTAGCATGAAAAATGTTTTTTGCATCCTTTAAAATTAAGAAAGTTAGATTTTAATTGTTTGCTGTTTTGTATAATTTTATTTTGTTTTTATATATTTTTAAATAATGTTCCTAAATCTTTAAATTATTCAGAAACCATTTCTTAAATAAATTGGGATTATGACCACTGTGAAATAAATGCTTATTTAATATTTTGTGCAGTAAGTAAATTATATTATCTGATTTATTTTAAAAGTAAATAAAACTGAAATTAAGTTATCATAGTCAAGCCGACCAATGACACCGTAATTGGTTAGTGATTTAAATTAACCGATTTATTCTCTTTTTTATATAGTAGACATTTTTGAGGTTATATGATGCATACGTAAGCATATTCAAAATTCAATACTTTATAAAGCGGGGGGAAAAAAATGCAAATGTTTTTCTCAACCTTAATTTAGTCTCATTTTGATCTTGAAAATAGAAAATAATTGGATTTGTTTTTGTTTATTATTATAAAATTTACTTTATTATTATAAAAAAGATCATATAATAGAAAATAAATTACCTTCTTTTGAGAATTCTTAACCCAAGTTGGCACATCAGGTATTATCAAAGATATGATGAATTTAATGAGAAATATAAAATGCTGTTCAAAAAGAACGATAATATTAATATTCAAAGCAGCAAGAGAAATTCTCTAAAAATATATATTTACCCTCCCCCCCCAAAAAAAAATTATATTTCTGAGGTAAACTTAGAAAAATCAGAAATATTGTTAGTTTTACTCGAAAATTGAATTGAACGAACGAACGAACGAAATAGAATTGAGTTGAACGCTATTAAAAAAAGCATTGCTAATGAAATCGATTATATTTAACCATATACCTGAATTATACAACTTTTTTTAAAAGTTGTACAATTGAATGAAAATATTGATTTTTAACTGGCAACATTGATTGCTATCATTAATTGATGATTGTTACATGAACAGCTTTTGATTAAAAATGTGACTTTTAATTATTATTATTATTATTATTTATTATTTTTTTGTAATTCGAAATAGTTTTATATATCCAGAAATTGTTTATAATAAAGTCTTTGTTCTAATAATTAGCAATTGATTCTAATTTTTATTAGATTCAATACTTTTTAAAAAGTTGTACACTTGAATTGAAAATATTCATTTTTATCTGGCAACATTGATTGATGATTGTTAAATGAACAGCTGTTGATAAAAAAAATCGTGACTTTTAATAATTATTATTATTTATTAACTTTTTTTGATATTTAAAATGGTTTCGTATATCTATAAATTATTTTTAATGAAGTCTTTGTTTTAATGATTAGCAATCGTTTCTATAAATTTTTTTTTATTAGATTCAAAACATTTTTAAAAGTTGTACAATTGATTGTTATCTGAAAATATTGTTTTTTAACTGACAACATTGATTGCTACCAATAATTGAGGATTGTTAAATGAACAGCTTCTAATGAAAAAAATCATGACTTTTAATTAAATACTTTATGAAAAAACAAACAAAAAAAAACAAGTGATAAATAAAAAAATAAAAAAATAATTATAACAACAATAAATTATAATTACCTCAAATCCAATGATGATTGCGAATTTAATATGAAGAGGTTCATCTCTGCCAAATTGTGAATTGAACGCTATCAAAAAAGCATTGCTAATGACTCCGCAAACGTTGATGAAATCGATTATATGGAACCATATACCTAAATTATAAACATGAAAAATATTTAAATTATTGTATTACAAACGCAAAACAAACAAACATTGATCAGATAATGTTAAATTTTGTAAAATAAGAAATATAATTTGCTACGAACATTACGAATCTCTAAACTTGTCAATTTTGAGATAATTTTGAGATAATTTTGAATAAAATTTGCACTTAATTTGTCAATATTTTATTATCATCCCAATCTTTATATATATTAATTCTTTTGTACATGCGTTAGTCACTGAACTCCTCCTAAAGGGCTGGATCAATTTTGATGAAATTTTTTGTGTGTATTTCAGTGGGTCCCTGGATGGATTAGATTTACAATTGGATCCGGTAGGTGGAGCTGAAATCGGGTTCTACTGTACGTGTGTTTGTCACTGAACTCCTCTTAAACGGCTTGACCGATTTTGATGAACTTTTTTGTGTGTGTTTGACAAAACAGGGATAATGTTTTATGTTATCCTCTTTGTTACAACAATAGAGTTGCCTTCCCCCCTCCCCCAGATGGTATTACAGTATATCAACTTCTATACCGTTCAATCAATCACTATGAAATTTGGTAACAATATGTATGTTCGAGCTATCCATATTCGATGGTTCTACAGCATTTCATCTTATAAATCGTTCAAACGATATCCAGAAAAATTAGTATGCGCACATATTGGAACATGGAGAATATATTCTCTATATGTAATTTTCTACAATGCATTTTTTTTTGGCAGGACAACTAATACCGCGTTCTCAATTATATTAACATCGTTCTGCTACTTGTTAATATAATTTTAGAATTATAGATTAAAAAGGGCTGCTTTATCCATTTCCAACAAATAATATAGAAAAGCAAACAAAATATGAAGTATTGTAAACTTGAAAAGTAACATATAGAAACCGAAATTTTTGTAGATTATCACTGACATTTTTAGCAGGCTGTATGAATCTTATCCAAGAGAGAATTTATTGCGTTAAAGAGACTAACGCGTATGTTTACGTTTAATTTAATGTTTATTTTTTTAAATTAAAATTATTCTAAAAAATAAAAAGCCGTTGCAGAACTATTTACTACAAAATCTATCAACAGTGAAAGCATTTGCCTGTTAGAACTGATGTGTAATTATTTCGAATAGCATCATTTTGTAAATATTGTAATCCTAGACCATACTGTAGGTTAATATTCTGAGAAAATTAAACTCCAGTCCTCTAATAATGCATTATATTAAAGGAATTCATTACATTTGTGAAAAATGTAAAGCATTGCATGTCCTGAATATACGAAATTTCTTTATTCTCCTTATATCTCCATTAACCAGTCAAATGAAAATCCATTAAAATTAGCCGGGGAAAAAGTCGTAAAAAATAATTGGCTCGTTTTTTGCGTACATTTTAATAGTAATTTCTTCAATACTATCTTTAATAAACCATCACATAATAATAAATTTGTTTTCCAAGCTTTTACAAAACTAAGACATTTTTCTAACGACATTCTTAAGCGTAAATAAATAAATATATGTGTGTGTGTGTCTTTCTTCAATGTCGCAACAGCCCCTTGGTGGCCAAGGCCTTCTGCCTGCCTACAGATTCCGAAACATGAGATGTTTTTTTTTTACTGGTAGTAGCCCTTTGCTCAACAATCATATTAGACAGCAGTCATATTAGACCGGGACCTGCTGTTTAAAGTGGATTCCGAACCACTACAAACATTCATGGCAACTCCGGAACTCAAGTCCGAGGTTTGTGATATCGAACTCCAGAGTTCTAGTCACTTTGCCATCAGGTCCCATATGTGCGCATGTGCTATATACATATATATTATTTCTAACTTTGAAACTGGTATCTTCCCGCGAGCTAAACTTGTAGGAAGAATTAGTAATACTCTTAAATTTGTATCAATTTCGTCAAATTTCGAATCGTTTTTATGAATATAAATTAGAACAACGAATTAAATTTTCTATAAAAGTAATTAAGTTGAAAATAAATTTTTAAATGCACGTATTTCTCCCTACAATTCTTACGAGTAAGCCTGTTATCATTTCTATTTAAATAAATTTATTGATGGATAAGTTCTTAAGTTCTTCTAAATTAGCTGCGCAAAGTTTATTTATATATGATATAAAAAAAAAATAAACTATTAGCTATAAATCAAACTCATAATCACCCTTATCGCCTTCCGTTTGCTTTGCTATTAAGGCTCAACATGCGCATATTTTTTATTTTTTTTTGTTCCAATGCAGCTGGCAAACACTTAGACAGTTTGGTCTAGAATGCCTTAAGGCAAGCGCTGCACAGACGTTACTCACTTTGTATTATCCAGGGGGCACGTGTAACTGGACGCAGAGTAATAATGCCCCCGCAACGCTCTACGATCCTGTTAGGACCGGTACCTACGGTTTAAAGTGGATTCCGAACCACTACATGCACATATTTAGATATTATCATTATAAGAATTATTTTATATCGCTTTCTCAATTGATGCTGATATAAAGTGTAATTAAATAGGAAATATATTTTTTTTCTGCATTTGAAAAAAGAATTCATTCCTGAAGACATTGAGAATAAGCTTAAATAAGCTTAAAATTTCAATAAATTTGGAGGAGTACATTCGTGCAATTATTTTGCTTACCGATATCGTTATCTCTGTGAGGTGTAGGCCTTCGATTCCACCACAATAATCTCCGCGAATCGATTCGAAAGTCGATGACATTGAAAATTAAGGCAAGAGCTGGGGCTAAAGGGAACGAAGCGGCAAAAAGCTGAAAAAGTAATTTAATTTCCTAAATAATCCAACAGATTAGAAAAGTAAGCAAATTCTAAATTTTATAAAGATTAACAAATACCTAAGTGAAAAGGGAAATTACATAAAGTGAAATAGTATAACGTGGAAAAATTTGAAATTAATAAATCATTGAAAAAATTGGAATTAATATTATGCATTAACTACATCACTACGATTACATAGTAACACAACAATGAAATAATTATGTAACTGTTACTTTACTAGATTTATGCTGAAAAAATTTAAATACAGAAAGAAGTAAAAATTAAACTATAGAAATAGAATTTATATAAATACAGTAAGACCCGCTTAACGCTATTTCAGTATTATGAGGTAATATTGGGATTACACGAAATCGCAAATTTTAAAGCTTATTATCTGCGGCAGACATTCTGACAATTGACTGATAAAACCGATAGAGAATATAAATAATTTTTTAGGGATTTTTGAATAAACTGTAATATCATGGATTATGTAGACAACATCAGTCTTTCTTGGAATGAGGTGACCAAGAAATGCATGGTACAAGCTAAGCAAAAAAGTTGGCACAAGAGATTTCATTGTTGATGTCGACGAAATTGTCAAGCCAGCCTTTCCAAAAATTTTATTTTTGAAATAAATTAGACATCTTCTTATAAAATTATTATTATTATTATTTTAGAAATAACTAACGCAATCACTTACTACAAGATATCCATACTGAATCATTTTTTCTGTGAACTCTCCGAGCCTAAAATCTTCTGCTTTAGGCTTTAACATTTCCCGTACAAGATAACTTTGCTTCGAAATTCCTTCATCAGTTGTAAAATCATCAATTTCGTTAACTTTGCAGTGACGGAGACCTTTTTTGATCAGGCTTTAAATGAAAAAAAAAAAAAAAAATCAATATAAGTTCATCAAAAAGGGCATTTTAAAACTACTTATCTTTCTTTATGATATTCCACTGTTTGGTTTGTCGCTCTACGGTCATCTTGTGCACAAGAGGGCTAAAAAGACCGGGACCTACAGTTTAAAGTGGATTCCGAACCACTACAACACCCGTGGCACCGCCGGGACTCGAACCCGAAACCTGTGATACCGAGCACCAGATTCCACTGTTTTCCGGAAATTATATCTCAAATAATTAAAAATTGGACAACTAACATAAAAAAATAATAAAGCGGATAATATTAAAAATATTTACAAAAGCAATTTTTGGATTATTATTATTCTCACAGGATTTTAGATTTAAAAAAAGTCAAGTTGGAAAATAATTATGCGCGGATTGATAGATCCCATGTAAGAGGTATTGTAATAAGACAAGCTATATTAAACGACAAAAAAGTGGTAACATGGAAAATTCAGCTTTATACAAATAGTAACTAATATAGCCATATTCAAAATGAAAGGAAAATTTTTATTACTATTTTATATTTCAATTTTTATTATACATTAGAAAAAACTGAAAGAATTTAATTATTCATAAAATATTAATTTATATATAATAATAATAAGCGCATATTATGTGTGTATAATTTGTTATAACATGGTACACTTTGAAACCTACTTGTAACCATCCGAAGCAGACAATAATGCAAATTTTTTATGGAGTGGTTAAAAATAAGAAGAGAATTATATATACACAGAATATAACATATATACATTGTTACTGTTCTAATGCAGCAGGTAATACAGAGACAGTTAATCTTTATGCCATAAACAAGGGCTGCACCGCTGTTACACATTTAGCGCTACTCATGGGGTACGTGTAGCTTGGAGATATGCTACGGACGCGAGTAACACTATCTCCACAACACTCTACAATCATATTAGACCGGGACCTACGGTTTAAATGGATTCCGAACCACTACAAAATTCCCTGGTACCGCCAGGACTCAAACCCGAAACCTGTGGTACCGAGCGCTAGAGCACTAGTCATTCGGCCATCATATGGCTTAGGATCTTTGACTCTGTGTCTTTTAATAGTCACAGTTCCTGTCTCAAAGATATGAAGGTTTGTGCGGCTGTCTAACATGATATCTACCATTGCCATGACTCCACTTGACGAAAAAAGTGAAAACGAATTCCCCTTTCTTTACATATCGTTTTCCGACGATAATCAGTGTTCATACTAAAACATGATTCGACACTCAACATCACATTGGCCCACTGTCCCTAACTCCGGTGCTAATGTTTAAAATTGCAGTTTAAACAAGGATACTAAGCGCAGACTGAGGGATATGCAAACAGCTCGCCATCTGGCATAGAGACCAATCTAATCGAGTTTTCTGTATATAGTTTGGTTTGGGACTCGTAATCATATGGTGACTGTGTGCGCTGAACCCAGTTCTTCAGCACAACTGTTGCTCTAACGACGCTCTGTTAATGCCACATATCGCTCTTGACGAAGGTTATGACTCTTGACCGATCTGGTACTGTTCATCATTTTATATCTGCCGTATTTTGGAACTTCTGTCACAGTCTTCAGATCACTGAGACACATTCAAAATTCAATATATCTCTGTTTGTGATAGATTTCAGCATTCGAACAGATTTCAACAGATTCGGGTTGGGATTCTTCCTTTTGCAAACGTATTCAATTGGTGTCTCTATGCCATCATTCATCCTGTCTGATCGTCAACAGCGTTCCTTCTCACCTTAATTGTATGAAACCCGTCTGAATATCTAAGCCATGTGAGCGGTTTTCTCCACATTCAAAATTGTGCAATTATTTTTGGGTATAATACAGTCGACTGAAATGTTGTGTATACAGAAAATGCTTTACTTTGATTAAATGATTCTTCACAAGTGATTTCGAACAGTTTTATCAATATTTACTCACATTTTTTTCACATTTTACGAATTGTGCGCAACTCTTGGACACCAGTGTACATTTACAACTATTGCAGAGAAAATTTAAATTGTTATTGAATATTTTTAACCTACATGTTTACAGCGTTCATCAACATTAGGGTAATTTGTAAAATGCACAATGTGAAAATATTTGAAGAAACCTAGTTGCTTAGTTTTTTTAAGTTAAATTTTCCGGAGCAATGGATATAATAAAATCGGAATGAATTATATGAATATATGTATACATGCAGAAATATTTGAATAAATTTTATATAAAATATACTTTTTATGCTAAAGAATCGTAAAAATACTACGTAGTAAAATTTTTCACTGTCTTGGATGAATACTCCTACTTTTTTCTTGTATTGATCATATTACACTCATGTCCATAAATTAAGGATAATGAAGTTCAGGCAAAGAAAGAGACAGAAGCAGAACAAATTTGACTTATTTGTAAAGTCTATTTATTAAACAAAAGGTAAAGAGCAAAAAAGATGCTATATGTTTGACATAATTAATAAAAATTGCGATTTTTATTCCCTGGAGCAAATTTCAAAAAAGAACCTATTTACAAAAAACAGTATAACATGGTTAGTATGATGGTTAATATGGAGTATGCCTCCCGGACGATGCAATACTGGCCTTACAACGCCTAGGCATGCTGAGTATCAAACAATCTGATCTTGGGGAATATTACACCACTCATCAAGCAATGCCCTCCGAAGTTCCGGTTGACAGGTGGGAGGGGGTTGACGGGCTGCAATTCGTCGGCCAAGCATATCCCACACATGCTCTATTGGATTCAAGTCCGGGGAGTATGCTGGCTAATCCATACGGGTGATATCCTCCAATTGAAGGCATTCGTCTACAATGTTTGTACGGTGAGGACGGGCGTTGTCATCCATAAACAGAAATTCGTCGGAAAACATCACACAAGACCACTGTTGCGGTGTCCACAATGCATGCTCTCTACTCCAGGTTAATCACAGGCGACAGTGAGTTGCGGTATGTGGAACACATCTAACAGGCCTACGAGCATATAGACCAATGTGCCCTAAGCGTCTGTACACGGTCTGCCTTGAAACTGTCGTACCGGTAGCTGAAGAGAGCTGACGAGACAGGTCTGATGCTGTGCTCCGTCTGTTTCTTTTGGCAGTAACTGCTAAATACCGGTCCTCATTCGGCGTTGTAACTCGGGGGCGAACTGTGCTGTAACATCTACTCACATTACCATCATCTTGGAATCGTTGCCAAAGCCTGGAGATGACACTCTGGGCAATTCCAAGTTCCTCGGATACTTCCAGCTGGTACGTCCACATTCCAGTCGTCCGATAATTCTACCACGTAAAAAATCATCCAAATGCTTCCTTTGTGCCATAACTATGCGGTTATTGCACTGAAAGGCTTTTATAGCGCTTGTGAACAATTTTACTTCTTTACCACCATTCCTTATACACCCCTCTCTTACACTCTCGTCATTGTGACGTACTATCCGCGCCATCTGGTGGTTTCCTGTAATTTGCATATTCTTCTTCAAAATGTGTGTGATAATTCTACAGGTGAAATTTTTATTTTAGAGATCAATTTCTGTGTGATTCTGAATTATCCTTAATTTATGGACATGAGTGTACATTGTTAAATTTTTATAATCGATATTGTTTTGTAATTCTGTTATTTATTATGAATCTGATAATAAATATGCAAATGAACAGATGTTATAAACTGTTAGGATGCACAGAAAATAAAAGAAAAATTGTAAATATCTGCTTCAATTAAATAAGAAATATCTTACGGTATTAAAACATCCATCATGAACTTTGGAAAAGGCTTAACTATCATGAGCACTAAAAGTTGAAACGATAATAGAGACATGCAGTTGTCATTTTCCTTAGAACCACAGTTATCTTTGTATTTTTTATCCAAAAATAAGATTCCAGTTTCTGTTTCGAAATCCTGTAACGAGGGAAAAAAAACATTTATATTACAATTTACACAAAATGAGAAACAAATATTTAGAAACTATTTTATTCGGTATTTTACAATTTGCTATGAATTAGCAGATATAAGTCTGCTTCTATTGGCTTTAGTACATATCATGATATATTTTAGTTTGGTCATATTTATTGCGAAAAATACATTAAATCATTGCTTAGGTACAATGACATTATTTGGAATAATTTATAATTTAATTTAATTGAAACAACAACACTTAGGACAAGTTATCATTATACACATATTATATATATGAGTACTTATATATATATACTTTTTTTTTCTAATGCAGCTGGCAAACACTTAGACAGCTATTTTGGATACCTTAAGGCAAGCGCTGCACAGACGTTGCTCACTTTGCGTTATCCAGGCGGCAAGTGTAACTTGAAGATAAGCCACGGACGTGGAGTAACAATGCCCCCGCAACGCTGTAGGATCCTATTAGACTGGGACCTACGGTTTAAAGTGGATTCCGAACCACTACAAACAACCATGGCACCGCCGGGACTCGGACACGAAACCTGTGGTACCGCGCGGCAGAGCGCTAGCCACTCGGCCATTCAGGCCCTTATATATGAGTAACTAAAACTGCAGTTTCTCCAACTAAATTTTTCATTTAATATGATGTTGGTTTTATTTAAATTGTATATTCTGCAAGCAGTTTCAGTGGTAAAATGTGTTGACAAAATATAGCTATTACTAACTAACTAACTCCCTGGCACTGCAGTCCATGTTGGACCATGGCCGTCTGCCTACTTGCAGATTCCGATGCAAGAGATGCCAATTACTACAACCTTTAAATTAAAATTCTAATTTAACTTACTCTTATAAAATTGGTGCATTTATATATTTAATTGTTGTTTAAGGTTTTAAACGTTTAAAATTTTATTAAAACTAATTTGTAATTTATTTCTTATCATTTTTTAAACTTACCCGTCTAAAAAAAGCTGTGTAGAAGAGTGACGCATAAGTATTTGCAAATTGAAATGCAAACAATTTGATAACTAACGCATCGTTGTGTTCACTTAATGTTTGATGATTTTCTGGAAAAAAATATAGTAAAAATAGCATTAATTGATTCTGATTATTATAAAATATAAATAAATAAAATAAATTTGTTAAAAATGATATATTTTATAACAAAATTTATATATTTTAATCTTTCTTTTTTCTTGAATAAAATTGAACAAATGCAAATAAAAAAATGTAAAAATGTATAAAAATTTGGACTACATTTTTTTTATAAAAGGTTTTGCATATTTGTGCTTGATAACTATAAAATCAATATACTATTAAAAACCGGTACTTACATATTAACGGTACCTTGGCGACAGTTGCGCCAATAAAGAGCACACGCGCCAACCGCAGCTACAGATTTGGCGGTTTTTAAGTGGCGCCAATCTACACTTAAAATTTTTGTCCCAAATAATAAAATATATAAAACACTTCCTTTAAAATCAAAACGCTTTCAAAATTCAAAACACTTTCATCAATTTCCACAATGCAATCTGGTCCACCTACCTTCTTTTTTGGTTTATTCTCCATATCCAAGACACATAATTCACGCATGTAATTGTTCCAATCTATAACAGTTTTATCCGATAAATCAAGTTGATTTTCACGAAATTTAATCGACGTCAACTCCTCGCACCAGCAGTATATGAATCTCAAAGCTGTACAAAATGGAATTCTGCTTTCCTCTGCGTCCCTCATAATAAGCACACTGACTGAAATTGCATTTCCAAAACTTATGTTTACCAAAATAAAGTTTCATGTCATGGGAATTGGGACATTTTCGTTTTCTTTGGTAAAATATTTCTCTCCTGAAAAAATAAAATTGCATCTTGTTCTGTTTCTGGCAAATCCCAAATACGCATTTTCGTAGCACTAAAAAATGTCGTCAAAACTCAGCAAATCTGTAGTTGTTATATTGGCGCCGCTTAAAAACCGCCAAATCTGTAGCTGTTAGATTGGCGACACTTAAAAACCGCCAAGTCTGTCGCCAAGGTACCGTTAATACCTAAGTACCTAAAAACCAATGCTTAATAAATTAATTATGTTTCGCTTAGTGTAATTTTTATTATCAAACAATGGAAAAAGAGAGGACAGAGTTCCTTTAAAAGAAGAAAGAACAAAAATTACACAAAGAGAAACATAATTAGTTTATTAAGCTTTGGTTTTTAATAGTTTATTGATTTTTATAGTTATCAAGCATAGATATACAACAGCTTTTATTGAAAAGCATATTCCACATTTTTACACATTTTTGTATTTTTTATTTTCAAATAAATTAATTTAGATATTTTCAAAATAAACATATATTTATGAACTAAATTACTTCTTAATAATTACTATTGTAGATGCTGGGAACTTTCCCCTTATAACAACAACTCATGATTGCTTGCTGTTTCCATGGAAATATTTGTCCGATTGTATGCTTCCGTTTCACTATCTGTTTATTGATTTCTTATGTGTTCATAATCAATTCTCCGAACGTAAGTAAAAATAATAATATTTAATAGCCAGTTGCTAAGGCATCAGAAAAATAAGCTTAAAAAAACACAAAAAACTGAAGGCATTGACCAGACACGTGTAGAATCTAAAAACTGACCGATATTCTAATCGATATCAATTATTCTTTCCAAAAAATAAATAAACAAATTTCCTTGCAACAGTGTTTTTTTCCAATTATTCAATAATATGGCCATGTTAAAGTTATAAGTTCAATCTTAACATGCTCAACTCGTGGTTCAGTGGTAACGTGCACATTTAACATGCAAGAAGGTTCAGATGCTCGAATGCTCTGTCTGTTGCAGAAACATTTTCAAAATGACTCGATTTGAAGGCGGTTATATAAAGCGATTACGACAATATGCATGTAAACCATGTATAAATTTGTGGCTTTAATCTCATCAAATAGGGAAATGGGTAATCCCTAAAAATCATACCGAAAGGAAATTACCATCTCATCAGTAATTTGATGGTGTATTCATGGCATGCATTAATGGAACCCGTATCCACCCGTGTACAGAAATTTTTTTACTTAATGTGCATTTTTTGAGATCTAGGCTAGTTCTTTCACTGTTGCCACTCGAAATAAAATTCAATAATTTCACATTTAAGTCTAAATTTTATTTAAAAAAAATGATACTAAAAAATACGAATTCTCGATTATATTATAAAACCCCTTTGAGAATAACTTTATCTGAAAATTAACTGAATTATAAGTTTTAACAATTATCTTAATCAATAATTAAGATATCGAATTAGAACAAAATTTAGTTGTACCGAAATGCTGCGTATAATTTTTAAACTAACTAAAGTGCAGCCATCTATTATCGGAAATGAGTAATAAACAATCTTCTATGGTAATTATAATCCCAAATATATCTGAATTTATGCATATGTGAAAAAAAACCTGTTTAAGAATTAAAGTAGTCTATTATTATTTTTTAAATGTATATTTAAAAATTATCAAAAATTGTAATAAAACAAACTCAGAGTGAAAATAAAATTTATAACAATCAAAAGCTTTTATTAAATAATATGTGCTTATTATTAAAAACTTTTATTTAGTTTGATTGTAGAGAATATTTTGTTTCAATAAAGTTTTAAATATATTTTGTATTTTTAAGTACTTCCAATCTCTTAATTTTAAGATATCTTTTTTTAAAGAAAATATAGATGCAAATTTTTGTTTATTTTGAAAAATGCTAATATATAATAGGTTGAACTTAATTTTTTTTTAAATAAACGATAAAAATAGTTTTTTTACATATATCTTCAAAATACAATTATTAATTCAAAAATAAATTCACATATTCTTAACACATTCTTCTCATATTCTTAAAGTTAATTTAAAGCCTTAAAAATAATCGATGGCTCAACCTTCTCCTAACAATACTTTAGAATTACAACCATCAAGAATAACATCTGACAAGTTTAGGGCTAACTTAACATGATTTACAAGAATTATTTCATTCAATAGATGTTTCTTTTTTATTCAAATAGAATTTTATATGCCTTACTTAATTGTAATCAAAACTTGATAACGAATTAATAAAAATGATCTTTGAAATCATATTAACCCATTGGAATCACAAACAGTATAATTTAAAAGGTTCTTATGTACTTTAATGTTTGATTCAAATTATTTATTCGAATTGCTGCATACCAAACCACTTTTTTAAGTGATTTTAAATCGCATTTAAATTGTATATAAACCTCTTTTTAAACGAATGTAAATCTCTTTAAGTGAATCTAAACCTCTTCTTAAGCGTACCTAAATCTCTTTTTAAACATGCGTAAACATCATATTAAGCGTATCCAAACCGCTTTTTAAATGAATATAATCTCTCTTTTTAAGTCAATTTAAACATCTTCTTAAGCATACCTTAAAAAATAACTTTGTTAGTTGTTTTTAATATGTACCAATAAAATTATTGTTACATTATATTATATGTAAAAAATTATCTGGAATATGATTCCAAAGTTGTAAAGGTCCCAAGGATAAAGGCCACCCTACTTAAAATCCATATAGTTACATATGGATTTTTATAATATTGTATAGGTTTACAATAATTTATTAAAAAATTGTATTAAAAATACTTACCCCATTCTGTAAGTTTCACAGCAATACATTCATAAATCTAGAAGAAACAACAAAAAAAATTTACACGAACAATAATGTTATTTATCTTAAATACAAAAAAATAAATAAAGTTTGATTTTCTATTTAAAAATTATTAATTTTTTTGGTAGAATCGCAGAATAAGGGCCGTTGGGATTTGGAATCAAAAATTCTTTTCACCAAAGTGCACTAAGTAACTGGTTGCGAGTTTAGTGAATTGCAAACAGTACAAGAAACCCGGGTTACCACATTTGGCTACTTATCACTCAGTTGGCACCACAAGAAAGCCGCTAAATCCTAGCGGCCCCTATTTTGCGATTTGGCCAGTTTTTTTCATGCAAGACCCGATATTCAACCGATATTCAACCAAGATATTCAACCCGATTTCAACATTCTGGGAAGATGCGCCATCAGCATTCATTTTCTTTTTTAGATGTTGACTCGTATTTCGGTGAATGTAATACAATTCAAACAAAAGTTATAAGTAAGCTAAATAGCATTTAAATAAATTTTTCCTAAACAAAAAGATTTTATAAACTTAACATTCATGTTGCATATTTGGAAAAAAAACTTTAAACCAAGAGTCAAAAAAAATGATAGTATGTTTTTTGATGGATTGCTAGTTGAATGAACAATAAAGGAATTAACACTTTTACCCTAAAGAGATGCAAAATTTCAAATTTATTTCCTCCTGAGTCTTTGATAAGGAATTTATATATTTAATAGGATAATAATTAAAAAACTGTCCTGCAAAATTGTTTTCAGAATTTATTTTTTCATGCTTATTTTTACATATAAGGATAAAAAGGAATTATTCAATTATGTTAACATAAAATAATACTATCTATCTATCATTTTAATGATTATTAAACAAATCATGTTCACTATATCCTAAGATTCTATATCATTAAAGAATGTATCTTGTCTTATCAAGGAACTGTTTTCAATTTTGGGCCTATATTGAGCTTTTTTATAAATATTTTAAATTTACTGAGTTCTTTAAGAACAATTTTACGTCAGTTTAATCTTATTCTGTACAGGAAAGCCCATTACTTTCCAAACAACTTTAACTGTTAACACAGGTGAGATGGCTTAGTATTAGTATAAATGATCATTTCACCCTCCTCTTGTCTTTTGTATTGAATAATGAAACCGTAACGTAACGGTAGGTGTTTAGTTGGAGTACCAGGGAATTTCCCGTACCTCCATATCAATAATTATTATTAAAAACAAAATTTTAAAATCCAAAAGATGAGCTAAAGAAAGAATATTAAACGAGCCCACGCTCGGAGAGCATTTACAGAAGTAAAAAAGTTAGTAAATACAAAAGCGTTGGATTTGTAGACGCATCAATTTTTAGAATGAAATTTTCGGTAATCTTTTTGCCAAGGTTTAGAATAGGATCAATTTTTAATTCGTCGTGAATATGATGGCGGTTATAATGAAAAGGCACATCTGTTATCGTCATTAAGAACTGATTTTGAAGAACCTGCAGTCGCTTCAAATGGATCATTGCTGAATTTATCCAGACCGGAATCGCATAAAGCAGTATAGGTCGGATAAGTGAGATGTAAATAGTTAGTTTGACTCTGAGAGATATTTTGCTTTTCCTGAAAATTAAAGGCGCAACTGTGAATTTGGCTTTATTAGCTTCAGAAATAATGTAATGAATGTGTTTTTGAAATGTAAGGCGACGGTCCAGTATGAGACCAAGGTATTTGTACTCAGTTACAAAAGGCACTGGTTCGTTAAAGATAAGAATTTGATGAACATTTGGAATGGTTCTTTTGCGATGAAAAATGAGAACTGCACATTTGCTGGTATTAACTTTGATTTTCCTTCACCCTCCTCTTGTCTTATGTATTGAATAATGAAACCAATTGCATACGTATAATGGAAATATAATGGTTCATTTTGGCTGTTTTTTACCTGCATATAGTGTGGTTTTTGCAGGTATGGTTTTTGTGATATGGTTTTGGTATGCGGGTTTAGTATATGGTTTGCGGTGTGGTTTTGCAGTATAGTTTGTTTTTGCTAGTTTGTAATTTTTTTTTTTTAAAGTTATGTAAAATGAAGTATTGGGCCGAAGTGATTTTCTGGATAGTAAGATGGTTTTCCGAATTATGGAGCTGGTTTCGATATACGACAAGTGCTGCCAAACTAAACTATATCTGGAAAGGGTATGAGAAATTCATATGCCATAAAGTCCTTTCACTGGGTTCGAAGAGATGAGGTGAAATTCCAGATGCCTTAGGGGAGTTAATTGCATATCGTGATACCTTCTTTCAAACACCGGGTAACGCTAAATTTGCAGCAAAACTGGCACTGTAGTGGAAAATGACTCCAAATCAAAATGTCTGGCAGTTGAAATCCACAAACAATGAAGAGCATTTTCTCACATATTTTGAAATTGATAATTTCTGATATTGAAATCTTTAATCAAAAGCTGGATGCTAAATAAAATGCAATTATGTGAAAAAAAAAAAGCTTTATTTTACCTTGAAAATATTACTACTGTCACAGAATTTAAAAGGATGAAGAAGATGGGAAGTTTCAAAAAAAGTTATTTTTGTAAAATACTCATAGAATTTTGAGTTACGTCTACTATTATAGATACAATTAATGTAGATTAATTGATGTATGCTCACTAAAAATATTCTTGATACATGTTGCTGTTTCTTATCCCACTTGATCGACATCTTGACCGAGTTCATAAAACTGGGTATTGAACCGACGAGCCATGATAAAGAGTAAAAAAATACAGCTTCTTTTTTTCCTTTCCTGACTTTACCCTACCCGGTTATATTCCCGAACCTGGGTACCCATTTTAGTCGCCTCTTACGATATTTATGGACTACAGTGGAGCTATTTCAATCAGGACCCACACTGCGTCTTTATACATAAACAAGACTACCAAAGTCACCAGTTTTCATTTTTGATACATTAAAAATAAACGAAATTTTTAAGACAGGATTCAATTAAAAAACATAATATTTTTATCATTTGGATTTAATGCTGGTAAAAGTAGTAGCTTTGAAGTTGTCCAATAAATTGCCTATAGAAAAAAGTTCATTATGTTAGCTTAACTCATTATCAATTGAGATTGATTGAATTCCATTGAAACCAGTGATGATCTGTAGAGTTTGTCGTTTTAAACATTTAAAATTGCTAAATAATAAGGCGCTTAATTACACTCATGTCCATAAATTAAGGCTAATGAAGTTCAGGCAAAGAAAGAGACAGAAGCAAAACAAATTTGATTTATTTGTAAAGTCTATTTATTAAACAAAAGGTAAAGAGCAAAAAAGATGCTATATGTTTGACATAATTAATAAAAATTGCGATTTTTACTCCCTGGAGCAAATTTTAAAAAAGAACCTATTTACAAAAAGCAGTATAGCATGGTTAGTATGATGGTTAATATGGAGTATGTCTCCCGGATGATGCAATAAAGGCCTTACAACGCCTAGGCATGCTGAGTATCAAATTATCAATCTGATCGTGGGGAATATTTCACCACTCATCAAGAAATGCCCTCCGAAGTTCCGGTTGACAGGTGGACGAGACAGGTCTGATGTTGTGCTCCGTCTATTTCTTTTGGCAGTAACTGCTAAATACCGTCCACATTCCAGTCGTCCGATAATTCTACCACGTAAAAAATCATCCAAATGCTTCCTTTGTGCCATAACTATGCGGTTATTGCACTGAAAGGCTTTTAAAGCGCTTGTGAACAATTTTACTTCTTTGCCACCATTCCTTATATACCCCTCTCTTACACTCTCGTCATTGTGACGTACTATCCGCGCCATCTGGTGGTTTCCTGTAATTTGCATATTCTTCTTCAAGATGTGTGTGATAATTCTACAGGTGAAATTTTTATTTTAGAGTTCAATTTCTGTGTGATTCTGAATTATCCTTAATTTATGGACATGAGTGTATCTTACCCTTCCTAGAATCATAATGGATAGTGTGTTGAGCAATGTAGCCAGAACAGTTCCGTGAAGGAGATCGCAGGCCGTGTCTTTCTCGTCACAAAAGGATATCGTCATGTATACACGATACAGAATCACAGATGTCACGCTGATGAAGACTAGCATTACCTAATAATGAAAAAAAAATACTTCACGTTACACTTAAAGAGATTTTAAGAAGTGGAATTTTTATATTAGGAGTCTGATGGCTGAATAATTAGCGCTTTGGCGTTCAGTGCCACAGATTTCCGGCGGTACCACGGATGCTTGTAGTGGTTCTGAATCCATTTTAAACCGTAGGTCCCGGTCTAACATAACTGTAGAGCTTTGGGCTGACAATCCCACCCCGTAAAAAGAAAACATTTCCTGTCTCGAAATCTGCTAGCAGGCAGACAGTCTTGGGCTATCATGGGGCTGTTGAGCCAATGAAGAAGAAGAAGAAGAAGGAATTTTATATTAAAACCCTAATATCTCTTCTTCTCTTCTGAGATAAAAAAAAACATAATGCCATCTCCATTACTTCATTATACAATTTTATCTAAAAGTATACCCCATACAAAAAACGATCAAAATAAATTTATACACCCCATACAAAAATAATCAAAATAAATTTATGCAAAGCTTTTCATCATTAATAATATAAAAAATATTTTTAATTTACAATACCTTTAATTATGGAAATAATGTCAATTTATTACGTCAGAAATAATGTTTATGTTTTTATGCCTTTAATTTTTGGAAATTATGTCAGCATCAGTTATTATAGTCATGCTAAATTTTTATTAGCGATACCTTGCTTGTACAGTTCCAATTTTTTAGAGATTATTTTTAAGGCAAAGTTTGGGTGTTATTGAATGTTCATGCAACTTTAGCTTTAAAGGGTTCAAAAAATTTTTGGTTGAGCGATATGTATTAATCAGTCTGAATTATTACTATTATCATTTTGAATCTAGTTCAAAGAAGCTGGTGAGATATGTTTCATTATAATAGTGAAGTTTTAATCAACTCAAGAGGATATTACTGATTTTTTTTTATTTTATTTATTTTTAGAATTTCAGGAACAAATGCATTAAACAACCTTGTAATTACTTTTTATTTCCAAAAGAAAAAAAGTTTTAAATTTGTAATGTAATTTTATAAATAATTCCTAAATTTAGGATATCATAAACATTTAAGATCAAAATCATTTACATTTAAGTTTCTAATTTTGCTGTAGAAAAAATTGTGGGAACATATTTGTTAGATACTTTTCGATTGAAGATACATACCATTAACAATAAGATTGAAAAAGAGAAAAAATATTTCATCAGTCGTTTATGAAATGGGTAATATAGAATTGAAGCACTTGTGAAACGGTTAAATTCCCTTTTCGTTCCATGAAACTGAGGTCGATCTGTTTCAACTTGATCGAAATTATCCACGTACCATTTGCGAGCTAGCGATATTTGTTTTCTTTTCCATACCTCCATAAAAATTGTACCTGAAAAAAAAGTCAGAATTTTACATGTTGAAATGATGAGAGAAATCTTTAATACAAATTTAAAGAAGCAAAAAAATAAATTAAATTAATAGCTTTTATGTTACAGAAATTAATCAGTAATTTTGTAGTTTCATACTTTTTGTAGTTCTTTTTTATTATTATTAGTAAAAGGAAATTTGAAATTCCAAATTACTTATCCAGATATAAAATCCAGGGCATAAATATTAATTTTGTATGTGTTTTAATAATTTTAATTATAAATTTGCCACAACTAAATTTCCTCATACAAATTTTTGAGTAATCTAGTATCGCTAAAATAACATCTATAATTTATATTAGTTATTTATTCAGTTTATCAGTGGATAGTAAATGTTTAGAAATACCAAATGCATTCTTTAGTAAATTAATAAATACTAAGTGGGATGCAAATAAAATCTATTATTGCATTATAAATTGGGAAATCCTCGCATGTTACATATAATGGTGTATATTAAAAAAAAGCTATCATACTATATGTAACATACTACATAACTTTTTGTTTAAAAAAACTAGGGAATATACTATGTTATTATTAGCAAATATTTTTAGTCTGTCTATGAAAATCTTTACTTAAATAATTTTTCAATGGAAAATATATAATGTAAATAGAACTTTTAAAACTGATGCAGAAATACATAAATATATTTAATATTATACATAAATACGTAGTACATCAAAATACATTTTAGCTTAATGGCAAATTAAAATGTATGAAATTGTTATTATTAATTAAAAAGCAGGTTAGTAAATACATATCATAATAAACTTTAAAAAGTGTTTTCAGTAGTTTCAATTAGAATAACAAAAACATAAAATTTAAAAGTTATATTTAAGGAAAAATTAACAAAGATAATGTGAAAAACTGGAGCAACCCAAATTAATAAGTAAGTTTGCACAATTTATTGCAGTTTTAAAATTATTTCTTTCTTTACAAATAAATTTTAGTTACATAAGATATGATAAAAGGAGCATTGCTTAATATAGTTTTTTATTAATAACTTACTTATTTGTTATAAACATAGAATTTTTAAGCAAAAAAAAAAAAAAAAATTTTTAAAAATGAAATAAATCTAAGATTTATTCAAATAATTTAAATTAAATTAATTTATAAGAGTGTATACATTTTATAAACTTCTTTGTAATAGAATTATTTGAATAATTTTAGTGTAAATATATAACCGTTTTGTTTTTAATTGGATATTAAGAAATACAAGTTAAAATATACCTGTTATATAAATAAATTATTATTGATGTAGGGAGACTAATTTTTATTAATTGGACAATATAGGGAATTACTTATGACGGTGGTTCTCAAACAGCTTACTAAGTTTCAACGGCAATAATTTCTGTACATAGAAAGCCAGCTCTTTAATCTTCAAAAAACTGGTTTTATTAATCGGACTAAATAAATTCGTATTGAAAATTAAGCATTTAAATGTCGAAATTTAACGTAATTTCGACGCTTTTCAAAGCATGGTATGGTATTAGAAAGACATTTCCAAATTAGCTTTGAAACATTTATAATTAAGATTTTCGGAAAAGCATTTCGCATGAGTAAGACCTGATAGAAATATGGCTTAAAATATGGCTTTATATGGAATATGGCCTTTTATAAATATGTATCATAAGCCGACAAAAACAATTATGTCAAAACTAAGTAAACAACAATAATAGTTCTTCTAAAGTGCTGTAACCCCCCTGTATACATTACTTACTGTTATAGTTACCAATTTTGGCATGCATATTTTTATAGTACCATTAAGAGAGTAATGGGCCTGAATGGCCAAGTGTCTAGCGCTCTGGCGCTCAGGTTTCCTGTTCGAGTTCAAGTCCCGGTGGTACAATGGGTGTTAGTAGTGGTTCGGAATCTACTTTAAGCCGTAGGTCCCAGTCTGATGTGATTGTAAGATCATCACGGAGCCAAGTCAGACTTCTACCTTCCATAACAACCGAAGCTGCCCCCTTTCCATTCATCCATGAGTAGATTACTCATGGGATTTCCGTCCCGCACTGCAGGACACTGAGGATGAGTTACACACACAAGAGAGTAATTATTAGTGAAATCTATGAAATCAAAGTTTGTGATAATAAAAATTGTTTCCCAATTTCGGATGATGATAATTTAATTTTTAACTGGGAGGAATATTTCGGGGATGCCTTCTTGGGGATCAACTGCCCTCACAGTTTGAGAACCACTGGTTTATAGTATCAAATACTCATTTAAAGCATTACACATACACTTAAGTATTACTTTTCCTAAGTAGAACTTCGTTAAACATCGCCTACTTACACGCATTTTTAAATGTGTTTCTATCGTTAAAAGTTTCAACATAAATGTGCTATAAATGAAATAAAGGCAACATGCAATGTAATGCATGCTTAAATACGAACATTACCCTACCCCACAAACAAATGATGGCAGCAAATGCGGGTGTAAGGTCGTTATCACTGGATAATTTAATTATATCAACCATGTGCATGAATCCCTTGTCTTTCACGCCATCCAGTCTAGAAGAAAGGTTACACAAAAAGCGCACTAAGTTCGTTAGTAGGCAACTCACACAAAGATTATTATTAATAACACTTATCATATATTAAAAGTTTAAATAAGTTGTTAGATTCAAATATAAATAGCAACCAAACATTCCATTGCAAGTTTATGAATATAATAATAAATGCAAAATTTTAATTTACATATGATGGAATATATTGTTGGCCATCCAAAATACATCGCCATGAAAGAAGCATGCAAAAGATGTGAAATGTACGTCACGCCTATATTTCATTAGAATATACAAATTATTAGCATTTCAATAAAGATATATTGTACATTATGGATGGATGTGATGTCACATACAAGCACTATACAAAGGGAGAATATAAGGTTGTTTTCAAGAGCTAAAATTGGATTTTCGTGAGGTTTTTTTCCTTTCGTACCCAAGGTATAGTTTCACTATACCTTGTAAAAGTGCTAGTACCAATCGAGCCCATTTATGAGTTTGGCATAAAAAGAATTGTAGATTGTTCTTAAGAGAAATTTATGCTCGTGTCTGCTAACCAAGCCACTGTGATGCCAAGTCATAGATATGAAAACGCTGAAAGCAGGACAGACCCAATGACTAACAGACTAGAACAGAATCAAGGTTTTTAATAGCAGGAATAGCGCAAGCCTCGTCGCACCACCATACAGAAGGACAGCTATATTATACGTATGATACTCGGTTTGTGCAAGATAACCTAGAACATTTCACATGGGGAAAAACGAATTTGAGAGAGATTAATAAGCAAGGAAGAGGAATTGTGGTCTGAGGACAAATTAAAAGATATCGCAAATATTGAGAAGACGTGACATAGCAGCAGTTCGTGAAATAGAGAGATGGGGGTGAAAGGCCGCCAGGAACAAGGAGGATATTGAGTGTTGAGAGGCCACATTAATCATGCTGGAACATTTTAGTTTACTGCAATATTTTCATTGTACATATTCATCTCTGAAGTCGCAATTATTCTATTTGGGCTTAAGTTTTGTGTTAAAAAATTCATCAAATAAACGTTGTTATTTGAATTTGAATTTGATTTTTGCAAAATCCTTATTGCACGGATGGATTGTATTAAAACATCAAGATGCTCGGCGCGATAAATGGGGCCGATTGTATACAAAAGGGCATTGAACGCCAGACATGGATAAAAAAATGGCGCGGTGCATGTATGCATAGTCATACCGAATCTTTACTTTGTATTATTGTTTGTAATTTGGAGTTTATTCTGGGGCATCTCTAATACACATTTCTGATACACTAAATAGTCTATACTAAATCTCAGAGGTTTTAGTCCCTGCCGTCTTACTTTTCTTTCAAAGATACCTTGTGGCTATATTTCAACATATATATGCTTCTATTCACCAGATTACATTGAGCATCTTACACCATCCGCTGCTACGCCAGATCAACTTTGGCAAATTCTGGAAGCAGCGTGGACTGCCATATCCCAAGAATACATCCAAAGCTTCTTTCATTTAGAGCCCAGACATCGACATTATTACCATCTATGGCGGCTCACAATATTCCTATTAATTATAGGACTTCTTCGTATTCCTTAACTCAAAGATGTTTAATATACAGCCCCACAATATATAATTACTTATTATATATGTATATATTAATTATATATTACAGCTTATTTACAATAATATCACCTTTGCATTATTTGTCTAACAAATTTGCATTTTATATTTTCTGTCCTCCTTAGCGTTGTATTTTGGATGGCCAATAGGGGAAAAAGTTTGAAAATGAACTTTTTATAATACGTTCGTCAGATGGTTCTTTTTTATAAATTGTTATGTTATTAAAACATGACAATTATGTATTATTCAATTATTAATTATGTTCTTAATCCAATTTTAGGTGATATGACACGAATTTGAAAGTTTTGTTTTAAGTCTGATTAAGCACATTAGTTCTTTTTAGTAAATTATTTTCATGTGCAATTTTTTTAAATTTAATAATAGAACAGATTGAACGAAGAATCTATTTTAGTAGCAGCTTTAATGTTAAACGACATTTTCTGAAAAATGTACTTGACGCATACAAAGGGGATTTCAGAAATATAATGTATAATCTTATAATAAACAAAATGTAATGTACATTCATTCAAATAGAAATCCATTTCAATAAAACTAAAGCACAAAATTTAAATAATTCTTTGAAAATATAAAAATACCATTGAATGAATATATGTCTTCATAAGTTCTGATTTTATAACAAATCAAAAGAAGACTTAATTCTGCTAAAATGCTTTAAATGCTTTAATAAATGCTTCTTAAAGTCAGAGTAAGATGAAATTTTAAAAAATAGATATATTCCCATGATTGAACAAAAATTTTAAAAATTTAATAAAAAAACAAATAAAATTATTTAAAAAATAAATTACCTGCCGCATACTCCATAAATGAAAACACCCAGACCCAAGACAGCAGGTATCCAAAGGGATGTTATGAGGGTGGATACCCAAGCAAAATAGAAGGCTATTTTTTCACCGAAATAGTTCCTGATATCGTGAATGGGTGGATTTTTACAGAAGCCTCCCCATTTCTTGCTGAGGGATCGTCTGATATCTATGTCGGGCAGGTCTTCAAAGACCATGTTTGGATTCCGCCCTCGAATTTCCTGCATGCTTACAGGTTCCATAGTAGAGGGATCATGTAGGCAAAAGCCATCCTTGAAAGCTCCGACCATCAGCAGAAATGTCAAACCTAAAATTAAGTGTAAAGAAAGAATCTAAAATCCTATTACAACTTTCAGTTTATCATGTATGAGAATGTTTTATGATCTTACTATATGGAGTTTTGGAAAAAGAAAACAAACAAACATTGGTATCCTGTGAATAATTAATATTATTTCTCAAATTTTTGAATAAAAGCTGTTAAATTGCAAAAACCTCAGCTATGTTCAGCAACTGAATCTCCAGTATAGAACGTTGGATGTAGGGCTGACAGTCCTACCCCGTAAAAAGAAAAGCATCTCCTATTTTAAAATCTGCCAGTAGGAAGACGACCTATGCACCCTGCGGCTGTTGCGTCAATGAAGAAGACTCTGGCCTTTCGTACCAGACTTCAGGTTTGAATCCACGTCAAGCACGTTGATGGTGGCATGTTAGGAGGTTCGATATCCACGTTAAGCTGTAGGTCCCGGTCTAATTAGCCTAACGTGTGCACAAAATGACCGTAGAGCGACAAACCAAACCAAATCTATGAAGAAGAAGAAACATGAGATGATGGGGTTTTCGAAACAAAAGCATCCATGTTTTATATGAGTAATTAGTAGCAATTTGTAAAGGGGCAATAGTGAAGAATGCAAATATTCCCGCTTAATCGAAAGTTAGGAAATTTATTAAAAGTACATTGGTTTATTATTGAATACATTGTCCAAAAATTTATTGAGAATAAAAAATATTAATATTCTAAAACTCACCTATTTTTTCTGGCAATTCTCCATTCTCTCTGTTTCTTGAAATGTTGATATGACTGAGTATATTGTATACCTGAAAAAAATTTCAAATCAGAACATTTAATGCTTCACTAATTTAAAACTACTTTAAACTGAACATGGCATAGATAATTAAATTACGCAACAAAAAATTCAATTTGTTCTAAGAATAAAAAAATGATACTTATAGTATGTATTTGTTTCATAAAGCAAAATAGGGGTAAAATATGTTTTACATTTTTCACTGGCCAGTTTTAAATTAAAAAGAATAAAGTTATAATACCAAATTGTTTAATGTCTGGAAGTTAATCGAAGGTGATACAAACAAACTAACTTAAATACTTTTAATACTTAAATACTTTTAATAGTTTATCAACAATAATTTATGAATATTGCAGCAGTTTTTTTCCCTCACGAAAGAGTTTTGGCATTTCATTCCCAGGAGAGAGGAATGTATGTTATTCGAAAAATATATATTAAATCCAACACTAAAATTTGACAGCCATCTAGCTTTATAGTGGATAGTTATATTATATGCAATTAATGTTTTGTACTAATGAGAACAACCTGTCACTTAAATCTGATAGCAGATATTCGGTAGCATGTATAATGAGATTCTTAAGATCGAAACAATTACAGATGGAATATCAACCAATTGATATACCATGAGTTGTTCCATCGTGATGGGTGATAGACCACGAGTTGAGAAATGTCTAATCCAATGAGAAATGAGGGAAGCTAAACCCTCCTCTTGACGGAATGTCTTAAAAGGAGATTTTTGGTGAAGAAGAGAGTTCTGCAACGAGTCGACCAGAAGTATTGTTTTTCTGTTTTTTCCTGAAGTGACTGAATGGGCCGGCGATTCCGCCTGCTTTTAAAATGAGCCCCTTGTGGTTTCTTGTATCACGCCGTGTAATTAAGGTTTGCCGCAGACCACATATTTTTAAATTTGACGTAGACTCGAGAACTCTAAAAATCTTACACTTTGGAATGAACTGCACTTGCGATTTAATCATGTATTTGTGAATCAAATTTAAATCTTTAATTTTATTTTTTCGTAAATAATAAATTATAATAATCCAGATATCTGTATATATATATATATATATATATATATATATATATATATATATATAATATATATATATATATAATATATATAGTGCTTGTAAATAAAAATATTATTGTAAATAAAAATTAAAGTGTTTCCATGATCCTGAAAGTGAACCATTCTAGGTCTAGAACTTCTTGAAACCATTATATAGGTCTAGTATATGCCGAGACGTTACAATATCAACTCATCAGTTTCCTTTAGCAATAGAAATAGAATGGGATTTTATGCCTAGATCAAACACCTTTTCTGTATTCTATAATAAACTCGCGGAAAAAATAATGATATCACTTAACCATCGACAGTTAAGACTTCTTAAATAAATTATTTAAAACATATTTGTTTATTTTTTTCCCCGGCAAAATCTTCATATTTTACTTTTAAGTGTATTAACATGCCAACAGCACCATAAACTACCAACTGACAAAAAATGTTGTAATATCTTGCTTTTACGTCACTTTTCCAACCAGTTGATACACACATAATACATATTCTGTAATAAAATTTTAGTTGTTTTGATTTTCATAAGCCTGGGTTAACTTATAAAAATAAAATAATTTTCGCATCAGTAACTCTAAGGTTAATGTTTCATTGAAAATCAGAATATATGAACAAAAAAATCGATTTATTTTTGTCTTTTGAAAACCTGGGTTACCGAAATCCTTTGAAGTGTAAAATTTTCTCTTGAGAAGATTCATTCATTTTTCACGGATGATTGAGGTATTGTAGTGAAAATCGTGTAGGAAATTATTGGACTTTTGCCACACTTGTTACGTTTCCGTTGACTATTCTCGTGAATATAGGTAAAATATAATAGCTGTTATGATATTAATTTTTCTTTGCGCTCATTTGAATAATTTTTTAGGATTATAATTAACTCTGTAAATTATATTCTTAAAGTTAACATAATGTTTAGATTCATTGCTTTATAAAATTTATACATTCATAGAAATGGAAGATTTAAATGAAATTTAATTTATTAGCAGCAAATATATCATTTTTATATTTAATTCATACACAAAGGGCAATACTCATTTCTGATATTTATGTGAATAGTTGGAACTATAATTTTCTAGCTGGCTATGCATCAAAAGTAAACATTGCAACCATGCTTCCTCCTACATACTTGGCTACCTGATGACCAATTGGCTAGCGCTCTAGCCATTGGTACCACAGGATTCAATTTCGAATCTTCGAGGTGGCATGGATGTTTGTTAGTGTTTCAGAATCCACTATAAACTATAGGTCCCGGTCTAAATAGCCCAAATTGTGACAAAATGACCGTAAAGCGACAAACCAAATCAAACTAACTTACTGACAAGAGCGCTATCCTTGCGGCTTTCAAGAAAAATGGTCGAATTTCTTATAGACTCTGCCCCGGAATTATCTTTCGCTCTCCCTGCGCGTACCTGAGTATCGGGGTTTCGGCCTAGAAGTGGAATACTTCCACAAATCTATAATTCTATGTCTTTAAATACGTATTGTGTATCTTACACATTGTCTGTAATTGTATGTGTGTGGTGTTTGTGCGTGTGTAAATAAAGCTGTGTGTTCTCCAACTTGTGCATCAAATATCTCAACCTAACTACCTCCATCTATGACCAAGTTCGTTCTATTCGTGCACACTACAGTGTGGCCCCGTAACACATTTAAAGACATATAATTATAGATTCGTGGAAGGATTCTGCTTCTAAACCGAAAAATCGATACCCAGATACACACAGGGAGTGCGAAAGATACTTTCTCTTCAGGTGAGAGTCAATAGACCAATTCTCCTGAATGCTTTTGCCAGTCCGCAGAAGGAATCATGGTTACAGCATGCGAAAAGTTGAATACAAATGATACATAAAGTCTTAGATTCAAAAGAAAAAAAATTACCGAAGAAGTTTTATTTAAATTGAAAGTTTTCCTTTAAATACATATTTAAAATACTGCAAAAATGAATTAAGTTTTTTTTTATAAATTTATTAAAATAATTCTTTTATTTTACATGGATATTCGAAAAAATTAATATAATGAAAAGTGATAGGGTTATAAGGTCGCTAATTTCTCAAGTTATAAATGCTAGTTTAAGATGACTAATAATCTTTTCTATTATCAGACTGTATGAAAATAAAATAAGATATAAAAATATATGAAAATGTAAAAAAAAAAAAGAAAAAAATTGTCAATTTATTTTACAAATTGTCAAGATTTAATATCATCTATTTTAAATAAATTATTTATTCGTATCATGATCAAATTTGATCCCTAAATAGAAAGAAATAAGCAAAGCCTTATTTAAGTTTATAATAGTAATAGGCTTCGTGTAGCTATAAAATAACCAATGAAAACAAAAATAAAACTTTTTCTCTAGAAATGCCATCTCTTTTCTCTTCTTTTTCTCCTTTCTCAATAACATGGATGAGAAGTGAAGCGAAGATAATTTACTTTCGGTTCGTGATAGAGTGCACAACTGAAGCTTTCAGGGAAGTCACAAACAGGTCTTTTGTAACATTTGGTACATTAAGTATCAACCACGGGAATCTTCAACTCAGAAACTCAATTTTAAATGAATCCCATCTAAAAGGAATTACTTTGTAAACAATTTCCTAAAAGTGTATATTACAGATCTCAAAAATTTGTGTATATTAAATATAAAAAAAGAACAAATTACTTTTAAAATTTGTATTTTAATTTAAATTTTTATTACAATGAAAGGAGGTATTGTATTATTTTAAATACATTGTATAATATGTTAAAGGAGGCTCAGATTTTAATTTAGATATGTACAGTTTACTTATACGTTTCGGATTTTCAGATATCTTGTTAATCGAACAATAATGTTTAATTGATATCTTGATAATCGAGCAATAATAATTTTAACAAGATATCTGAACTTAACAATTTTTAGAATTTCTTAGATAAATATAATTTAGGTCAGTCGAATTCCTTCAAATCAATTTTTAGTTATTTTTGCTACATATTACATTGTTTATTTTGTATGATAATGATATATTCTTATCAGTTAAGAGTGTAAAATTTATTTTCATAGATAATTTGAATTTTGATATTTCCTTAGGCATTTCGGATTTTCAGATATTTTGTTAATCGAGCATTTAACAAAATATTTGAACTTAACAATTTTTATAATTTCTTAGATAAATATAATTTTAGGTCAGTCGAATTCCTTCAAATCAATTTTTAGTTATTTTTGCTATATAATGCATAGTTCATTTAAATATGTTTATCACTCTTATCAGTTAAAAGTGTTAGATTTGTTTAATAGATTAATTTGAATTTTCATATGTACAATTTCATTAGACTTTTTGGATTTTCAGATATCTTCTTAATCCAGGATTTAACAAGATATTTGAATTTGGCAATTTTTAGTATTTCTTTGATAAATCTAATTTAATTCAATCGAATTTCTCCAAATTAACTCTTACTTCTATAAAACTATATAACTATATAAACTTTAAAACTATAAACTATAAAACTATATAAACTTTTTACTATAAAACACATAGTTTATTTAGCACGATAAGAGCCAGTTAAAAGTGTTAATTTTGCTTAGGAGATTAATTTTAATTTTGATAGTTTAGCATATTGTCATTAGACGTTTCAGATTTTTCTTTCACGAGCACGTTTGAATTAACGACTTAAGAAGTTTAGCGACGTAAATACTACGATATCGTGGCATACTGAATGAAAATATCTGCTTTATATCTTTTCTTTCATATTGTATGGGATAAAAAATGAATGAATGAATTGAGCAACAACCCATACCTTGCCAACTGTTGCACTTAATTCTTGAATGCACTGTCGCTCACGTGAAACGAAGTTAAGAGTAGTTTGGCGGTCGTTGAAATCCACGGAAACGAATGACCTCCAAGAATCTTGTTTGTTTTGTTTCACTTACTTTACTTTGAAACAATCTTTGAAAGTTTTTTGGATTTGCAACAGAAAGTTTTCGTCAACAAAGCTAAAGCTAGATTTTCAGGCATGTGAACTTAGTTTGCCCAAAGGCTGTAATTCGACTACGTTATTTTTATATTCTAGTAATCCTTTCACGTTCATAAAATGCTTTAATTTTTCAATGTCAAGTTCATATGATTCTAGATAAAAAAAGATGCTTTTAAACAAAATAGGGTTATTTTTGTTACGTACATTAAGTATTTAGGTGCAGGAAAGTGTCTAGCCCTTTTATTATTTATTTATGCCCTTGAAAAGCTGTGCATTGTTGAAAAAGAATTTTAATCAGTTTTAATCCGTTTTTTAAAAATTTTTTTTGTTACTAAGTCCCAAAATATTTAAAAATATCTTAAACATTTTAATTTTTATCTGCGTGTTCAGACGTTACAATCTTTACTTAGTTACGTTATGTTAGTTACAATCTTTCTTAGTAAGATTAGTAACATTTTTCAAATATTCATACGAATATTTCTCTGTTGCAATTTATTTTAATATTTCTATTGACCAGTTTATTAATTTAAAAGTTGAAGCTTATTATAATATTTTAAGTAACTTAAAATGTACGCTACTGACCATCTGAAATGCAAATTCAAGATGAACAAGAAATAACAAAACCTATTTTAAATAACGCTAAGTGCAAAGGTGAAATGATTGAAAATACAGATCGTTTGAATATTTTATGTAGCCGCCATAACTGGCAATAACTGCTAACAAGCTTCTCCACTAAAAAGCTTTATAAATGTTTTTTGGATATGCCAGTCCACGCTGTCATCGCATATTGCCAAAGTTGATCTGGTGTAGAAGCGAATGGTTGTATACTGTGCCACACGTTTGCCAATTATTGGTAGATGTGTCTATCTTTGGATAAGAGTCCAAGTGAACGGGTAGGCCACGGAAGCAATGTAATTTGGTTGACTGGTGCAATGTAAGCAATATAATTTGGTTGCTGTCTAGCATTATGCTGTTGAAAGACAGCCCTATAGCCACAATGAATTCTTCAAAGTAAGGTAAGATAGCAGGCACCAAAACCTCAGAGATTTAGTGCCGGCTCTTCAGTGTACTTAGTACAAATGTACAAATGTATATTAGAGGTGTTCAAGAGTAAAGTTCAATCCCACTCCAAATCATAACGTAAAGTAAAGAATCAATATGGTGTTGCAAATATAGCGAAAGAATTATGCGAACGTCAAGCCATACTTGGTTATGACCATCTTAGTGTAGTAGGCATAATTGGGATTCGTCTGAAAGGAGAGTATCTGTCCATATGGTGGCGTTCATCGCAACATTGCAAACCCAAATGCCAGAGGTCTAGAATAAAAGAAAATAGCAACAATTGCAAATCCCCAGCGCTGCAAACGACGCCAAAGGGTACGTGGTGACATAGAGTGTTATGTAACTTACCCTATTTCCTGTGATAAGCTTCTTGATGTTGCAGTATGATCCGTTAGTGCCATGTGCACAATATGCCTGCCGTCACGAGCCCGTTGTAGTGATTTTTGTCTGTCATTCATATCCGCGTCACTATGGTTTGATTACGTAGAGCATTCATTTCTCTGAAGGATAATCCGCAGTTTCTTTAAACCACAATTCTTCCTCTGCCAAACTCAGAAACATGCTCGATTGACACCCATATTTTTCTACATGGCACACCAAAGCTTACCACGCAAGAAAAAAAACACCACCACAGTTTTAGCAATTAAAAGTAACCTTCTGATCTCCCTTTGTACAATTCTTGTATGTAGCGTTACAGATTCCCATAATGTTCTTCTGAAACTCTAATCATTTGCATACCCTTACAGGGATATGCAAATTTCGCATCTTGTGGAGTCTTTATTGACTATGTTGTATTTTGGAAAGGCTGCAGTATACTTATCCATATCTGATAAAAGTTTTCTATTTATTATTATTATTTCTAAACGTTATATATAATTATCCGGTAAGAACAATTATATTTTTTCTTTCAATCGGGGAAACTTCTTCTATACCACACAGTAAGATAGATTTGAGAAATCTATAACAGAAAATAGAAAAAAAAGTATTTTACGAAATGTCGCGTTTTCGCAAGGTCCCTTCATAAAATGAATTAATCTTTAATATTTAATGGTAGCTTCAGTTGCAAAAAACGCATATTTTCAAGAATTTATAGTATATCTTACCATCAAACATCTCATCGCAGACCAAAGAAGAGGTCCATCGTCGTTTTCTCTAGGCGTGAAAAGTTCGATACAGTCTCTTTGAAAAGGAGCTGACGCATAAGAAGCTGAAAAAGATACATTAATAATCAATGATCTTTAATGGAATATGCATTGTCACACATATTTTATTAACAGTCCATTATCATAGATAAAAGAAATTGTTTGGATGGACACGAATTAATATTTAATATCTATAATGTAGCCTCGTATTAAGGGAAATTGAAGCTATTGAGTTTTTATTTGTTAGAAAAAGTTTTTTTTTTAACGGAACCATTGAAACCTTCTGACATACAGTAAAAGAGCATTTTCAGAGACAGTATCATTAAGTGTTTTATACGGAAGCTTTCTCTTTTAATAATGTATTAATAATAATTTTATATTTTATGCGCATGACCGTTTTATTTATAATATTAAATGAATTTTAGTCTTTTTTATTGTTTTATTTATATTTATTGCTTGATAATAAATACAATTAATAGATTTATTGTTTTCATTAGATTTAACGTATATTTCCATATATAAGGCAAGAAGTTTGGGAATATTTTCTAAAGTTTAATTACAGGGTCAGCTTATATCCTTTAATATGGATATCATACGGATAAATCTATGGATATCATACAGATAAATCAATGGATATCATACTGATAATCTAATAATATACATAATTAATGGATTATATCCGTTAATTGTGTTAACGAATATAATTCGTTACATTCTCGCGAAAAACGTAGATGCATTTTCTTTAGCCAGGAGCAAGGCATAAGTGTATCATTAAATATAGTACGTTTTTATTTATTTATTATTATTATTATTATTTTTTTTTTTTTTGTTTATGCTTCTTATTTTTTTGAAAAAAATTATGTTCAAAATTAAGTTATCCGCTTAATGAAAAGGAGTTTCGCTATTTTTTTTTTTTATATATTATTGTTTTTTTTGCGTCGATGCCAAAACGAAAATTCAGATGTTGGCGAAATTTGCGTCTGCCTAACAGAAAAGTTCCAAAAAGTACACCAGAAATAATAAAAGGTTGCCATAAATAATTAGCACATTAAAATAACAAGGGCAAATGATAATTACCTTAATCTTTTAAGTTACTTTTTAGGTGTTTTAAATGCAACTATTATGGAGATAAATGTCATGTAAATCTTTCAAATTCCGTGTCATAATCAGTGTTTCAGAATGGTTCGTCAAAATCACTTTTACTCACTATCTCACCATCACTTTCACTAACCGTACTAGAATTTTTGTTCTCATCTAACGCAAAATCTTTTTTTTATTTTTTATTTCGGCTTATATACGGGTTTTATACTTTGGGTTACACAAGTATCGGCTTATATTTGGAAATGTACGATATTTTAACTCTAATTTCAAACGCTTTTTTTAAATTAAATATTTGCACAAGTATAAATATTCGTGTACAGGTATACAAGTACGTAACTAGGCTAAATGTACTACACTGCATAAATAAATAAATTATAGCTTAAAAAAACTAAAAAATACGCTTTTAGAGTTAATCCAAGTAAAAAGTAAAAAATAATTGTTAACATAAGAATAAAATGACTGACGAGAAAATGAATGTCACTTTTCTAAACGCGTGGGGTGCTTTGTATGACATTTTTAAACTAACTCTGCATTTCGGAATGAAACTAGTGAAAAATTATAACGATTGATATCGAGCACCCCACGCTTTTAGAACAGTGGCATTCATTTTCTCGTCAGTCATTTTATTCTTATGTTAACAATTATTTTTTACTTTTTACTTGGATTAACTCTAAAAGCGTGTTTTCTAGTTTTTTTAAATTATAATTTATTTCTTACTTTTTAGTTTGAATAACTCTAAAAGCGTGTTTTTTAAACTATAATTTATTTTTTACTTTTTAATTTGATTTACTCCAAAAGCGTGTTTTTAAACTATATTTAAATGAGGTTCTGGCACGGAGGACTGGAAGTACAGTTCTTACAATAATTTAATTGTTAATAAAACAAAGGCTAAAGGCGAATATGTCGAGCCAGGCAGGATTCGAACAGGGAATCTCTTGATCCGTAGTCAGGAGCGTTATCCGTTGTGCCATTGTCCCACGTAGGTTTGAATGTCTTAGGTACTTTCATTCTACATGGGTTAAATTGCTCTTCATAAGATAAAATGAAATCCTAATCCTGGAGATCCTAATCATGATGAGATAATAAACTTATCAAAATATTTTATTATCGTTGGTCTTTGATAAGTCTACAACGTTTAAATTAAATCTGATAGCTTAAAGTAGGGCAAAATCGAGCCCAAAGAGTCAGTTACAAACAAACAAACATACAGGTGAAACTAATAAAAGCGTATTAAAAAGTACTTTGATAATAACATTACTTATATCGTCTTCGTTAAAAATCTTTTTCATCTTTTTTTCAATCAGCGCTTCTTCTTTTTCTGCAGGATTATCCAGGTTTAGCTGCAAAAAAATTAATCTTTTAAAAATGTCTTTTCTTAAGTAACTATAGCATAGGAAATTTCTTAAAGAATGAGGCTTACAATATAAACTATTTTAAGATCTATGTATATATAGAGAGATAACTCTCGATAGATATAGTGGTAACTCTCTTATATATGTATATATAAGAGAGTTACAAAGATAGCTTTTAAAAAAGTAACTTCCTCTATTGTGTTTTTGCTGATGCATAAACCATCACATTTTGAAAACAGTACATTCCATGAAGTAATGATTTTGAAACACGCTATAACTTAATGTGAATAATAACACGCAATAACTAATACTTTAACCGTGCCATTTGTAATAAAGTGCGTAATTATGTTTCCTTAAAAGCATGTGATAAGGAAAATTGTTACTTGCACGTTATGAAACCATTTTTTGCAATTTGCGAACAATATAAATATATATACACTACATAATACAAAACTTCATTTACTTCCTTGTTGAGAAAGTGTAAACTTTCATAGCAATTTTATTAATTAAAAAAAAATGTATACAATCTTTAATCCCGATTAATGCATATTTAAATTAATGAAAGAATGAATTAATGCAGGATGCCATTATAGTCTAGACATATGTGTATTTTTTGTCTAGACATATTGTATTATATAATTATGACCGGAATAAGCAATTACGTTGGACATGGTAATCAATTTATTAAAAGTTAAGTTTTATCATAGTTGCCGACTTTTAGGAATTTTGATTGATTGTATACAACTGTACACATAATTTAAAAATTGTATGAATTATAAGAATACCGAATAAGAACTGATAAAGGACAATTTTGTTGTTGAACATTGGTGAGCCTTGTGTTTCACTTATATCATGGAAAATTTCTTAAAATATTTTATATTGTAAGCAAAAATAAATAAATAAAACAGCCCACTGATGGGCAGGGCAATGAGAGGAAGACATAGCCTTCAAGGAGGACTTTTAGGCGTAAATACCCCTCCAGGAGAAACCCAGAACATCTCTGCTCTATCAGCATGACTCGATGCAAGATGCTTTACTCATATCAACACAATCGCCATCGAGTCTCCATTTCTGAAAACAGTGATTGCAAACTCCACTTTGCAATCACTGTCGCCAGAGGATTCGATCCAATGAATCCATCGACGCGTTAGCTGCTCGAGTTACAACTGCCGCTCTTTTGGGTTTCTCCACTATAACAAAAAAAAAAAAAAAAAA
>BPLQ01007708.1:97254-118033 GCA_021605075.1 Caerostris darwini | reverse complement strand
AAAAAAAAAAAAAAAAAAAAATTAGGTTCAGTTATTCCTAGAAATTATCCCCTCATTGCTCTTGTGTGGGTTGTTTGTGCAATACATGAGTGGAACATGAGACTCACCGCTGTTTAACACTAATATACATTGAAGAGAAGGCAAACCGGAGACAAGATATATGCTTATAAGAACCATAATATCATAATATTTACCAAAGAAAAAAAAAGCCCACTTTGAAGGGGTAAATCTAGAATAGACAATAACTTCATGATAGGAGGAAAGAGTCAGTTATAATTATAATTATACATATGAAAATTTAAAATGTATGAAAAAATGTAAATCAAATTTAAACTGCCCTATTCTATCTATCTATCAATCAATCAATCTATCTATCTATCTATCTATATATATATAAAGATAGATAGATCAATCGGCCAGTTTAAAATTGATTTACATTTTCTCTCTTTCTCTCTCTCTCTCTCTATATATATATATCTATGTATATAAACAGATAGATGATATACTTCTTCTTCAAAGGCAATACAAATTGAAATACATAGTTACAATTGATGTGGCTTGGATATATTTATCTCATTCTTCTTCCTCTGCATTAGTGCAGCAGCCCCATGGTGGGTCAAAGGCCTTCTGCTTACTAGCAGATTTCGAAACATGAGAGATAACATTGTTTTTACAGGGGAGAGTTACCAGCTCTACAGTCATACCAGACCGATACATACGGTTTAAAGTGGATTCTGAACAACTACAAACGTCCATATATATAAATAATTTCCAATGGTCTTTTAATTTTTATATTTCCATGTCAATTCTTATTTTTGTCTTCCGAAAAACGTCCAAAATTATTTGTTAATGCTTTCTACTTTTTTTTTAACCCGCGGTTTTTTTCCGCCAGCACGTCCGGTATTGATTCCTTTCATAAAAGTCCAACTACATTTCATTATCCTCAGGTTTCTAAAGCATTTTACTTTATTTTGGAACAAAAAGACTTATTTTCCTTTTCCCGCTGAAATTCTGTTTATTGTTGAAAAAAGAATTTTAGGCAGTTATTTATAAAAATTAATTTTTACTGAAACTTCCACAAATTTATCCACAGATTTACGTATACAACAATTTTTAATCCACAAGTTCTAAATAAGAAATTATGGTATTATGCTTCATTATTAAATTCCATACTTTGTCTTTCTACAGTCGAACGAATTTTGAAAATGAAATATTGCTTGTGGTTTAATGCATAAATAATATGAGCATTTATGAACATCTTACGTAATTGTACTTTTTAAAATTATGCACTTAAATCTTCTTCACTTGCGATGCTTTTGTTTAATATGAATTTTATGTAATTGACTTGTTATGTATAGCAAAATATGTCATAAATCAAATGCAAATGGAGAATAACAGTTTCTGTCATTGCACAGATATAGTTTTAGGGCAAGCTGTCATTGATTTTGTGAGTAAAGGAGATTAAAAGATTTAACAAATATTTTTTTGCTGCAAATGGTTAAAAACACTAGACGTAACCAACTAGACACATATATGCAATGAGTTGCAATATGTGTATGCAATTGCAATATGTATTGCAATTTCAGCAATATTTTAACGTTAAATATGGTCTTATTTGAAATTATTTTTAAGGAACTCAGTAACAGGGTCCTAATGGTCGAATGACTAGCACTCTAACGCTCTTTGCCACAGATTCCGGATTTAAGTCCCGGCTGTGCCATGATTGTTTGTAGTGATTCAGAATCCACTTTAAACTGTAGGTCTCGGTCTAATCTGACTGTTATGGGTAGAACTCAAAATCTGCCCGTATTCAGACGACCTTGGCCCACCATAGGGCTGTTGCACCAATGAAGAGGAACTCAGTAGATTTTTTCTTGTATTTACATTTAATTCTTTGCCCTTTCAAATTGAATTTGCTTCATTTTTGGAAGTGCAAGATTTAATAGTGATTACTGATTAAAATTCATTAAAAATTAATGAGACAATATATTATTTTTTTAAAATTGTTATTCACATTTCCTATTTCTATTATTTAAAATGTTTGGGTTTTTTTCAATAATTAAAATTGCTTGATTGGCTGAATGTTTAAAAAAAAAAAACTCATGAAGAATAAAGTCGCAAATATATTTCAGAATAAGTATCAAACTAAACTTTTTTAACACTTTTTAAGTCAACTTTTTGCATTCGCGCTTTAAATAAATTGCTTATTAAAAAATTTCAGCAGGAAACAGTTTAAAATAAGGCTTTCAACTTTTCTTCCTTGATCAACGTTTAAAAAGAAAATTTTTTTAAAAAAATTCAGTAAATAAAGCTTTAATCCATTTCATCAGAAAATCATAATCTGTCATCATAAATCTCCAGCTAGCCACATGATACGTGGCGTATGAAATTTGTCATATGTTACTTTAAATTTGTTATCTAAGCATTTGTCGTCTGAAATTTATTATCTAAAAATGTCTTATTTGAAATTTTTTATTTGATACTCGTATTTGTTCGTCAAAAGTCTGCCATTTGAAATATATAAAAAAATATAAAAAGATTGTGTAATCTTTTATTACAAAATTTTAAATTCACTTTAAAACTTTTATTTTATTTGTTATAATTTCTCTCATATTGGATAGCTAAATTATTTCTGTGATCATACCGTACCAAATAATAATTGATGATATGATTCAAATATACCATATATATAGGGCTTGATGGCCGAGTGCCTAGCGCACTGGAGCTCAGTGATGCAGATTTCCGGTTTCGACTTCCGGTAATGCCATGGATGTTTGTAGTGGTCCTGAATGCATTTTAAGCCGTAGGTCCTTGTCTTATATGATTTTTGGTGTAGGGCTGATAACCCTACCCCGTAAAAAGTCAGCGTCAAAGAACCAAGTCAGACTTCTACCTACGGGGCTCCATCACAATAGAAGCTGCCACTCCTTTCCCTCCTTCCATGAGATTCACACGGGTTCTTGGACTTGGGTTTTGGTCTAGATTTGCTGTCTATCAAGTGGGATAAGGAATAACAACAACACAACATAGATCATACATTATTATGTATGATCTATGGTATCCAATATGACAAATAAGTGAAAATATCGTATAATAATGCTCTCGGACTTCTTTACGTTCAAGCTTTTAAAATAAAACTTTTAACCAATCAAACAATTTTAATTACTGAAATAACAAACTTTCTAAATAATAAAAATACCAAATGTGAATGAGAATTCAAAAATAAATTTCTTTATTTTTATTATATATTATCACATATCAAGAGTTTTAAAACTCACAAATTCACAAAAATTTCAGTGTTTTAGTAGTTTATGATTTCATGTTGGATTGAATTCCTTACAGAGCCGTCAATTTGGACATTCTGATTTAAAACTAAGAAATCAAAAACTATCACAGGAATACTTCAGGTAATTTAAACTCACCCCACATAAAGGCAGTTCAACTCTGGTGGCCTCTGCCTCTTTGTATTCTCTCTCCAAAGGGCAAGAGATCTTTACGAATATGTTCTTGCCGACTCTTTCCTCCATGACCGACAGCGTCTCTTTACGAATCGCCACCACGAATCGTCTTCGGAGGTTTTCCATCTTGATCTCCGTGCTCGAAACTTGCTGCCTTTCGTCGACGGCATATTCGGGATCTTCATACACAAGCACGTAACTAGTGGTGCCCAGCATTAAAAAGCTGTCCGGGAATAATGGGCTACATCTGAAGCTACAAGTAAAGAAAAATAGAAACTGTCATTGTACATAAAATGTGATATGTCATGCATTTACAGAAACATTGCTAATCTTTTTTTCTATCTTGAATTACCTGTTTTAAAAGCTATGATGTTTGAAATTTCAATAAAGGCAATTATTTGACTCAAGTAAAAATGATTCGAAACTTTCTTTGTCTTTTAATAATATCTACAACATTGAGTACAGTTTATTTCTGATGACGAATTCTTTAACATCGCTTGAGTGCTGATGTTCGAATATAGAGTTCTCAGAATCTCTGGCGTTGCTTGAATCTTTAATTTTTATACTTTATAATTTTTATCTTTTGAAACCAATTGAAATATTTGATGACATTATCATACCTCTGGCATTCGATTTTTAAACATAATAAATATCAAACTTCTAACTAGATAAAGTTATGGAAACATCATGATAATGATGATGTTTTGATAAAAACATCGTATGTTATTATGTATGTATGTCGTCATTAAACTCCTAATTAATGTGAGGTACTGCTTTAGTCATCATCACACATGCGCAGGTTCCAAAAAATTAATATGGTCATAAAAAAAATTAGTTACTACGAATGATACTTTATGGTTTTAAAGCATGATGTTATGATGTTTCGCTTCAGTAATATACTAAGCATTATTGCCGATATTAAAATCTCGGCCCTCTGTTTCTGGACAGAATGTGTTTTCTGCACATTTTTTTTTATGAATCGCACTTAACCATACTTCCTCCTACAAACTGGCAAGAGTGCCCCCTTGTAGCGTTCAGGAGAAATGGTCAGTAGGCCTCGAGACTGCTCTCGCGCTGAGAAACATTTACACTAAATTAAGGATAATGAAGTTCAGGCGAAGAAAGAGACAGAAGCAAAACAAATTTGACTTATTTGTAAAGTCTATTTATTAAACAAAAGGTAAAGAGCAAAAAAGAGACTATATGTTTGACATAATTAATAAAAATTGCGATTTTTACTCCCTGGAGCAAAATTAAAAAAATAACCTATTTACAAAATACAGTATAACATGGTTAGTATGATGGTTAATATGGAGTATGTCTCCCGGACGATGCAATACAGGCCTTACAACGCCTAGGCATGCTGAGTATCAAATTATCAATCTGATCTTGTGGAATATTACACCACTCATCAAGCAATGCCCTCCGAAGTTCCGGTTGACAGGTGGGAGGGGTTTGACGGGGTGCAATTCGTCGGCCAAGCATATCCCACACATGCTCTATTGGATTCAAGTCCGGTGAGTATGTTGGCCAATCCATACAGGTGATATGCATACGGGTGACATACCAAATGCTTCCTTTGTGCCATAACTATGCGGTTATTGCACTGAAAGGTAGTGCGCTTGTGAACAATTTTACTTCTTTGCCATCATTCCTTATATACTCCTCTCTTACACTCTCGTCATTGTGACGTACTATCCGCGCCATCTGGTGGTTTCCTGTAATTTGGATATTCTTCTTCAAGATGTGTGTGATAGTTCTACAGGTGAAATTTTTATTTTAGAGTTCAATTTCTGTGTGATTCTGAATTATGCTTAATTTATGGACATGAGTGTAGTTTATAGTCTCATCCCGAGAAGAAATATATTTAATACACCCTGTGCTTATCGGAGTTTCGGGTTTTCAGCTTAGAAGTGGAGTCCTTCCACAAATCTATAGTTATCTGTCTTTAAATTTGTTAAATATTGTATGTCTCTAATTGTATGTGAGTGTATATACAAATGTGTGAGTTCTCCAACTTATGAATCAAATATCTCAACCCAACTGCAAGCAGTTACAGTCTGGATGCCGAACCTGCAGACTGCAACTTAAATTTTTTCAGGAACAAAGTAACTAAATATCAAAAACAAGTTGTTTAATTCATGATTTTCTTTCGTAAGAAACACTGAAGTGGTTATCACAAGGGCGACTTAATTTTTTACTATGAGTAGGAATTAAATCTGCTTTGTCACTCTAACAAAAGGACGTTCGGTGCATGACGTTCGTTAGTGTATGACGTTCGGTGAACTTGTTTGAAAGAAGATAAGTCCTTGTGACAACGGCTGCTCCTATTCGTTCTCATGAAATGTACGATAGACTGATTCATGCAATTTAGCTACGGAGGATAATGTTTGGATGAACGCACAGTGATGAATTCCTTATTTGAGTGGAAATGGCAAATTGAAGGTACGAAACAAGCCTGAATATTAAATCTTTTAAACATTTTGTAAAGAGGATTCGTGGTTTGATAATAACATTAAATCAATGGATTAAAATTTTACAATTCATATTGAACAAATATGAAATTGAAATTCCCATTAAAAAGAATCTTATATAATTTTAAAGCTAAGTGTTTTAGAGTTAATAACATATTGATCAGTTATGAAATCATAGTCATTTATATTATATATTATACAAATATTGCAATTTTACAATTAAATGCTGTACTGTGCTTTTGTCTAGGATTGTTAAACATATAGTCATTTTTTACTCTTCATTTGGCCCTACTGAAATTTCAAAAGACTTCCAAATTATCAATATAAGTAATTTTAAAAAATAATAAAGGCCAATTAATTCTTTAACGGAGCCAAGCTGTTATGATAGTACAAAATTAACACCAAAGAGTTTTATGTCCAATTTCTATAACATTTGAATAGGATGGTTACATTTCAAATTCCTCCTAGCATATATATTATATTTAATAAAATTGATTTTTTTATAATTTTTTGAATATTAACCTTAGTTTATTACTCTAGGATATTCTAATAAGTTAATTTGTAAATGTAAATAGCTTTTCTATAATTTTATATGCTTATCTAAACAGCAATTGCAAATAATTGTAATGCAATAATTGGCATAAATAATAAAAAAAAGTGCAGAGTTGCCAAAAGCTTAAAATGGGAATTTCAAAATATGCTTGATTATTAAAATGTATGCAATACCTCAATGAATATTTTATTATGAATTAAATTTACAATTAGTGACATATGAATGGATACTACAAACATAAACGTTATCAAAAAGAGTTATCAAACGCTGTAAAAAGCTATCGTTTCTTCCATTCTTTTATACTCACATAATCTATCAATCTACTATCTTCACTTCATTGTAAAATGAAGGAGCACTGATAATCAAAAATGTTCAAGATCTTTTTTTTATAGTATTGATCGTTTTTAGTGGATTTACGTTTTTTTTCTTCAGTTTAGTTTAATTTTTATTCTCATTTTTTTCCGAACATATTAATATTTTGCAGTAAAAATAGACAATCAATCATGCACAGTAACGTTCATGTAAAAGTAGCTTTTGATTTGTGATACAATTAGTTAAAGCAGTGATCCTCCTATGAAAAGGAGGATGACTAAATATTTCCTCCTCCTTACATATAAAAATGAAAATAAAATTAAATAGATATGTATATCACGGAAGAACATTTGTATGAAAACTAATTATCCTGAATTTCATAATTACAAATGATTACTAAATATCCTCTTCCTTACATTAAATTTATCTATGTTATCTATCTATTTATATATATATATATCATGGGAAACATTTGCATGAAAACTAACAATCCTGAGTTTCATAACTTCAAATAATTTTTAAATATCCATGGAGCATTATTAAATATCTTTTTCCTTACATATAAAAATTAAAAATTCTTAATAATATATATATATATATATAATGGTAGAACATTTGCATGAAAACTAATTATCCTGAATTTCCCGATTACAAATGATTACTAAATATTCTCGGAGGATTATTAAATATCCTCTTTCTTACAAACAAAAATTAAAAATTTTGAATAAAATTAAATAAATGTTAATAAATTAAACTGAATTAAAATATCTTAATAAATCTAATCAATTAATAAATTAAATATATCTAAATAAAATTAAAGAAATGTATCATGGAAGAACATTGCATTAAAATTAATTATCCTTAATTTCACGATTACAAATGATTATTAAATGGCATCCTCCTCCTTACACTAAAAATTAAAAATTCTTAATAAAATTGAATATGCATACATCGTGGAAAGATATTTGCATGAAAACTAATCATCTGGAATTTCTTAATTACAAATTATTATTCTCTGACTTACAAGGAATTCCAATTTTAATCTAAAAATATAGAAAATCTTTATTTCTTTCACAATGTAGTCTTTATATGTGAATGTGAGTTTTTTTATAAGTTGGTTGTTATTGAAACGAAACGAAAACGAATAATTTCTCAGAATTTAATTTGATTGATTGAGAAGAATTTTCTAATTATGTATCAGATAAAAAAAATTAGCCTATCATTTCATTGGTTATAATGAAATTTATATGTTCCATTATTTTTACAGTAACATAACATTATACATTATTGATTATCATAACATACTATAATAGGAATCTTGTAATTTTCGAAATTAATATTTTGAATAATTTGCTAATAAATTTAAAAAAAAAAACATGTGAATAAAACTTCATGCGTTGAAATTTCATGATAAAAATTAGTTGGAAAACATTTTGCAAGAATAAAAAGTTTGAGAGTCACCGAAATAAAAGAATCACATAATACAATAAATTCAACAAAAACCCAAATGAAATATTGATATCAAATTAACCAACTTATTAGGAGTGTTTTAAAAATAAATAAATAAGAAAAGAAAAAAAAAAATTATAAGACACTAAGATAAATAAAAAAAAAGAAAAGAATAAAAAAAATTAGATAACAGTAAAAAATGTGCACTATCCTCAACAGTTCGAAATAATTGTATTTATTTACATAGTTATTTATTCACGCATTCATTCCCACAGATGAATAAATTAACGAAACTTGCATAATTAAAATAAGCATGAATTAGCAGATTAAAATCGATACAATCATTGGTAATCCTATTATGCTAAAAGGTCGCAGTGAAAACAGTAATGAATTATGCTTATTGCATTCCTTTCTCATATAATGGAATTTAAATATTTAAAAAATATAGTTAGCTTTAACAATTATTAGAATTTGGAAGCATGAAAAGGATAAAATACTAAAAAAGTATTTAATATACTAGTAGAAATATAAAGGAATTATTAAACCAAACTAATTTTCATAAAAGGAGATATATAGGGAAATTTTTTCATACTTTTAATTAAAGAAATTTCGACGTTTTACATAGATTGTCCAAATAAGTTGTATAACCATGTTTCCACCTAGGCACTGGCAAAAGCGCCCCTGAAAGTACAGCGCAACCATGCGCTTCTGCTGAGAAAAGTTTATAGTCTCTCATCTCAAGAGGAAATATATTCAATGCACCTGGTGGATTAGTTGACCTATAGACTCTCAACCGGAGAGGAAGTATATTTTGCGTATCCTGGGCCTAGTTTCGATTTAGAAGTGGAGTCCTTCCATTAATCTATAATTATATGTCTTTAAACGTGTTAAATATTGTATGTCTCTAATTGTATATGTGTGGTGTGTGTGTGTAAATAAAGCTGTGAGTTCTCCAACCTGTGTCTCAAGTATCTCAACTAAATCACCCCTAATTACAATATGGTTGCCCAACTTGCACACTATAGTTGAACAATTATGGAAATGAAGTTCTTTGTTTTGTAAAAATCATCTCTTTTATTCAATTTTTAATACATTCTCCAATCATTCATAACACCAACAATCATTAATAATGTAGACCCAGTCTAAAAAATTATTGGACAAAAAAATGTAAAAAGTAAATGTAATGTAAATGTAGTGTATTACAAAATTATGTAAAAAGATAGCGAATGATAAAATATGTAAATAAAATGTCTTCACTAGTTTACTCTGTTAGAACAAAAGTTGATAATTTTTTTTGTGAGATCCTTTCATTGCAGATCCTTTCTTTCATTCCTTTGATTTCCTTTCATTCAGATAATGAATTTCATACTATGTATTGGAGAACATCTGAAGAGTTATGGAATCAATAGCAACTGTAATGAGCTGTTTCAATTCCTACTAATTAGCGCGAGACGTCTAACGTCTAATAACCGTCTAACATCTGATAGAAACCATCAGCTATCTTCGCCATTCTTAAAAATTCCAATATTGTATCTGATAAGTTAAGTCAGGAAAAAATTTACTATCAAATTCATAAAATCTCAGATACTTGTCAATGCATGACAAAGTTATAATTGTCAACAATGCTCTAATTCCTTGCAATACTCAAACTAAATATTTAGGCGTTATTCTGGATCACCATTTAACTTGGAAACGACATTTCTTGTATACTGAAACAAAATTACTGCTTTCCTAAACTATATCCTATTATTAATAGAAATTCAGCTATGACCAGAGATAATAAACTTCTTTTATATACTGCCATTCTTTGTCCTACCTTAACCTATACTTGCCCGGTTTGGTCTTATGCGGCTAAATCTAATCTTAAAACTATTGAAACTTTACGAAATATCACTATCCACGAAATAACCTCTGCTTAATGATTTATGAGTAATTATGATCTTATTAAAGCTATTAACATTCTTTCTTTATTTGATTTTCTTAAACATATTTCCAGTAAATTCTTTAACACGCTTGATAACCATAACATTACGGCAATCCAGGAGACTGAATCATATAATCCTGATAATGTTCTTAAATGACCGCGTAAAATTTCTAAATTTTTCTTTTTGAATGTTTCTGTAAATTGTTTTATGATTTTCTAAATTTGTAAATTTATACAGGGCAATATTCAAATGTTTTCAACTGTTTATTTCCTGTTATATCGGAGATGGAGCCCTCAAAGGTTAAATAGCTCAAAAATATTAAAAGTCAACCGTCAATACATGGCATGGATTTGATTTTCTCAAACAAATTTCCAGTAAATTCTTTAACACGCTTGATAACCATAACAATAGGCAGTCCAGGAAATTGAATCATATAGTATTCCAAATAATATTCTTAAATAGCTGAGTAAAATTTTACTTTTAAGTTTTTCTTTTTTAATGTTTCTGAATAATTAATGTAACTGATTTTCTAAATTTGTAAATTTATACTGGGAAGTAATCAAATGTTTTCAACTGTTTATTTCCTATCATATAGGAGATGAAGCCGTCATAGGTTAAACAGCACCAAAATCTTAAACGTCAATCGTCAATACATGACATGGATTTGATTTTCTCAAATATATTTCCAGTAAATTCTTTAACACGCTTGATAACCATAACAGTACGGCAATCCAGGAGACTGAATCATATAATCCTAATAATGTTCTTAATTGGCCGCATAAATTTTTATTCTAAGTTTTTATTTTTGAATGTTTCTGTAAAACTTTTTATGATTGTGTAAAATTGTAAATTTATACTGGGCAATATTCAAATGTTTTGATTGTTTATTTCCTGTTATATCGGAGATGGATCCCGCAAAGGTTAAATAGCTCCAAAATATTAAACGTCAACCGTCAATACATGACATGGTATCAAGTATTACCTGAACGTACTACGAGCAATTAAGAGATTAATAATCGAAAATTCCTAACTTTGCAATTATATTTTAAGTTAGTAAAAAAAATTTATTTACACTTTTTTTACTTAATTTTGTAGTGTGCCTAATAATTATCTGATACCATGTATATTAGCAATTCTTCTACTAAAAAAATATGTTTTTAAATATCTCTCAGGAATTATGAAAAGCATGTTAGGAAATCTTTGATTCGTCATTGTATCTCTAAATTAATGTTGGGAAAAGAGAACATCAATTCTACTTACGTAACTAGGAATTACACCATATTTCCGGCATGAATTTTTTTTTTTGTCATCATCTAACATTTTGGAAGTGCACTTATTTAGCTTTGAAGATGCAATAAATTACTTTAAAACTGAATTATTCTGGGTTAATCTTTGGGGTTTGAGTAACACACGAAGAAATGACGCAGAAGTTATTAGGACGACATTTGAGCTTGTTATGTACTCCACTGCCGACGAGTATTGCTCTTTCGTATTAAAAAATGAACGTCGTTGTTAGGAAATGAGGAAGTTGTGTGCATTGATTTAAAAATAAACTTCCCCACTTTTTTATTCATAAAATGATGCGACATTAATGACCAATCTTTTATAATCTAGCAAGATTTAATCGTCCTTAATTAATGGGAACAATTATTATTAAATGTTTTTAAAAACTATGGTTCGATTGTTACTAGATTTTTTTATACCCATAAAATTATGGGTATTGTTATTGTTTTGAAGAGTTGGGTTTTTCGTATTTCGGACGACTTTCAATGTTTCTTATTGGTTAATTTTTTTTTTTAAATTTCTTTCATGAGCTATTCTTAGTGGTTTATTTAAATTTCTTTCACGATTTTTTTTATACGTATTATTTTGAATTTCTTTTTTAATTTTTTCTACGAGTTAATAATTATATAATTAAGTAAGGTAAAATTGTTCTAAACGAACGTCTGGTGAAAACAAAGCCAACTTTATTTCAAAGAGAAAATGAGATTTTTCAAGAAAAGAAAATTGTTTATAATTCTCTCTCTATATATTTTTTAAGATTGTTGTTATGCTTTTAGTTCTTAAATTAAATTCTAATTCTTACACCTTTTTATACATAGTATTTTGAATGTCTTTTTAATTTTTTTTTTCGAATTAATAATTATTATTATATAATGTAAAATTTTCTAAAAGATCGCCTGGTGAAAATAAAGTTAACTTTATTTCAAAGAGAAAAGGAGATTTTTCAAGAAAAGAAAATTGTTTAATTAAAATTGTTAAATTTCGAATTCTCTCTCTATAGTTTTTTAAGATTGCTATTATGCGTTTTGTTCTTGCATTAAATTTTAATTCTTACAGCTTTTTATACATAATATTTTGAATTCCTTTTTAATTTTTTTACGAGTTAATATTTATTTAATTAAATAATGTAAAATTGTTCTAAAAGATCGTCTGGTGAAAACAAAGACAACTTTATTTCAAAGGGAAAATTAGATTTTTTCATGAAAAGAAAGTTGTTTAGAATTCTATAGTTTTTTTTTTTTTAATCATTGCTCTTAAGTCTTTTGTTCTTATATTAAAATCTAAATTTTATGGGTAACCTGCATATTGGCCCATCAGATGTTAATGTTTTTTTCTTTCTTTATTATTATTATTATTATTATTATTATTTGAATAAGTGTAGAAAACGAGAAATTAATAAAATATTTCAAAAGCATAAAAAATATTTCTATTATTATATTGTTTACGATGTTATCTAAAAGGGAGACAGGAACAACCTGGTAGTTAATGTAATATGTGCCGGATCTGAAAGATATCAATTTGACAACAGACAAGCGAAATAAACTAAAGGTCCCCATGTCTACGTCTTATAGGGTATTTTAAATGTATAAGGTAAAAAATATCTCCATTTTGTTTGTAGAGGGGAATAGTTTAAATCTCTGTAATGTATTTTTCGTTTTAAACAGCCGTGACAACAGGGAATAACGTTGATCTACAGAAGTGGTGTTTTATATTTATATTAATTAAAATTCTTTGCGGAATGTTGGTCTATGAGTGGAAGTGTAAAAGCCTTCAATTTGAAAAAATAAAAATGCTTCTTTAAAATATATTTTTTAATTGAACAGGCATAGGAATCTATTTCTAAAAGGTATTGCATTATATACATAAAAATTTTTTTTAATGTTCTCTTATTTATTTTGTTAAATTAAGAATAAATGCAAATGACTTAAAAATATTAGAGATAAAATTCATTATTCATCTTATTTTCATGAAAGGTGAATTTATTTATCTTGTGAGAATGCAATTCTTCAAAAAATAGACGTATGTTTTCATTAACTTTAACAAAACGTTGTTGTTATCTATTGGTATTCTGAATTTCTGTTTGCCTAATGTTGTCCTTTATAGTATTCAGCTGTTATGATCTCATCTACCAGATAATTTACCCGAATGAAAATAAGATAATTTTCTGGGTCGTCAAATGTTAAGATGTCTGGAATTTACATTTAAAGATTAAAAATATAATATGTATGTATTTATTAAAAATTGTTGTTTCATATTTATAATTTTGAAAGGTTTTTAAGATCATCTAGTTAAATTCTTTCCGTGTAGTTAAACATAATTTAAATAGGATGAAAAATCGATAGTTGATTAAAAATGTTGCGATTTGTATCAAAAATGTTTAATTAACGTGAACATTTTCGCTCGAATTATTCTTTAATTCAGATATTGCTTAAAGTTAATTAAAATTTTTATTATTGTTTTTAACTTTTTTAATTAAAAGGTATTTTTAAGATATAATTTGACCTTTTACAGTCTTTTTAATTTTAGATTATTGATATTTATTACTTACAAAGTTTCATCAAATAATTAAAATATATGTTCTAGTCTAGAAGTAATAGCAACAGCCCTTCCTCTCTTGATACACGCTAAGTAACACTGAAATTGCTATGAATTTTTTCAATTGAGTTTTTAAATGTATTAATAGATATTAGTGAAAATATAATAAAAAACAATTACAAATGTTCAGAAAATAAACCATTAAAAAAAGTTCAGTTTACGTTTTTTACATTTGTAAAACATAAAAAACGATTTCTTGTTAGTCACTTGTTAGACACTTCTAGAAAAATATACATTATTTATTGAATGCAAATTTTTAAAGAAATGCTACTTATGCTAATTTTAAATTAACAACATTTCAACATTTTTTGAAATTAAAATTGTATATTTTCTTCATTCCGATAATTTATCTCAACTTTACAAAAAAAAAAAAAAAATAAATAAATAAAATAACCCTGAATTCAAAGGTTTTTGTGAAAATTTTTATCTTTAAAAACTAAATTTTAAAAATCTATTAAGTCTTTTTAGTAATTATATTCTGCATATTAGTAAAACAAGGGTAAAATGAAGAGAAATTTAATTTCCAGGATTTTTATTTACCAAAACACACAGTCTAAAAAAATAAACGACTGTTTATAGATAGCGAAGAATGGGTCCTTTTAAGAACATGATTAAATCATCACATAAACCACAGGGGAGCGTGAAACAACCGAACTAGAAAGCAGATGACATAATATCGTGGCATAACTGATGGAAGTGACATGCCATTCGGAATCCAATGCCATTTGGAAGGGGGAAAAATGTCCGAAAAAATAATATAAAAGCTTTTTAATCTCACTTTCTTTCATGCCACAATGATGAACGGTTTAAAAGAACGAAACCCATGTAAAGAATCAGAGATATTTTATGTATTGAAGTATGTTATTGAAAATCAATGTTTTGTGTATTAAAAGTGATATCTACTAACTGTTAATAACTATAAAAAATTCAAATTCAAAAACTCAATTTACAATATTAAGAGTGACCAGAATTGTTTTTACAATAAAAACGATTTTCCTTGGCTGAAAATTTATACAACTAATTAAAAAAATTTAAATTCAATTTTGAAAAAAAAAAATGATTTTTTCTACTCCTCGGTGGATACTCATATAAAGTGTTGTAATGTTTAAAGCAAAATGATAATTTGGCCTAATAGTAATTAAGTGATGGTAATTGGGTAATTTGAAATGATAATTGGTATTATGATAATAAGACCAATTGATAATTTAATAATGATAATTTATTTAAAAAAATTCTGCATGATTTATGTACAGTTTATATTTAATAAACTATTATAATTAGAAGCATCATAGTTACATAATTATACTTTTAGAGATTATAAGAAATTATAGATTGTTAGAGAGAAGCAATTGGGTAATTTGAAATAGTAATTGGTCTTATGATAATTGAACAATTTAAAATCGCAATTTAATGATAGTTTATTGAAAAAGTGAAACAAATTCTGCGTGATTTTATATTTTATTATCAATAATAACGTGAAGTTACATAATTATACTTTTAGTTACATAATTATACTTTTAGAGATTATGCTGAACTAAAATTAGATGCAAAGTTAATAACATTCAGTATATTGAATATGTAATTCACTGTAACTATCACTGGCAGATTCACTAGTTGATCTTGTGATATTATTGAATCTAAATAATTTATTTAAATACTTTTAACATAGGTAATTATCGATAAAAATTCAAACAGTTTGTAGTGAGTTTCTTGGAAATTCACACCAAACAGTTTGAATTTTTCTTATTTTGTAGAAATAACGAATCAAGCCTCCTCAATTAATCTTCATAACGTAACAAAATATGTCTTCTTAATTTTACACCCATTTTTCGCGGTTCTTTTATGGGCGACTTAATGTCTTTCGCAATTTCTGCTCACATGCAAAGTTATGAAAAATAATTTCGCCCTAAGTTTTCTTCTTTTGAAGATTTTTAACTTGTGCAATAAATTAATATTTTTTCTTTATTATTGAAATAATCTTTCCACGATCATTTATAAAAATTTCCAGAACAGACCAAAAATTCATGAAGGCGTGGATCGCATCTTAGATGTAATTTGATCAAAGAACACACACACACACACACACACAAAGTGACAATTCAAAAATCTAAGAGATATATATTTCATTTATTTAATATAAATATATAATATAATTTAATAAAAAGCAAATAAAAACTTTAATGGGTATTTGGTTCGGTTTTTGTAGTAACCAAACACAAAAGTAATTAGTTTATTAGTTTTATTTATCAGTTTTTGTTTTTTTAAATTCAAGCCTAAAAATGTTTGATTTGCACGTGTTGAACCAAACAGGCTTGCGCATTTTAATGTGTTATCTAGGAACAACAATATTTACTTTGTTGAGCCTGGCTTTAAAATGGAACATATTTTTGGCATTAAATATCGTAGAGATAAAAAAAATGTGTAGGTAGGGATCCTGCAATCAGGTTAGAGCATTATTGATAAAATATCTATATAAACTTTGCAGTTAATGGAAAACATTGTATAAAATATTTTTCTGGTATTTAAATATTTACTTTTTCATTCAATTAAAGTTGCATCATGTTCCCAGTTTTAATCTTTAGAAAAATATCAATTATATATTTTCAGTAAATTGAGGAGGCGGGCCCCAAAAAAATATTTGCTGCGCGCGGTTTGTGGATCCCTATTTTCGAGCCTAATCAAATTTTGTGGATTAACAAATCGCATTTAGCCTTTATTCAAACTATATTTACACAATAGTAGCCCGACTCGTGGCTCAGTGGCAATGTGCGCCGCTGGTGAGCATTATGAATGAGGTTCAACCAGCTGGCGTCTTCAAAAAAAGGAGAATTCTCGATGTCGTGTGGGATGCTCAGCATCTTGCCCCGTTAGTCGGACTACCTGCTGACAGTTCTCCGGGTTTTCTCCCATACGATACGCAAATGCGGGGTAGTTCTCCCTAAAAGTCTCCCCTAAGGCACTGCCCTTCTTCTTCAACGACACGGAGCCATGCCAGACTTCTACCTAGGGATGCTCCATCCCAACAGAAGCTGCCCCCCCCCCTTAATGAGACCTTACGGACCATCAGGAGTGGCCAACCCAAATGATCTTGCAGTCACTTTGGAAAGGCATCAGAACTCCACTGGCCGCATATAAAATTATATATTTCCATATTAAATTTAGACCATTATAGACATTTTTATATTTGTATTACAACCTGTTATATTAGATGTTCCAAGATGCTCGCGCATCATGATTTCGCAGAATATAACTTAATCATTCTGTGAACTCATAAATAAAACAGGCAATATTTGTCAGATATTCGCAAGAATATTATTTTAAAATCACAGTTAATTTTTTCTCATAATTTTGACAGTTAATTTTTGAATATACGGATGCACAAATAATGTATTTTTTAATCCATTGTTTTTCACTACTTTGGCCTTTATTAAATAAATATATTTTGTAAAAGTGTGATAAATCTCACGGTCCGGAAAAATGTTCAAGGCGGGCCGCGGGTTGGCCACCCCTGGTCTAGGTATTGCTATCTACAAAGTGGAATAGGAAATAACAATACAATTATATCTTCACTACAAAATGTTGATAAATTATTATCATTTTTCAACAGAGCATTGAAATAAAGACACAAATGTAAAAACAGAAATTTCCATGCGATTTTCTATTTGGCTATAGGGTATAAGAAATATTACAACACAGATGTAACAAAAAAAGGAAAATAATTAATTAATAAAAAGAAAAGCTTTTTGTATTTAATATGAAAAGTAAATAAATTTAAAGTATTAAATTACCCCTAATGTAAATATTTGATATTTGTGAATATTTCTGCCTCTTATTATCAAAAAGATTTAAAGTTAGATCCTGATTGCTGACATCTATTTAACATCAAGACATATCAAAATTCAGAGAAAAAAACAAGATAAAATAATTTCTTGTATATTTACATTTTGGAATACTTACAGATGATGAAAAGGGTAAAATTTTTTTCTTATCTAATCTTTCAACACTTTTGATAAAATTCAGGATTCTACGCGCAATAAAAGTTCAAATATCAAAACACACACGATCATTTTTTTTTTTTTTTACTATTTATAATCCTGCTCTTATTGCAAATAACTTATTAAATCTTTATATTGGATTTAAATTAAATAGAATTGTATTGAATAGAAATCCTACACATTTTATTTGCATTTTATTTTAATACATTTTATTAAATCTTTATATTCCATTTAAAATAAATAGGATTGTATCGAATAGAAATCAAACTGGTATTTTGCATTTAAATTTACATTTTTATATTTGCATTTGCATTTTATTTTGCGAACTATTATTTTAAATAATATTTTGTATTTACATTAAAACTATTATGCAAAATAATTATTTTGCATATAATAAAATTAAAATTATTATTCAAAATATTATTTTGTATATAATAAAATTAAAATTATTATTCAAAACATTATTTTGCAAATAATACTCGTATATTGCATATTTATTTATTAAATAATTATTTTGCATATTTTATTTTGCATTTAAAAGAGTAAAAATCAAACGAAAATAATTAATAATTAAAATAATCAATTACAGCTATATTTAATATAACAATATTGGAAATAACTATATTAAAATAAATAAAAACATTAGAAATGCACCGGGCATGGTTTAACGTAAAACAGTAAGTATGAACTATTTAAGTAAGAAAACAATACTTTGAGGCGAGACGAGAAGATTTAATGTTATATTTTATACGGGAGATATACGAGATACTATATACGATAGATTTAGCATTAAAATACAGAATTAAATGATCTTTTTACTTACTTTGCTTCGAAAGAAATACTGAATTATCCATTGTTACTTAAAGGAGCTGACATGCTTTTTGAAGTACTCATTCCAATTTGAGGAATAAGAAACTAATGACTAAACGACATATATCTCGGAAGTTTTATAATACATTTCGGTTTTAAAATAGGTGATGTGATTGCTGAAGCACAACCAAAAGTATTACAAAGTAGAGGAATTAACGAAACTTCAACGAACAAAAGCACCGTTGAGTTACTCGATAACCTTGAGATACAAGGAAAGGCTACCAGTTTTTTTTTGTTTATTTTTTAAATAAGTTTAACAACCAAAAAGTACGTAACAAATGAATCACTTTCTTCTTTGCTTTTATTTTTAATATGCTCTCTTATTGAAACAATCCGGTTTTTATGAGCATGCAGATCTGAAGAGCAAACGTAGTGATTCTTTTTTTTTTCATTTCTATAAATTTAAAATCGTTGCTTTACAAACATTATATAGCAAAGGTGTTGTCTCCTACAGTTTGATTTAATCGAAATCAACTATTCAGACAGCATTTTATTGCCGTTATTAATGTTTGGTTGTGATGTGACGAATAGTATGTTGAATTTCAGAGCTCAAGGGATTCAATTCGAAACTCGATAAAAAGAGTAGAAATTTTTTGTGTCTGCGTTTTAGATGGACACAATAAATTTGTATCTCCAAAAGTCTCACTGTGAGATACGTAGAGGTGTTCACTGCCAGATGCCACTAGTCATTTAAAATGGGGGGGGGGTATTGATTAGTGGTATAATTTATCAGCCTAGGGCTGATGTTCAAACCGCTGGCAGCATTGTTGTAGACACTGTTGCAAAAGCGAGAAGACTTGATGGCGTTTGTGATGTTCAACATCTTGGCTCGTTAGTCAGACTACCTGGTGGGATTTTTCCGAGTTTTATCCCGTACGACACGCAAATGGAGGTAGTTCCCCCTAAAAGTCCATCCGGAATGCATTACCCCTCTTCTTCAGCAACTCGGAGGCAAATCAGATTTCTACTTATGGGTGCTTCATCACAACAGAAACTGTCCCCTTTTCCTCCCTCCATGTGTAGACTACTCATAGGGTGTCCATCCTGCACTGCAGGACATTGAGGATTAGTCACAATTGTGATTGTCAGAGGATTGCTGTCACAACAACTTCCCTCCCAGTAATGTATTATCTGTCACCAAAATTAACTACCAGTGGCTAATGATTTCAAGCCTAGCATTTGAAAACAAAAGTGCTAAAATTAATTTATTTCATTTTATTTAATTTAATATCTAATTTATTCACAAAACTATAATTTATTGGTTAGATTTAAATTATGTCAAAATGAGTGAATGTTTATAAAAAAAAAGTGCCAGTCATATTTTCAAGCTTACCATTAAAAAAAGTACCCCTCATATTTACCTTAACATAAAAATATTTTTATGAAGTAGTAGCAATTAAGGAAATAAGGAAAATAAGTAGCACTGATTCAATTACTGAATTTCAATTTTTTAAATTTAAGTAGAGATATTGGCGATGCTAACAGAATCGAATTTATTGGATGCTTTAATCAATTAATGGTTTTTGAACAATTTTCCAAAAAGTACAATCTTCAAGCTGCATGCAATTCTGAGATCAATAACTCTATTTTCAAGCAAAATACTGATCAATCATAACAACTGAATAAATAAGAAGTTAGTTTGCGATCTGTCTAGTTTCGCAAAATTGCCTGAAAATATAACAAAGGCATACAATGGAAAAATCTTTTCGTATGAATGAATAAAATATCGACCTTCAAATATTTTTTTTATGTAATGCAACCTAATCTTCAAAATATTTATCTAAGAGATTACTAAACCATAAAATATTTAGAATTTTATCATTTTCTTTTTTTTCTCCTTTGGTTAGTATTTTTTTTTTTTTTT
>BPLQ01007708.1:73260-97244 GCA_021605075.1 Caerostris darwini | reverse complement strand
TATTTTAAAACATAGTCGTCTTATTTTAAAACATAGTCTTCTTATTTAAACATAATCGTCCTATTTTAAAACATAGTCTTCTTATTTTAAAACATAGTCTTCTTATTTTAAAACATAATCGTCCTATTTTTAAAACATAGTCTTCTTATTTTTAAACATAATCGTCTTATTATAAAACCTAGTCGTCTTATTTTAAAACATAGTTTTCTTATTTTAAAACATAGTTTTCGTATTTTAAAACATTATCGTCTTATTTTAAAACATGGTCTTCTTATTTTAAAACATTATCGTCTTATTTTAAGATACAGTCGTGTTTTTTAAAACATAGTCTTCTTATTTATAGTTATAGTCTTCTTATTTTAAAACATATATTTGGATCTATATGATCAGCCATTCAGATGTTCATTTTGATTTTCATAAAAAACGAATTATAATTTGCAGGCAAATTTGGAGTAAATTTTCAAATTATCTTGCAAACGTTAACAATCAGAAATGAAGAATTTTCAATGAGACCATTTTGATGGAATGCCCACGAAATTCTATCAAGGTCCGGATGAATAATAGAAGAGCTCATTAAAAATGTATCACTCATTTTATTCTTTATAAGTGAGATACTGGATATTTTTTTTTATTCTAGGAATATAAAAAATCCACCTGAAAGGTCATACTAGCAATTTATTTTTCGCCGTATAAAAGATTAAGCCAATTTTTCATCTGTATTCTTCTTGTCATAATAAAAGCGTATTTAATAAAATGCTATTAAACATAAATTTGACTATTTATTTCTCTAACAGAAAAAATTACTATAATAAATTTATTAAATGATTTAAAAAAATTCCTTCAATAATAATTCATGATATAGAAATAAACTTCAAAATATATTGCAGATTTAAGTTTTTATCTTTTTCTAACTTATTGTTGATAGACTTTTGCGAACCTCTACTGTGACACTAATACTTCACATTAAATCTGCTAGTTTTGATTCTGAAATAAACATAACTCGAATGAAGAAAAAAGGTCGCTTTAAAAGTCAAGATTAGTGCCACAGTGATTAGTTACAAGATTGGTGTAACAACATTCAGAAGTTCTTGATTTTAGATAAAATCATTGTATATCATAACATTGTATATAAATGTATATATGTTACCTTTTCATTTTAATTTATTTCCAAAGAAATTTATTTATTCTACTTTTTAAAAATTAGCATTAAATGGTCTTTAATAAGCATTATTCTAAAATTCACTTCACTAAATTAAAATTATTATAATTATTCTTAGATAATTATTTTTTATTGTTTAAAAATTACGAAAAAGGTTTATTTTTTCTTAAAGGTAACAACGAAATGTCGAATTTCATTTCTTTAAAGTGTTAAAATGCATTTATTTAACATAATGTTTAACACAACATATTTAACATAATGCTTATTTGTGATAATATGTTTTATTTAATTTTTAGTAGTAACAATTTTATATTATATGAAAATTTTATATTTTTAATTATTTGTAATAATATGTTTTATTTAATTATTAATAGCTTTATTTAACATAATTTTTAACATAAATGTATAAATGCATTTATTTTAAACATTATCTTTACAGAACTGGAATATTAGTTTAAGAATCAAATCAATTTAATTATTATTATTATTATTAGTTTGCATGGGAAAAAAGAGGATTATTAATTTTTAATCAATCTAATGGAGCGACTGTTACTTAATCTGTCGAACAGAGATGTCATGATGATTAATTAAAAGCAAACCAGTTTATTGTTTTCCATTTCATGAATTTCTAAAGTGCTTTTAAATAGTTAAAAGAAATAATATTAAATAATATAATGTGAATAATAAAATATGTAGTAATCTAATATTAATAACGTGTCTTTCGATTTATCCACTGCAGAAAAATAAATCATAAAAATGAATCCCAGTTGAAGGTAAATTTCGATTTCTAATTTAAGAAAAATTTCGCTTTGAAACTTGTTTGATTCAATATCTCACTGTAAGTATACGGCAAAAATAAACAAGAAGATTAGAAAATACCAATTGTATTGTGAAACCACGTTATTTCAGAAGATTGTATACTGATAAATTAACTCCACATCAAGATTTCTTAAAAGAAATTAACTTATGTTACAGTCTTACAGTATGCAGTCGTCCAAATAACGTAGCTTCATAATACGACTGTTATTTCCCAATCTTCTTGTTTATTTCTTATATCGTATACTTACAGATAGATATTAAATCATACAATACTTTAAATCTTAGTATTTCTTAATTGTAATGAATTTTAACTTACTTTCAATAGGAATCAATTTTCGTGATTTAAGTTTCTGCTTAGGATAAGTTTAAAGACACATTTTTATTATAATATTGCCATGCATTTTTATAAAGACATTTTTTAATGCACTTTATCTCGTCGATTATTAATATTTTCAACTATTTATCAACAGCTTAGTAACGCAGGCTTTAAGAAATCTTTTAATGTTTATGTTTATGTTTATCCAAATATATGTTATCTAAAATTATGTTTATCCCAAATGTTTATAATACAATATTTAAAGTATTTTTCATTTTATTATTTAATCTTTTCACATTAGGAAGAAGATATATGTTTATTCTTAAAGAATAGATGTTTGTCATCAAAAAAACTATACGTATACTATTAATTATACTAGTGACATGCAGTATAAAGCCATTTGTTCATGCAGTACTTATTTATAGGGTAGTTGGATAATGCACAGTTCTTGTTATATACGAAGCAGAGGCAAATAACAATTATATAACACTCACCTCCATAATTATTATAAACCTATATTCAACTGCAAAATTTGGTCTTTACTTCTTATATACCAAGATAAAAATAATTCTCCTTAAAAATAAAGACTTAGAAGATTGCTTTGTTTTGAATGTTTAAACACAGCTAATTGTTGTTTTTCACAGTTAAAGGCTTTGTGTATGTTTCTCTAATTCCTGGCACACACAACATGCGGAAACAGAGTCATTGCAGCATCAAATGTTTCTGGTTAGCATCCCTGGCACCGAGCTTCCCATTCATCGATTCTTCGTTGCCATGGACACGAGTCCGCCATTGTTTGGTCACGTGGTTTTACAGAGACCATATGGCCTCATTCCAATTTTAGGCCATGTCCCACTGACAGTTTTAATCCTATTCGTAGCTGTAGAGTTATTTATCTACATTTTTAATAAACTATCGAGAAAGAAAATGCACGCACACACACACACAAGAAGAAAAGAAAAAAAAAGTGACGAAGAACAGAGAAGACTTTGTTGGAACTTTTTTGGGAATTCACTTCCGCTCAGATGCATCTGATTATCTATCCGTAAAGAACACGAGGACGAATAGAGAGCGTTGAAAAAAATTTTGCTTTTTTTTTTATTATAACGAGTTAAAAGATCCCAGAATATCTATTACATTTTAATTATTAGAAAGGGAGAATGTTGGAAAAATAGGAATGTATGAAAGAAAGTGTGAAACCCCCTTTTCATTTTTTTTTTTTTTTTTTTTTTTTGTGTGTGTGTGTGTAAAAAAAACGTTCCATCATCAGGGATGTCTTGAGCATCCGACACATTAGACCTCCTCTGGATCTTCTTCAAATAAGGGGCAAATGAGAGTAATGGGCAAATGATGGGTAATGTGGTAAATGAGTTTAATGTAATGATACATTATCATTTTGTTGATAAAATGAGTAGTTAATAATTTTAAAATGAAAAGTAAATTGATTTCTTTAGTTTATTATCTTTATTCGAGTAATAAAATGTTCTTATTTTAATTTATTATATTAAGACAAGCAAAAAAAGTGTAATTTATTATTATTATTATTTATTTATCATTTAGTTACAAATTAAAAAATAATATTGAATATTATTTTAAGAAATATTATATTGAATTTTTAAAACACGTTTCTTTAATGTTGAGTTTTTTCTTGAATACACAATGTAATAATATGAAAAATAATTTTAAAAAATTAAAAGAAGATAAGGTTTATTCATATAGCATTTATTGAAAGTTCACTGTAATGTGAAATTGGTATTTCTCATTAAAATTTAACTTTTTTCTAATAATTAAATATCTATAGGACAAGGTTGATCTTTCTTATTATCTTCTTCATTTGCGCAACAGCCCTGTGGTGGGCCAAGGCTTTCTGCCTACTGGCAGATTTTAAGACAGGAGATGTTTTTCTTTTTATAGGGAAAAATTATCATCCCTACGCCCAACACTCTACAGTCATATTAGATCGGGACCTAAGGTTTAAAGTGGATTCCGAACCATTACAAACATCCATGCCCCTGCCGGGACTCGTACCCGAAACCTGGGGCACCGAGTGCCAGATCGCTAATCACTGTGCCATCAGGTCCAAAAATAGCATCATGGGACACACATATTATTATGTAGAAGCATAGAATAATAATAATTACCGTTTAAATTATTCTATAGAAAATAATATACAAAAAAATCATGGAGTATTTTAAATCTAACTTATATTTCTTAACCTTTCAAATTTTAAAATGTTTACTCTTCAACTAATAAGTTATTGAATCAGATTAAATATCATTAATAATTCTGATTTTGATTTTGATTTAAATTGAAATGTTAGAAAGAATTTGTGGTACTGTTTTATTTTAGATGCATGGAAAAATCAACATCATGGTAATTGTATTTCTATTTCTGCTTCTCTGGCTCATTTATAAAGGAATTTAAACACGTTTACTATTACTTACAATGAAACATCGTATTCCTTAACTGAAAATTTCTAAACAATCCTTCCTAACGAAAATTCTTAAATAATCATAATGTGAACTTTCTTTTCTGTTATTATACATCTCATTTCACTTACTTGTATCAACTGATGATGCCACTAATGGTAGACGAAGACAGGACTTTTAGATGTAACTGCCCTTCTTTTATGTATCGTAAGGAAGAAATGTAAGATGTACGTTTGTGTAATGTACGATGTTGAAAAAACGATGTACGAAAAAATGTACGACGTTTCGTACGATTGTCGATGAGAGTCACTTAAAGATACTCTTATAAGCATCCTCTAGCCCAGGGGTCTACGGCCCGCCAGTGTCATCCATCCGGCCCGCGACAGCGAATAGCTTATTGTTGCTGTAATAAGTTGGATAAGAAAACACAGAATGATAATAACTCGGTTTTATTGACTTGCCAGGTAAAGCTTAATGACAATTCAAATATATATTCATAATACGCGGAAAATTTAACTTAAGCATAACAACTAACGAGTAATTGAAATGAATCCCACTAACATTATAAACTAGTGAACATCCCGCGGTTACCCTCAGTAGTTATGTTGGGGTAATGAGTATCGCATATGTATGTATATCGATGTTTGGAATGTATATATCCTGAATCGAACATATGATTTTTATTCAGAAAATCCCTCAGGAACTGAAAAGCTAAATTATCGCGAATGAAACCGCGGGGTATCCACTTGTAAAAAAATACTAATGGGATTTGTGTAATTGTGATTTTTCACTGACAATAGTTTGTAGTTAGCAAGTATATGCTAGCTCAGAGTGCGTACTCGGTGACTGGTCTAGAAATTACAGATAATGGCAGAAAAATTAAAAATGTTTTGGCCCTTGGTACTTACTGGAATAAACAGTATGGCCCCAAGGCTGGAAAGTTTGTAGACCCCTGCTTTAGCCTCCTCACTTCTGAATTGCCTTTGATACCACAGGCTTCAGGTTTGAATCCTAGCTGTGGTATGAATCTTTGTTAGTGGTTCGGAATCCACGTTAAACTGTAGGTCCCGGTCTAATTAGTCTAAAGTGTGCAAAAAATGATAGTAGAGTGACAAACGAACACAACTTCATTTCTGAAAATGTGGCATAATGGACGCTGCCAGTCGATTCAAACCTAAACCCTTCTCCTGAATGTACAACAACAACAGCTCACGATGTACAACAACAGTTGGATACGTTACCTCTGGGACAGGAATCAGGCACTTATATTTTTAAAACAAAATTTCAAGAAAGTAGTCTATAAAAATTTATATTCCTTTGAAATTTTGGATTTTTTTTATTAAAACTAATATTACATTCTACGTATATTAAAAATTATTATCCGAATAAAATCTACCTAAATTGAGCTGTTTTTCTTTCCTGAATAACTATTAAGAATTAATAGTAAATACAGAAAAGATTTATCTGATAGGATTGTAGTTTTAAATAAAAGGAATCCAATTTATTTAAATAAATTATTTGAAATTAAATTGTAAATTATTGATAAATTTATTACTACTAGGGAAATTTTGTTTTTGAAGTGTAAATTATTATAAATCTATTACTATGATGATAGTTTTGTCTCTTTTGATATGTAAACTATTGACAAATCTGTTAGGACGAGGGTAATTTTGTCTCAAATCTTGATTAAAAATGTGTGAATAACATCTTTTACTACTAATAAAATTTATACAGAGATACAAATTTTTTGAAAAAAAATAATAAGCATTATATTTTGATTTGTTCAATGCAAATATAGTTTTAATGAGTTTATAATTTATTGGATATTAAAAGATTTAAAGAAGAAATATTGTTTAAAGGCAGTGATGTACAAACCACGGTTCAACTTTATGAATGTGTCATTCTTTAAAAAAAAAAATAAAAAAAAAACATTGATATATCCTAAAATCCTTCATATATGTTTATGTGTATATATATATATTATATATATATAGGTCTGTCTGGTAATATTATCTTTTTCTTTAACCCATCAGGCATTATTCGTGGTATGGTGTGAAACGTGATATAAGTACGATATCAAGTGTGATATTGATACGATGATGATATTTCACATTTCTATCATACGATATCAAGTACGATAGAAATGTGAAATAAGTATGATGTGAAATATGGTGTATATATATATATATATATGTATATATATATTTGTTTAATGAGGCCGTCAGTCGATTTATAGTGATTATATGTGCCCGTGATATTGGCAAGTTTGTTCATAGTTACTTTTTTTTCTTTTACTATTTTACTATTTATTTTCATCGCCGAAGGATTTTATACATTTTAATATAATATTTATGATTATTTTTCTCAGTCAAATGATTAAATCAGTTCTATTCGAAAAAAGGAATTAATTGATAGTATCTCGAATTTTAGGATTCATTTCAGATATTATAATATATTTACTTTTGGTAAATTGAATTGTCAGCTTATTTGAAGCACTTCTGTTCTTATTGAGTATTTTATCTTCTTTAGATATGAAAGCTATAATTTTTTTTTTTTTTTTTTTTTTTTTGCAGATTTTTTTTTTTTTTTTTTTTTTTTTTGTAGTACAACATAAAGATTTGTTTGTCATTTAGTATTTTGACTGATTATTTCGTGTTGTTTAACAGCTTTAATGTGTTATGAGTATGCAAATTTTCCCATTTTCTTAAATAAATTTACTTTTTATATTTTAATCCTTTAAAATTAATTTTGGTCAGCATTTATTAAAAGGCGCCGATTTGAATTTCTTTATTCTAAAGTGAGAAGTGATACAACTATATAAATTGTACACAAATTTTGCCGAAATTGTTTTTCATGCAATTCTTTTATGCTTTTATTTTGATTATTATTATTATTATTATTTTTTTTTGTGTGATCTTTATAAATTAAATTAAGAACATCGACACAGGAATATTAAAATTACATGCGGAGAATTACATTTTGAAATATTTAGAAGAAATACTTTTATGATTCCATCTACAGATTGTTAGTGAGATGTAAAACGGTATAAATAAGTAAATTGTTGTCAGTTGAAAATCTTATATACAACTTCTGTTTGTTAATGTGCATGCAGTTTCTAAAAATGATACAGTTTTAAGAAAGACACAAATCTTAATGTTTACTTTTCAATGTTTCATATCTTTTTAAAATAGATATAATTTAAAATATAAATGAGTTGGGGGGGCAGCGGGTATGATTACCTTAGTAAAAATGCCATCTGTTGAAAAAATAAGCTAAAATTTTACTTTTTGCAGTATTAATACAAGAGTCTATATTTTGGAATGCAATTTCGGACCTAATGCAGTAATTCTGTTTTTCCTTATTCCATTTGGTTGACAGCAAGATCTAGACAAGTCCATGAACCCTTGAAGAGTCAAGATAAAGGGTAAAAAATGCAACTTCTTTTTGTCCTTGACTTTGTGGCACAAATAGACATGGGGCATGCAAAGGAAGAAATCTGACATTACCCCACCCCGTAATACCGCCAAACACTGGGTGCCCATTTCAGTCGCCTTTCATGACATGCATGGGCTACAGTGGAGCTATTCTAACCCAGATCCATACTGGAGCAATAGTTCTTAAAGACTGAAACATGGCATAATTTCTATACATCAATTAATAATTACTATACTTTATTTTGTAGTTTTCATTGAAAAAACATAAACATTAGTTGCCAAGCTAAAAACATTCTGTTTTAAATAATGTAGTTTCGACTTACAGCAATTATTTATGTTTTGTCATTCTTCAATAAAAGCATAATGGATGTCAATTTTGATACTTTAACAAAAATGAATATAAGGAATTGTCTGAATTGTTTTTTAGTTATACATTAATATAGAATTTCACATTTTAAGTGAAAAAAAAATTTAAAACCATAATAATCTTTCCAACATGAAAAAATGGTTTTCCATTTTGACATTTTTGAAATTAAAATGTTATAAGACTAAACGTGTTACATTATTTTAAGGGTGAATCTTCTGATATTTTGTTAGATTTTGAAAAAAAATTTTTTTATTCAAAAATAGATATATTCCTACAGTGCATTTTGATGTTATGTTCGATTTTACTTAAAGAGAAAATTAAATATTTGTTATTTTTTTTTATTTTCGATATTCAAACTCCTACTTGTTATTAATTACTGCTTAATTGCTTAATTTCATTGTATAAATTGCTTAATTGTAATAGTGAAACTGTTTTTATTACGCAAAATATTGCAAGTATTTTATTTTGAGTAAAAGAAAACTTTTATTGATACATTACTTATAAAAAAGATGAATAAAATAGAGAAGTTACCAGGACTAATATTTAGTAAAGAAAAAAGAATTGAAAAGTTGCATCGACAGTTGATTCTTTTGCAGAAAAAAACTTCAAAAGAAAAATGTTTAAGAATCACTGTTTATATTTTTGATTCCAGGAGAAAAATTTGTATATGGTTACTTTATAGTTATTCTTTTATATTTAAATTGCTAGAAATACCTAAGGAGATAAAATTAAATTATTAGTATTGAGTCTAGTTAGCTACAAGATATATATTTTGAAATTTTTATACAAAATAAGCATAATATTTAGTAGTTACATCAAAGAAAAATAAAATATCCACACAAAAAATTGATTTCTTTGTATCGACATTATTAATGTCGCACTAGAATAATTTCATTACAGATTATTTAAAAGATTTGGCCTTAATTAGATTAAATTATGCCAAGACAGTTTTAACAGGAAAAAGGATGAAAATATTCCGAAAATACTCTTTTTTTATGGAAAAATCAGCCATAATTGTATAATCAGAGAAAAAAACTTTTAATTCGAATCTAACCTTATGACTAATAAAATTTTTGCAGTTAATGAAAAAGTTAAATAATTTGCGGTTATACTTAAAATTGTTCTGCTATTCTTTGCAATACGGAACATTTTGAATTCATTTTCTGTCTTTTTAAATATTTCTGGTGCCTATACAAAAAAAAAAAATTTAAAAAATTATCTTTTCCAGTTATTTATTTAATTTTTTAACTTAACCAATTCATAATATTTGAAGTTATTTCCGAATAATCAGCTGTGCAGCGCGCGGAACCATATCCGCATGACGTCATAAGAAAGCTGTGGTTGTGGGGGAGTGTAGTGTTGTAGATGGATGGTTTTTGTATTCTTTGTGAACTAGTTTAGCCAACATGCGATATTTTCTTTCTCTAATTACTATTTGTTGCTAAATTTTTTTTATTTAGAAATGTGGAGGTAAGGGTTAATTCCCAGATTAAATAAATTATAGATCCTTTTGTTTTGTTCGGGAAATGAACGGTTTATCTTTTAGTGAGTTATGTTGTTTATTTTGTTGTCCTCCGTTTCCGTCAAGAATAGCGGCTAAGGTTGCATTTCTACCTCCTGAACCAACTTACTCTTTTGTACCTGATGAAAGTGGGACTAAATTCACCCTGAATCTGACCGATCGTGCAGAATGGCAATATTCTCAAAGAGAACTGGAAGGTACAGAGGTTTTCTTCACAAGAACACCCCGGGGAAACAGAATAGCCTGTATGTTTGTCCGTTGTACTCCTAATGCTCGATTTACTATACTCTTCAGTCATGGAAATGCCGTGGACCTAGGACAGATGAGTAGTTTCTATCTCGGACTAGGATCTAGAATCAATTGCAATATATTCAGTTACGATTATTCGGGGTATGGTATCAGCACCGGAAAACCATCTGAAAAGAACTTGTACGCTGATGTAGACGCTGCCTGGCATGCACTACGGACTCGGTATGGAATTAGTCCTGAAAATATCATTTTGTATGGTCAGAGTATTGGTACAGTGCCTACGGTAGATTTGGCTTCTAGGTACGAAGTTGGGGCAGTGATACTTCATTCTCCTTTAATGTCTGGCATGCGTGTTGCATTTCCCAACACGAAAAGGACGTGGTTTTTTGATGCATTTCCTAGGTAAGTGTTATATTTGCTCTTAAATGTTATTTTTGATCTCTGATTTAATTCATATGGAATTACAATCACTTTCATTATAATATGAGTTAATTGTTACCATGAATTAATTTGACAGCTATCAGTATTAAGCTTTCAAAGTCATAACAATTATAGCTAGTAATGATTAATGCAAAATTATGACAGTACTACAAATTTAAGATAATAAAAGAATGATATAAGTGGATTCTGTATTAATTGAACAATATTGTGGCTTTTAAAATTTAATAGTATAAATAGCTTTTAAAATTTTTAAAATAGTATAAAAGTAAAACTAATTTTCTTCATAAATAAAGATGAAAGATGTTCAAGTTTATTTTGAAAAGTTAAACCACTTAAATTATACAACAGCTTATTACTACATTTTTTAAAAATATTATCTAATGATCCAAGCAAAAGAAAAAAAAAATTGTACCTTTCTTCATTAGTACATATTTTTCATTAAATATGTTTAATGTGCATGCTTTAAAATATGCATTGCTTACTTCTTCATTTAAATAATCTTGATGATATGGTAACTAAAACAAATAATATTGCAGTTGAATAATCTCATTCTAAAATAATAGTAAATAAATTTTTTAACTTTGATTAATAAATCATTTTCTTTGATTGAAGAAATTGTACATATTATTTTTGACTTAAACCTTCAGTACATATTTGGTTGTCAAAAAAAGAAGTTTAATAATATTTTTTTATTATAAATATCTTTCTACAACTATTTATTAATTTATGTACAAAATGTCATGATATATGATTTTGTCAGGATTTGTATATTCATTATCAATTTTATTGTATGAACTCTTTAATGTTTTAATTTGATCATGAAAAAAACTTCAGAATAATAACTATATGCAATGAGCATTTTGGTTTTAATTAAGAGATTTTTCTTCTGTTAAATAAAAGATAAGATATATTATTTTTTAATATTTTGATTTTAGTTCTTACAATGTAATAGGATTAATGAAAGCTTAAAAAATATAAACAAATATTTCTGATGTGTAAAATAAGAAAAATTTAAAAAAAAATGTTTAAATTAATAGGTAATAACTTTTTGACATTTTCTAATAACTCAAAATTATTAATGATAAAAAAAACTTTTATTTACTTAAAATTTATAATGTTACATCCTCTAATATGAAATTGATATTCTCGATGATATTGCTTTAGTGTCTGCGTAAATTTCAAATTGATATATTAAGATACATATTTCATTTGCAATGTTGTCATACACAAATCTGTGCCCAAAAAACAAGTTCATATGGGTAAGAGATGTGGTGTAAGGTATTTTCTGTTTGTTTTCCTGAATATATTATTTAAATGATTATAAAATTCAAAACAAAGCAAAAATTGTATTTAATAAGGATATAATTTTTAAGTAACAGTTGGTTTTGAAAATGTGGTTTATGTTCTGAAATATGATGGGAGCATTATTAACTTTCAAGACCCCTTTTTTATTTAAAAATATTTGTACAATTTATTTTTGAAGTTTAAATTTTTATGAAATAATATGCGACTAGTTAGATGAAGTTATATCTAATAATTATTTACTTTCTGTAAGTTAATTACAGCTTGATGTTAGTATAATAATAAATTATCAAAAATAAAAATGTCAAAAAATAGTTTTAATAAAGGAGATGATTGTTTTTTTTTTATGTAATAATAAATGGATGAAATATCATATAAAACAAAATTATCATTGGATACATGAAAGAGTCTGCTTGATTTTTTTTTATTAGATAATGTTGATTATACTATGGGTTAAACATATGCGTTTTCCTTTGTTTCTTGTTGTTTTTTTTTTTTTTTTTTTATTACTTATTGTAGCCGGCCATTGGAAATAAAAATGTTAATTATAATCAAATTCTGTAAGACAAAATATTTAAAATTATTCAATTTTTCTGTAATGTAATTTTTATACAACGAATTTTCCAAAGACATGGTCAAATTTTAAGCAAATTTATAAGAACAAATATAAGATAAAATTCATATGAATTTTCTATCAATTTTGTAAACTTGTGAAATCTTTTCGATTGTAGTAATTCTTGTGAAAAAAAGAAAATTTATATTCACAAAGAAATTTTCGAGTATGAAAACAGAAAGATTTTTTTTCCTTAAACAAATTCTTTATCTTAAATATTTTTTTAAAATTAGATAAATGTGAAAATTGTAGTATACCACTTTGGTACTTACGTATTAACGGTACCTTGGCGACAGTTGCGCCAATAAAGAGCACACGCGCCAACCGCACCTACAGATTTGGCGCCAATCTACACTTAAAATTTTTGTTCCAAATAATAAAATATATATGAAACACTTCATTTAAAATCAAAACGCTTGCAAAATATTTTTATTCCAAATAATAAAGATTGGCGACACTTAAAAACCGCCAAGTCTGTCGCCAAGGTACCGTTAATACGTAAGTACCAAAACTTTTAAAAAAAAATTAATTCTGAAAATTTTTATTTTTTTAATATTGTGAAAATAAGAATTTTAATACAACTGTATCAAAAGCAATAAAAATATCGTTTTTTTTTCTTATTATTTCTGAAACTTCCTTATTACAACACCTTATTTAAATGATACTGAGAGTTTTCTTTTCTTGTTATAAAGGGACTACACTTAGAACAGTTAGCCATTTATTGTCATATGTTGGCAGGAACTGTAATAATAGGATTTCAGTATTAAAGTTTAGAAATTTAAGTATTTGCATTTAAAAACATTTATGTATGTTTTGGTTAGTTAAAAAAGTTGCCCCAGAAAAATAAATTATCCCATAAGTCAATGTAAAAAATTATTCATTATTAATATGATGAGATATCAATGTTAATGCATTTATGTATGCATAACATTATATTCAGACTTAAATGCTTCATAAGTTTTATTAGAAATATTTTATTATTTCTTAAAATAACTAAGCAGTGAATTATAATTACTTTTCATTTTATAGTATTGACAAAGTACCAAAAGTTACTTCTCCAGTCCTTGTAATCCATGGGACAGAGGATGAAGTCATTGATTTCTCCCATGGTCTGGCTATTTATGAGAGCTGTCCTAGAGCAGTTGAACCTCTTTGGGTGGAGGGAGCTGGTCACAATGATGTGGAATTATATGGACAATATTTAGAACGACTGAAGCAGTTTGTATCAATGGAATTAGTTAATTGAATCTGCAAAATACCTTTGTTGGCAGGAAAAAATATGGGGTTCATCCAATATTAATTTGTAATACTGCAAGTTCTCAATTTAATATTTGGTGAAATCCATAAAACGGAACTGAAATAATCAAGGATGGTGTATGCTGTGTTTCTTTTTTATAAATGTTTCAAACTTCAGTTTAAACAGCATCCTCTGAAAGTGTATCTATGCCAATAATAAATTATTTTTAAAAAAAAAATTTGCATACTGTTTGCTACCTGCATTAAAAAGTTTTCTATTTGTACTTTCTGTAGTTGATATTTCTACCTTATTTTAATTTTTTTTACTGATATTAGAATTGCAAATATTAATTCATATTTTAGCCTATTGTATATTTTCCTTTGCAAAGTAAAATATACTGTGATTTTTCATATTTATCATAATATTTTATACTATAGATCATCTCTGTGATGCTGAATAGCTTTATTATTTGTTGCACAACCATTTGTAAGTAAGAGATGTACATTTTTTATGTAAGAAAATCATTTGATCCATTGCAAAGAATAGATATAGTAGAGTATTAATTTATCAAGATTTTTTTTAAATATATTAATTATTTATTACTGTTTAGTGTAGAGAAATTTAATTTTTTTGTGAAAAAATCTTTTCTTTCATAAGGTCTAATTTAAAAAAAAAAGTTATTATTTTTGCTAAAATATATTAAAATAAAAGTAGCACATCTCTACAAAGAAATTATCTTTTAAATTATTTACTGCTATTCATTAAAAAATATGAAAGTTTTATTTTTATTATGTCAAGTATAAAAAATAAGGATTATTTATTGCAAATTCAATTATTAGTGGTACAAGACTTCTTTAATTGTGAAGAATTTTTCAACAATTAAGTCATTCGAAATTTGCTTAAGAATTTTTTTTCTGCTAGGATTTTTCAGATCTTTTTGATGAATTCAAGCATTTTCATTTTAAAATGTTTATTTCTTAAAATGCCTTGTTTTTCTCAATATATGAAATTTAATTTTGCATAAAACTTCAGAGCCAGTATTTTTAATTCTGAAATTTGAAAACTTTATATAAATTGTGTATCTTTGGTTTATAGTGCATAAAATTTACTGCCATTCATTGCTTTTATTTTTGCAATAAAGCTCAATTTATATATTTATTATTGAATTGTTAGTCAGAGTTTATTTGCAATGTTTTCAATAATGTTTTAAAAATATATTATTTTCTGATAAACATTCTTTGCATTATGTTTTGCATAAAATTTCTAATCAAATATTATTTTAGTTTTTGAACTGTTCTTTTTAAAAAAATTTCTAGCTTATGTGTATTGCTTCTGTTTTCAGTTATGAATTTATATTTCTTTTTATATTCATGTTGTAAATTTATCTTTGACTTATATCAAAGGTAAAATTTGTTTTTTTGTAGAGAAATGTAATATGTGAATTGTTGTGGTTTTTATTTTATATTAGATTTGATTTTCTATTTGATTTTATATGCAAAATTAAAAAAAAAAAAAAAAAATTATAAAAAAAATTTTTTTTGCTTATCTGTGTTTTAGAATTTATTTAGCTTTATATATTTGTTGTTTATTTCTTATTATTAGGTATTTAAAAAAAATCAAAATTTGGGTTAAACAACTGAAATAGTATGTCTTTGTAATTAGATATTTATCATAATAGAATTTTCCCAATTTAAAGCACTTTGTAAAATTAACATTAGCACATATTCATTCATATAAAAACATCTTGTTACATAAATTGTCATGTTTAGTATATTCATCTCCCAGATCTTGCAATGCTCATTCTATTGTTAATTATTTCTGGATTTATTTGTCTAAACTGATATTTGAAAAAAAATATAGTATTTGGAAGAAAGAAATAGGAAAAGTAATGCCTTATTAATAATTTTTTTTTTGGTATAAATAATTCTCATTTTATTTGTAAAATTAATTTTAAAAACATCTTCCGAAAATTACATGGGCAATGCTCATTATTCTTTAGTTGGATATAAGTATTTTTTACTATTTAATAAATTAATTGGATTTTTAATTTACCCTAAGTATTTTGATTTTATATGTAAAACTTTTTAAAAAAATTATAAATGAAAACTTTTTGCTTATCTGTGTTTAGAATTTATTTAGATATCTATTTCAGTATCAAATTTTAATAAATTTTAGATGAGTATATTTTTCAAATTAACTTACAACTAATGGTAAAATATGATTGTTAAAAATAAAGAAACAAAACTTTCACAATTATATATATGTGTGTATTTTAAAATAAATAATTTAAAAGGGTAAAATATTTTATTCTAAAAAAGAAAGATGTGTTGGTTTATTTCTTCAAAGTAATATATTATTAACTTTAAAGTAACTGTAAATTATCAGCTTTATAAAATAATTTTTTTTGTAACAAAATTGTACTTAAAGCCATATGCTACGTACTTAATTCTTAAGTAATCTTTACAAAAAAATTAGTATTTCTTTGATATTCAAAAATTTAGGAAAACATAATTTTCCTATTTATTATATAACTCATTATAATCTGAAATATTTTTTGTTTAAATAATTAAAAGGCATTACTTTTTCATCATATATATTTCTCACTAGTCTTATGAATTCATGATTTAGTTCGTAGAGTATCGGGACTTTTGTTTTCCAAAAAGAAAATTATTAATATTTTTAGACTGCCTTGTAAAAGCTGGAAAAACAGCATTTTTGAATGTGAAATGTACATTTTTTTAAATAAAAGATTTTATAAGACATTATCATAATTTACTGCCTCTTTATAAACTATTTTTTGGTAATTTTTATTCATTTGATTAGGAAAGGAAATATTAAGGTGTTATGTCAAAAAAATAATTTATTAATTTTTTAAAAAAATTTCATTAACTATTTAAGGAAACATCAAATCAATAATATCATTGACATAAATTACAGAAATTCTTCGTGTGATAAAAATATACTAATATATATAATTTATGGAAATTCTTGATCAATCCTCGTATTTTTTTTATAATTAACCAAGATATAACATGTTAGATTCTTAATATATTCAGATAACTATTTTCATTTTAGTGGTTATATATATATTACACTCATATTTAAAAGTTAATAAACCTATCACTGTTTTAGAAATTCTCATAATGATGTACAAATATTGCTCCTTCATGTTTGTTGAGTTCTTCACAAGATGTTTGGACACTTCGTGTCATTAAGGGAGGTCCGCAACTAAATACAGCTATTTTACTCACCTAGAAAAAAAAAACATTTAAATTTTGTTGCGAAGCAAACATCTTAATCAGATCTAAGAAAATTTAAATATGATTATTTGAAAGATATCTATAAAACAATTCTTTAATTGAATTTTTATCGACTTTAAATAATAGCTATACATTTTTATAATGAAGAGGGAAAAAAAGATCCCTTTTGACATGAATCTCTAAGAAATTTATTTAGAAAATAAAATTGATATCAAACACAGTTACACTTTATCTTAAATATTTGCAGTTGTCCAAGTTATTTTTTTATTAGTACGTTAATACCTCGGTGTATGTTATTAATCGGCTACAGATTCTTGAACTTGACGAATTTTTCCTGTAAAAATGATTAATTCGTTCCAGCTATTTTATTTGCATATTATATGTTGACAAGGTTGTAAAAAACAATTTAAACACTACTGGTTAGTAATAAAATACAAAAGCAGTTACATAAAATGCATAAATATGTACGGAATTTAATTTTCTCTTTTCTTGGCTTGGTTTGAGGGCCACTAAATTTGACGTTTATTAAAAATCTGTTCAAAGAATTTTGCTTCTGCCTTGCCCTCGATATGTTTTAGAAATGTGACGCCTCGTCATTTCAGATAATTCTAGTGCTACTTGGGATGGTACTGCTCTGCAAAGTTTTTGACATCCATCCATTCTACGCACGCGAGACATATACCAACCGAAATGTTTTACATCTAAGTAGAACTCAAGTCAAGTTACACTTACACCGAGGTACTACTGTAATACTGATATATAATCAAAATGCATGCATGTATGTAATTTGATTATACAAAAATACTCTTAACATAGTTTATACAACATTATAATAATAATAATAAAAATTAAGTGCTTAATTCCTGTAAACTTTTATTTATGTACTTTTTTAATGAAATTTCAGATGGAGGTATTTTATTAATTACTGTTTACACATCATTATAACAAGAAAAAAAATTATTTACATTATTTTTGTGTAATCACATTACATACATGCATGCATTTTGATTATATGTCAGTAATACAGTAGTACTTTCGGTGTAAGTCCAACTTGACATGCGCTCTGCTTAGATGCTAAAAATTTCGTTGGTATATGACTCGCATGCATAGAATGGATGGATGTCAAAAACTTTGCAGAGCAGTACCATCTCAAATAAATTGTACTAGAATTATTTGAAATGACGAGACGTCACATTTCTTAAACATCTTGAGGGCAAGGCAGAAACAAAATTCTTGCTATCTATTAAAAGCATTTTACAATTTTAACAGGAAAAAAAAAAAATTAAATTAATAACAATGCAAAATAATGATCTTACATCTGAATGTTCTGAACGAAGAGAATCCAAGAAGACTTCAAAATCTGGTCTACCAAAATGAGTTTTAGAATGTAAACCTGTAAATAAACTTCTTCCACAAACTCTTTGAAAATGTCTTTCACAGATGTACTGAAAAAGAAACAGTTGAAATAATGCAGAGTGCATAAAAAGTTATATGAATTGAATTATTGTCTCCAAATTTAAAGCATGAAATACAGGTTTAATCGATTAAATTTTGTTGAATTATAAAAAAAAACCCCCAAAAAACATGGATATAAATAATATTTCTTTTATACGTCGACCATCCTATTTTTAAAATCCGATTTCATATTTTAGTTATTCTATGGTATGGCTTAGTAGTTTCTAACCTTAAAACTAATAACACTGAACTTATTACTCTAGTGTACCAAATTAAAATGAATATTTTTTGCAATTATTCAAATAGCCACCTTTAGTATTTAATACTTGGTTTACAGACATTTTTGTATACCTATCTTTACAGACACCTGTCAAATTGACTGGAAGAGGAAACCACGCATTTTTTAAAAACTGTATACAGATATCTAGAAAAGAAGGCCTTGACGTCCTTTGGTAAGCAATGTGGGTGTCTCAATAGATCGCAGAAACGAGTCCTTCTTTCTCGGAGCACAGAGAGATTCTGCACGAGAACGCAGCGAGCAGTGTCCTTTTCAGCGATGAGTTGAGATTCAACGTGAGTATTCAACTGATTCTTGAATCTTCAACTACAGAGACCCACCTCTCCAATAAAAGGGAAATTGAAGACTTCTGTGGGTGGAAAACTTTTGTGGAGAGACATAATATTGAACGGGTGACCCATTCATATCGTTAATTTAAGCATTATAACTGCACAACACTAGAAAAACAAAGTACTTGAAATTTATATGTGCCTTTTATTGGAGCTGTCGAAGAGAACGTTATGTACAATAGCACGAAGCCGCAGATAATTGTACTTGTTGAAAATATTCTGTAGAAAGAAAATATTCATTGTATGATATGGTCTGTGAAGTCGCTGGATCTAAATCTTGCAACGAATGACTGGGATACTGTAGGAAGAGCCATTATTTGACGGTAACCACTCGCATAATCTTCCAATTGTTTGCTTTTTTCCTTCTTAAAAACCTTTCATTTAAAAAAATATAATTTGTTACTACAAGTTACGACACCAAACCTTGCTTACAGTAAGAAAAATCATTGTATGGCTTGCATAGCTGTGAGAAATGGTTATACTTCTTATTAGCCAGGCAATTTTGGAAATGTTTTGAATATTTTGATCTCATTTGTTAATGCAAGGTATTGAAAGTGGTATTATTAGTTGACTAATAATATGGAACATCTGTGTAAAAAATCGTATAAAATTTTTCCGAAATTTTACATATTTTGTACTTGTAATCGAGATATTGAACAATTATGTTTATTATTTGTATTATCTGTTATGCAAATATATTCATTGTAAAGCCTTAATAATGAGGTTCCTTTTTTCCCGGAAATTCACTTACACTGCACCGGGTTTCCTCTCTTTTCTTTCAACATAAATTGGATTTCAGAAACACATCCCAGTTTTATTTAAAAGCAGCATTAAGTGCAGGGATATGAAAAAATTTTAAATTAAAAAAAGTTATTATACGAAAATCTTAAACTATGCATTTTCAAGACATTCAATACCTTACAATCAGTCACTAAGTTCCATTTGCAAATTCAAGGTTGCAGGTGATAAATCACGATTCCTAGTGGACTGAATAAATCAGCCATTTGATGTTCCAAACAGGAACAGTTTCCGGCCTTGTGAAATACATACATTTTTTCGACAGGCGCATCCTTTTATTAGACGTCACGTGCACTGAGTTATTAGACTTCACACCTTCCTTTTAGTTTATCATTGTTGAACCTTTTTCCACGTAAAAATTATTTCGATTAAATAATCTAGAAAAAGTACTGAGTCTCTTCTTAACTTCAGTGAATCTCCTCGATTTCATCAAGAGCGAAAGTGTATGGGTTTGTTAGTGTCCCAAATAGTAAAATGATTTTTTTTTTTGTATGCTAGATCTTATACACTTAGCTTCCTTGCTCTAATGAACTTTAAATATCAAGATATACAAAATAAAGATAGAAAAATACAAAGTCCGATTGCAGGTCTTCTCCAAATTGAGCATGGGCTTATACAGAATATTTTCTTAATTTTACATCCTTCCCTAAATATCGACTCCCCTGATCTTTCAATAACTGATAAACTTTGGAATGATTGTCTCTTCGTGTAATCCATCCACTTCAGCAACGTAAACCTGATCACAAGTGGTTTAACAAGGTTAATCACAAGATTAACTTCATCTTCATATGTTCAAGTCTTAATGTAAACGAGTAACTTAGTTTCTACCTGGGGTACAATTGCAGGTCTTAAAACTTATTTCCCGCCTGGTTGTAAATAGTCCTCCCGAATTATTGACATCTGCGGCACTATCATTTCCTCGCGGCTGACGGTAATTACTTGAAAATTTTGGTCTTAAAATCCTAAATCAATCCTTAGAAGTTCCTCATCATTTTCACACCTCGGATTTTTCCAATCAAACCTAGCGTTCCTTGTCTTGAGTATTACTTTATTTAGGCCTTCTTTTCTAATTCTTCCTCGTTTGTTTTATATATATAAAAAAAAAAACAATACTACAGCATTTACATTTCTACAGCTTTAAAAAGACATTTAAGAATATTTTGTTCTCACCGAAACATCATGTTGATCAGTTCTGCTGTTTTCCATATAACCTTCATTTCTTGGCAATCCTTCTTAATTTCAACATCTCACTGCAACTGTGGGTTTCTTTTTTTTTCTCGGGTCGTACTGATTTTTAGAATCAGATGACAAGTAGTTAAAATTTTTGGTTATTAGAAAGTATAGCGGAAACCTTTTAGGTACCGACACCATAAAACTATCTATTTCTTGTTGTAGTTCAGAAATTGGGAACTATCTTTCAATTTCTTCCAAAAATAGTATGATTTAATTGTGTATCTGTAAGGTTTCTTTAATTTTATCCACAATTATTAGTTCTTTCATTTTTTCAAAATCCTTTACATGATTAGATTTGACACATAACTCCAAGACAGCCTCTGCTCGTGATGATACTGAGAATAACTTTCGCTTGAGAATTTCAAATTTTTTCTTATGTTACAAAGGAGTGATTCTATGCTTTTTCAAAATGCAATCTTTAACTTTCGTGTAACTGTCAAAATGTTCATCGCATATCATCGCGGTTAACCACTGAGAAGAAACGCTAGTTCTCAGCTTTGTCTGGGAGATCCAAAATTACATCATTCATCAAATTTAAATATTTAAAAAAAGAATGCCTTATTTTCAAGTGCTCCTAACCAGAGTTTAAATCAGACGCTTATGCCCTGTTTTTAGTCTCTAAACTTACCGCCAACGTACAGATTGGAAGTTTCTTGTTCTCAGAATTGTATTCAATAATTCCTTCACGAAAATTTCACCATAATGTTTGGACTGAACAATTACTTCGTTCAAAGTTACGATTCTATCATCTATTGGGTCTGACTCTCCCAATTCACAAGCCAGCACGATCAGAATTTCTTAGCTTTTCCCAAGAAAGACATACTGGCTAAAAACCTCTTAACCAATATCAATCGACAATATTCCCTATTTACACAAATATTATTATAAACCATCTAGTGATTACTATTAGCTAATACAATACAAAACACTATTAATAAATTACATTAATTGTAATGAAATATTATTATTACAATAAATACAAAATTACATTGAAATATCAAACCTATGTATTTTTCATTTTTTTAAATGTGCCAACCAAACAAATTTCAGCAATTATACCAAAAAATAAATCAAACAAAACAAACAAGATGTAAATATCACATTGAGCACAGATAAAACAAACAAACACAGTTTAAAATAATTGCTCGCATATTAGTCAAGTAATTGACCAAATCATAACTGTGCCCAAACTCTTTATTTATTTTTCAAAATTTATTTCATCGCCTTCAAAGTAATCCTCTCCGAACACAATACCCTTATGCCAATTTTTTTTCCAAACCTCAATACATACTAAAAAGTCATCGGCAGGGATGGCCTTGAAAGCGCGCGCCGATTCACGTTGAATCTCTTCAATCGACTCAAAACGATGTCCCCGGAGTGGTCTTTTGAGTTTAGGGAATAGCCAGAAATCGCACGATGTGAATATGGTGGTTGTGGAACGATATGATTTCATTTTTGGCGAAAAAGTCACGAAGAATCAATGCAATGTGAGCTGGCGCATTCAATGTTTTTGGTACCAATCGAGATTTGACGCGTTTCAGGCCCAAAATGGAATTGACAGATTCTTTTGAAATTCCAACATCATCAGCAAGGTCTCTAATTGTAAATCGACGGTTTGCAAGCACCCAATCTTTAATTTTTTGGACGTGAGCTTCGTCGGTTAAGGTTGATGGTCGACCAGAGGTCTCAACGCGTTCTCTGTCTTCTTTGAACTGTTTATACCACTTGTAAACATTTCTTTCTGATATAGGAATGCTCACCAAATTCCTTCTGCAACATTCTATACGTTTCCGCAAACAAAATTGAATGCAAGTTCTATGCTCAATTAATTCAGACATTTAAAAAATAGCCGGAATCAAGTTTTAGAGTGTCATAAAGCCAAGCATAACTCAAACACTAATGAATATTTTGACGTCACATTTAACACAGATGTCAAGGAAAGTACCAGCAACCTAAAAAAGAAAAAACAATTGAAATTCTATAAACCCCGGGAATTTTAAATTGAAAACTGGTCTTACTTTTTGGACGCCCCCCATATCCCTATATGGATGTAGAGAATGATAACAATATGCAATAAAAGATGTTTTAATTTGCTGTGGAATATTCTGATTATTTTAGCAATAATAACTTACTTCATTCTATATTTTTGAAGGAACAACCTTCTCATTACTTAATTGGGTTTAGAAAATCTAATCAGAGTTTAGAGAAAAAAAATTTAATAAAGTACTTTTTCATGCGAGGAGTAATCTCTCCCATCCAAGTTGTTTGCAAGTTGAGATGACCATAGATCAAATCTTAAATGCATTCATTCTTAATGGACATTAAGTAAAGATGAGAAAGAGTTACAAAACTCTTATCGTATATATATATATATATTTTTTTTGCTATTTTAGTCTTATTTCGCAGTTAATGAGTAATAACTTGTGTAATTACTCAAAATCAATTAGATTTGGATTTAACTCAAAGGAATGAACTAGTGCTTTGAAAATAGCATTAGCAAAAAATGACCAAATCAGGCGTAGAATCTTTTCGCTCTTTTGTTTCACATACGAGGAAAAAAAAATTCCGTCTCTGTTAGCATATACAATATACTAATTATTACCTACGCAAAATAGTTTATTAACACTGTACAATCCAAAATATCCATCATAAAAAATAAGCAAATATATTGCAGCATAATATTTTTTGATTTCCTTTTGTGTAGACATTTTTATTTATTTTTT
>BPLQ01007708.1:45934-73160 GCA_021605075.1 Caerostris darwini | reverse complement strand
AAAAAAAAAAAAAAAAAAAAAAAAAAAAAAAAAAAAAAAACATGATTTTAAAGAAAATTAACTTTATTATATTTTATGTAATCAAAATTTTAAAAATAAATAAATTGTAAAATATGAATGCTTAGAGAAATTTACATTTGGCCTCACACAGCTCGCAGGTGAGGCTAAGATTAAAGCATTTGAGAAGTAGTAAATATCTGAAATAAATTTTATTTGCAACATTTTTTTTTAATAGCTATGAAGACTTATCTAATAATGACATTTTACTGCATAAAATTCTACAAATTGATCATTTACAAGAACAAGACGCACGCACGCTTATTTTGAGGGCCCAAACTGTGTGAAATTATAATCATTTATTGCAAAACATTTTTAAAATAAATCTATCTGTCTATGTATATCTATCTATTTATTATTTATATTATGTATTATATCTATAACTAAATATATTTTGTTATCGTTTGTTGTATTCAACATTTATTGGTAAATAAAAAATTTTATCCATTCTTAATGAAAGGTAAATGGAATGTATTAACAATTCAAGTTATAATTTCCTCTAACAAACATTATAATAACAAATTCGATTTTAAAGCACTTTCACTAGAAACCGCTTACGTCCTCATTTAACATAAGTTATCCAGTAAGAAAAACTGAACAGAGTTGTTCTGTGACAATAATTTCTCTTAATCAAACTGATTGAATATTTTTGAGATTTTCGTCACTTTATAGCAGAAATGTTAACCAATTCCTTGTAAGAAGAAATACACTACTGGCCATTAAAATTGCTACACTAGGAAATTAAATTTGATTAAATGGCGACCAGGTGATTAAATTTTCAAGAAATTTGGATGCATAGATTCTGAGAAGTCAGTACCCAGAAAACCACCTCTGGCAATAATAATAGCACTTGTACGTCTGGGCATTGAGTCAAGCAGAGATTGGATAGGCATGTACAGGTACAGATGCCCATGCAGCTTCAACACGATGCCACAGCTCATCAACCGTAGTGACTGGTGTATGGTGACGAGCCAATCGCTCGGCAACCATGGACCAGACGTTTTCTATTGAAAAGAGATCTGGTGAACGTACAGACTAGGGCAACAGCCGAACATTTTCCGTATTAAGGAAGGTCCGTACAAAACCGGCAACATACGGTCGTACTGAAACGTAAGGTTTCGCAGGGCTCGAATAAAGGGTAGAGCCACGGGGCGTAACACACCAGAAATGTAACTGTGCAAATGCACTGTTCAAAGTGCCGTCAATGCGAACACGAGGTGACCGTGTATTCAATAGCACCCCATACCATCACGCCAGGTGATGGACCAGTATGACGATGACGAATGCAAGCTGCCAATGTTGCTTTCACCATAATGCCGCCAAAAAAAAGTTTGCCAAGTGATCCATTTTGATTGTATAAAATTGGAAAAATCTTACGACAAATAACTATTATCAATAGATGTTTTTTTTAAATTTATTATCTACTCCTAAAAATATGTCAGTAAATGTTTTTAAAAACGTTTAAAAGTACTTTCAAAGTTCTCATTGAATATTGTGGATTGCAAATTCATATCTGTCATACTGACCAATCTGATTTCCTAATTTGGCTTTTCGATGACTTGGGATTCTCCTGAAAATATTTCTATCTTTTTTTCTTCTTTCTTTTATAGACCACAAGACTTCACATGTTTAACAAAATATTTGCAAGCATAATATAGACCAGTAACTTCTATTTACATCTTGCACGTTGAGTGACAAAAAAAAGGACGGGATATTAATTATAATATTAGCTAATAATAACTCTAATAATAGTTTAATTTTTAACGATTAATTCAAAAATATAAAAAGGGAATTTGAACACACACACACATTTTTGCAAGTGAAGTAAGGTGTAGTTTTTAAGTTTACAATTAAAATGAATTCTAAATAAAAACTATGATTAAAATAATTCTGAATATACTACATTTTCTCATTGCTACTTACCAACATTGTTGTACGTAAATCAAATTTTTCGTAAAATTGAGTAATAAAAATGTGGACATCAACAAGACCATTTACATCGTTGTCTTCGACTTCTCTAATTATATCAATCATCCACTCAAACTGCTTCTGACTTCTTGTCACCCAAATGAAATACAGCTGAAAAATGAAACATAAAATGTGAAAAAAAAATCCTTTTTCTTTACTTCTTATTATTTTTATCTTCTGAATAGTTTTAAATAAAAATATTCAATTTAATGGTTTATTTTTCTTGCAAAATTTAAATTATAATTATTTAAGACAGATAATGTATATATTTTTTATTTTAACAAACGAACAAACAAATATATATTTGATAGAATTATTACAAAAAAATGAAAGCTTTCAGCAAATTAGAAAATAAATTTGAAATATTTTATTTTTTAATAAAAAAAATGAATAATTAAAACATAAAACTTATTTTTTCTACTGCTCAATGTATGACATTTTACAGTAACCTTTCTTTAAACCGGCATTCGATAGTTCGGCATATTTTATAATCCCGCACCGATCGAGCCTTTGCTTCGATATTTTTTTTTCGTATGAATTCGGGCTTCGTTGAACTTTACCGTAAGATGAGGACACAAAGCAGCTCGCGTTTTCATCCAGTGTTTATCATATCATATAACTGCCAGTTTTTGGTTTCAATGTAGTGTTACACATTATATATTGTAGCATTTTTTCTTACGCGAAGAGTTTTGGCCTTTCATTCCCAGGAGAGAGGAATGTAAATTATTTGACAAGTACATAATAAAAACCCATCACTCATATTTGACAGCAGACAAGCAGTGTCGTGGGTAGTTATATTACATGTAATTAGTCTTTTGTACTAATGAGAATAACTTGTTACTTATATCTGAAAGCAGATATTCAGTGTTATGGATAATGAGACTCATGAAATTAGCGTTTGTCTGTGCGGCCATCCCAAGTCGAAATAATTACATACGGATTATGGACTGCACTATGAGTTGTTCCATCGTGGCTGGTGATAGACCATGAGTTTCGAAATGTCTACTCTAATCAGAAGTGAGGGAAGCTGACCCTTTCTCTTGACGAATTTCTTAAAGGAGGGAGGGTTTTTTTAAAAGAAAGAGAATTCTGTGACGGTCGACAAAGATTGTTGTATTTTTCTTCTTCTCTGAAGTGACACAACAGACCGGAGTTTCCGCCTGTTTCCAAAATGAGTCCCTTGTGTTTCGTGTATCACGCCGTCTGATAATTAAGGACTGCTGCAGACTAGGCAATTAGATTCGACATAGACTCGAGAACTCTGAAAATCTCTGACTTCGTTGTGAACTGCACTTGTGATTTAAACTTGCAGTGATAAAATTAATGTTTAATTTTCATTTCTTGTATAATAACCAAGAGTTTTGTATTTGTATATATATATCTATATCTATATATATAGTGCTTATAAATAAAAATTAAAGTGTTTTCATGAACGTGAAAGTGACCCTCTTCTTGAAGCCATTATAGGTCTAATATAGGCCGAGACGTTACGTTTCGTTTAATCATTTAAATTTTTATTTAGAGTGCTTAATCTTTGATATCCCCCTTAAAACTATATTGACGCTTGATAATCGGTCTAGGCCGTGGTCCCAAACGTGCAGGATTAAAGAGAGGTTACCGTATCATATTTTTTACAACTTTCTTTACTTTCTCCCCAATCTAGAATCTCATGGTCTGCTATCAGAAGTGTTTATTCAATTCCTATTATTAGTTCACACTCTCCCTATATTTATGGCCAGAGTGTGAACTAATAAGTGATATTATACAAGATATATTTATATATATCGTGTTCAAATTTTCAATAGTTAATAAAATACTTTTTATTCATCCACTCAAAGTCAAATACATTTTTTTTTTGAACTGGTAGTGGATGACACTGGATGCTGATACAGTTTTTGCAAATATTAATTCCGCAATTAAATTTAATTAATTTATTTTAGCTTTTTTTAGATTTAAGTTGCATTTATCTACCAATAGATGGCATCAGATGTAAGAGGAAAATTTCAACTTTATTTATAAAGAACTTTCTACAATACAGTGAAAAAAAAGTAGGAACAGACTTTAATTTTTTTTATTTTTTTTTATATTACTTGTTATTGAGAATTTACTACAAACAGACCGATGCTTTAGGAGAAACTGCCAAGGTAAAACATTAAAATACGGCATAAATATTAAAGCATGTATTTCCTATTTGAAACTAATTCAAATTAATAACAAAAATACCAAAATCTCTTTGTCGTATGTATTTAGTATAATAAATTATAGCATATAATTTAAAGTTTTACCTTTTTACAAAAGATTTTGTGCTTCAAAGACGATTTGAAAACTATATCTTTCAAGATGGAAGCAAACGGTGTAATACCAATACCACCACCAACTAGAACAGAAACATCATAACGAAACCAGTCTTGGTGTCCCTCCCCATAGGGTCCATCCAGATATATCTATAAAAAAAGTTTTGATTTGTTTATTCAGTTTTTGTAAATAAAATTATAGTATCTAATTACTATGCTTGTGCTAATATTAAAGTAGCTGTTAATTTAACTACATTGAAGAGAATTAGCGGCTACTAAGAATTTTTTTTCTCAAAAAAACCTGTCAATATAAAATATGTTAGCTAAAACCGAGAAATGCTTGGTAATCTTTATATATATATATACATATTAAAAATATTGCACAGAATATTTTTCTTCTAATAGAATATTTATTTATTACATACAATATAATTTAAAGATGAGTTCAGCATATTCTAAAATTTAACGAGTTTCTCTTAGTACAGCTACCAATAAACCTATTCTATTTTGATTTATTTGTTCAGTTTTTGTAAATAAAATTATAGTGTCTAATTACTATGCTTGTGATAATATTAAAGTAGCTGTTAATTTAACTACATTGAAGAGAATTAGCGGCTACTAAGAATTGATGTAATTAATAATTAAAGGTTAATTTTAACGGTGATACTCGACCATAGCGCTAGTGTTACTTTTAACGCCTATTAAATCAACGCTTTCGGTTGGAAAATGTTAATATTAGCGTATCACTCAGAGTTGCGTTCATTTTAACTCCAGTTAAATGCAACGCTCGTCCATGCGGCTGTGTTATTTTTTTAACTCCAAAGGAATTCAGCATATATGAAACTTAAAATATTCTTTTTCAACTCCATTTGAATTTAATTTTCGATCGCTTAATAGTTATTAGTTATTGTTTGTGTTTAATATTATTTTTTTTGTATTATATTGTAATTTTTTTTTTTTAGTTGCTTTTGCCTGATGAAATTATTGATACATATTAAAATGAATATTTTGCAAAGAAAGATGGCTTTAATCGTAAAAATATAAAAGAATGTAATTATATTATGGGGCCTGATGGCCGAGTGACTGATTTTGGAGCTCGGTACCACAGGTCTCAGCGCTGCCATGGATGTTTGTAGTGGCTCGAATTCCTTTTAAACCATAGGTCCCAGTCTCATGTGACCGTACAGCCCCAGACTAGGGGGTGGGTGTAGGGCTGACAAACCTACCCCGTAAAAAGAAAAAATTATCATGTTTCGAAACCTGCCAGTAGGCAAAAGGCATTGGCCCACCATGGGCTACTGAGCCAAATATGATGATAATTGTACTACAGAATGCAAGAGTTATTTATTAGAATTAAGATTTACTTATTTTTATTTTACAAGAGTATTTTTTCTTTGATTTTTTTTGTACTAATTTATTAATGCTATTAAATTTTTTTTCACAAAAAAACCTGTCAATATAAAATATGTTAGCTAAAACCAAGAAATGCTTGGCAATCTTTATATATATATATATATATATATGAATTCAGCATATTCTAAAATTTAACGAATTTCTCTTAGGACAGCTACCAATAAACCTATTCTATGTTCCAATTCAAAATTACGGTCAGCTGAATAATAATAATGCACATAACATAATCTACGCACAGCAAAATTAAAGGGTGTTAAAATTAACGATAAAAATTCGCTTTTAATTTATATGAGCATTAACGGTTAATATCATTAACCAAAATCAATTATTTTTTTCCATCTCTATTAATTACTCATTAATTGTATATCGTAAACTGTGGATAAATGATGTGCACACTTAGTATATATTTATATTGGATTTATAAACTGAGAGCATATTAGATGTCATAATATTATAAATGACAGCATACAGAAACCTAATACATTGAAATTGCTATAATTAATTGTATTTGCTATTTCCTTAAAAGTCATTGTAGATATTAGTAGCTCTGAATATGGCAGATTGATTTAGGAATCACTTAGCATTTCTTTATTTGGTAACTGCAGAAGCTGCGAAAAATTCCGAAAATATTCACTGAAATTGCTGCTTTTTCATTGCTATTTTCGTACTTCTCCGATAACACCTTATTTTAGTTTTAGTTTAGTTTAGTATATTTTTTAAAATGTTTTCAGCACAGTGCTAGTGCAATTGAGCTAACCAAGTATTCCAAATAAAACAATTGATATCTAAAGTTATGCATAGATAATTAATCTTGTAATTAAAGTTATGCATATATAATCTGCAGAAATCAATAGGTCTTGTGTTCTACTTATGGATGCCACAAACAAACGAGTGATGGGCACATGATGTTGTTTTCTTAAAGGACTTTCAGGGGTAACTCAGAGGTTCTCCTGTATTTACGCATTGTATGAAATAAAACCCGGGAAACTTCAGGCAGCCTGACTATCGATGTGAAATCTTTACACAACTGACAGTAGCGAAAACCGCCAACGGATTTAAACTCGAGTTTAAATCTTCTCTTCTTATAATAAAAATTTTCCCTCCTACGCATATGTTGAGCTAGTTACCACTAAGCCATGAATCGAGCATAGTTATATCATGAAGCCAAAACTATTACCTGAAAAATCCATACATCTGTGTTGAAATGAGTCATAAAAATAAATTGTTTTAAAGCGGTTTGCAAGTTAAGAAGTTATTATATTTTATAAATATAAAATACCTATAAATTATTTATAGTTACTTTTGGTAGGGCATGGCGCTGTAAATTATTAGGGTCGTAGATTTTGCGCAGATTAGTAGTCCAAGGTCCAACAGCTCTGATATGCAAGCTCAGATTTTCTTCGTGAGGAGCTGAAGATATGGTAAATGGATGGAACTCATTCGCATTGAGAGGCAAACAGGCTATTCGAATCCATTGTCCACTCTTATACTCGAAATTATTTGGCCTCTTGAATTCAAGATGAGTCACTCCTGAATATATATTTTAAAAAATTGCAATTTTGCAGAATTAAAAAAAAATCACATAATAAACATATACACTCAAGAGCTAAAACATTATGACCACCCCTACATTTTGCAATGAACTCGCCTGGATGACGTGGAAGGCACGTGATCAGGTGGAAGTGGTATTAATCCATGCCAAGGCGTGTGGAAGCTGTGTTGCGCGCCAAAGGTGGGCCAACTCGTTATTGACAGGTGGTCATAATGTTTTGGCTCTTGAGTGTATATATTTAATAATATGACATAATTTTAAAAATTGAAATTTTCCTCAAATATTCGCCCTTTAAATACATACTATATAATAATAAACAATATAATTTTTAATAAAATATGTATTCGGTTCACATACATACAAAAGTGGGAGATTCACACATGACAGAATGAATTATAAAATTTAAATGACAGCAACCTAAATTAGAATAATTAACAATATTACAATTTTAGTCTGTTTTTCATGGGTGAATCTAATATTTTGAAAATTAATTCAAGAAAGAGAGAACAAACATGAAAGAGAAAATGATTGAGAGAGAAGAAGAAGATGAAAGAGATTTATTCTTTTTTTCTTATTAGAGTTTTTTACTGTTTTTTAAAACTCCTGCACAACTCAATAAGAAATTGATGTGATAAATTATCATTAATATTTCATAAAAGTCTCTTATATTAAGACATTCCAATTGAAAAGACATAAACGAAACAGAAAAAGAAATTTATGGTTTAAAAAATTTTACTTCACTAAAATGTGTAAATTTTTTTCAAAAGCTACTAACTATTCAGTGAATGGAAAAGAAAAAGTTAAAAACATACCTGATGGGAGAAGTTCTGCTTTCACAACAGGTATTTCCACTTTTTTGCGACTGATACTTATCAATCTGTCAATCGTGAACAACACACAAGGTCCAAGAAAATAGTAATAAAATATAGGTAGCTGTATAAGCTGTCCGACTCCATGCAATATAATTAGTATGTAAAGAATTGGATATAAATTATGTGTCTTCCAAAAGGCATTGAACACATGTCTGCGAGCAAATTGTACAGCAAAGACGTACATTAAACTGAGCACAATTACCAGAAATACACCCGTTATGCCTAAAAGCAAGAAAATATAAAAAAATTTATAAATATGCATATGATAGGAATTGAGCTTTTAACATTAGTAAGAACACAAGTATTCATTTAAGATTTAAAAGAGAGAAAGAATTTAAATATATTTTTTAATTATAAATATGTTGGTTATACATAATTTTTTTTCTATACATTACAAATTTGCACAATGAATATCAAATCGATTACAGCCAAGAAACAAAAAAAATTATTGCTTCATATTGACTGCATAGATTATGCATAAACTAACTGCATACTTCACATTGACATTAAGTTTTTGAAATCTTTCATTGAAATATGAATGACTTTAAAGCCTTGAAAATTAAATTGGAAGAATAAATACTTATTGATTATTATGGCAATTTTATGGCTACAGTACAATAGATAGTCTGACCAGTTTCGGAATTCTCATAATTTAATAATAATTACACTGATAATTAACCTAAAACATAATAGTATGACTAGCCTACTAAAACAATTTATATATACATAAGAATTTTGGTCTAAATTATCTTCTAATAAAAACATAGTTTTAAATGAACTATGTTTTTATTATCAAATAAATTATTTCTTAACAAATAAATTAAAACAACACAATTTAGAAAATTTTAAATAAAAAATCTTTAGTTTATATATATATTTTTTTATAACTAGGCATGATCAAATAGACTACCAGGAAATGAAATTCATATATTTATAATACAAAGCAGAATGTTATATATGTTACTTACATTCCATTGAAAAAACTAAATTTATGTTTATAATAGAGTACATTATAGTTCATTTCATTGTATTAAAATTGTTGTTGGCTGTACTTAATAAAAACTACAAAATGCATATTTTCCTTTAACAGAATTTTAATTAAATCAATTAAAAATATTTAAAGTAAAGCAATATTCATAATATGATTTCAGTTATACAATACACATGCCTTGATAAATAAAGAAATAGATTTTAAAAATTTATTACATATAATAAAGATAACATTATTAGAGAATGTCAATTAGTTTGTAATAACTTGCAATCATTGGAACTTATAAGACATTTAGGTTTTATCATAGCAATTTCGTGGCCATATTAAATTTTTTAGATTCATGAATATTAAATAGTTTTGATGTTAAATGATTAATATTATTTCTCCTAATCATAGAAATGACAAAGTTTACTAAAAGATATAAAAATAAATATAAGTGAAGTAAATGTAAAATAAATGTTTTTTAAAGTAAGTGGAATATTTTTTAATTATTACCTGTAATGGTTTGTATCAACCAGTATGGAAACCTTGGAGGATTTTGAGAACTGCAAAATAATATAACATTTCTTTATTAAAAAAAAAGCAATTAATGTAGGATTATTTTAAATAACCACAATAATAAAATTAATGTCGATTTGCATTTACTGAAAATATTTATGAAAGATATTAAATTTACTATTTTAATGCTATTCAAATGGAATTTATAATGTGAATCTTCAAATAATGGTCTAAAGGCAAAGACTCAAACATAATACATGTTTTAATATGAAGAATGAAAGAAGTAATAAAAAGTTTTGAAAATCTGCAAATTTTCATTATTCAATATTTCATATTAATATGATATAAAATCTCCAAACTACCAAGGACCAAGAATGATCTGCAATAGCTAGAATGATGCGAGGGCTTTTTAGAAATTCACACCGCTTACAATCCTTCCTCATGAAACATTTGGTATAAAATTTATATAAAACATGTTTCCCCAAACTATGACATGTAGGCCAAAACTGACCAACAAGTACATTAAATTCGATCACGGCAGTAATATAAAACAATATGAAAATGTTTTTACCCACTAGAAACAATAAATGCAATGCAATTAATACAGAAATATACAAAATACGATTTGACACTAAATAATAAGATTTGTCTAGCTGGAAGGAAAATGTTTTGCTTTTATAATCATATAATCAATCTGTATCTGAGTGCTAACATTTGATAATTTTAAATAAAAAGTAAGATTTTAAATATACATGAAATATTTTTGTTTGTGTAATCTATATGCATTTTTTAAAATCTTATCCAAATATCTATCTATTTCTTACAAATATATAATACAAATGTATATGTCTACAAATATTGAAAAATGAGTTTTTTGTTTCATTGCTTGAAAATTAAAAAAAAAAAAAATCTTTATACCATTTTTATTGTTAAAAATTTCAGTATAATATATTGCTTAATTTGCCTCTACTTTATGTAATAATCAATGTGGTCAGTGGACACAAAAGTTTGGAGACCCTCATGTAAAATATATTTTTATGAATTCAAAATAAATAAAAAAAGAAGTCACACAGTACATTCTTCAAAAACAATGCAATTATCCCAGCTGGGAAATAGTTGTCAACTTTATACTGAATGACAATGACTGCCTAATGATTCATCTCGACAGAATTGATCTTGGAGATTCTCCAACATGCATTTTGTGTGACTTTAACAACATATTTCAAGTGAATATTTAAATGTGTGCCCTGCTCCTGGTGAACTGTTATTTAGCTTCTGATACTCGAGAACTTGTTGCTAAATAGTCTAGTAACCGAATAACTGCATTTTGTGAGAAAATATCAATATAGACTTAATAGGAACGACAATTACATCTTACTTATTATTAAATAATGAAAAGTACAATTTTGTTATTTCTTACTTAAAATATTGATTACATTACAGGTCAACAAAAAATATTTAAACAATTTTTTTTTAATCCTTTAAGATGTTTCTTATATTTTTTGCAGTGCTCATTCTAAATATTCAATCGCTTTTTTCTTTTCATCCAGAGTTTTTTTTATGCAAATTCTATTAATTTTTTGTTTTTATTAAGCAAAAATACAGTGCAGTAAAGTGAAAGATGCACATGAAAAGAAAGTAAAAATGTATTTAGAATTATTTTTTTTCAGTATTATGATGATAAAAGTTGGGAAGGTATTGTAAACTCATATATTTACTCATATTACTCATAGTAAACCAGAGGTTTGTATTTTCCTAACCCTTAATCGGTAAAAATTCAGGTATAGCTCTTTATCTTTTATGCAGACTTATTCAATGGTTAGATCAATAGCAATCTCTTCATATTAACAACTCAATGACAGTAGTATCATTTTACTATTATAATGTATTGGTACAAACACTCACCTTATTCTTTATTCAGTGATCCAAGATTTCCAGGAAAAACAAAATTTTAATTTAATTGTAGAAAATGAACATTCAAATTCATATGCAACCGCAGGCTTATTAACATAATTTGAACTAAATTTTCGTAAGTAGAATCCCTCTCTGATTTATAAGGAATTTAAAAAACTTCTTTAAATGCAATCCAAGCATTCTCTTCTTTTGCGTTCAGTACAGTTTCAAAGTTATGGTCTTGCATCCATTTTCTTACATCAGAGCTAACAAAGACATCTTATTTCAACTTCACTTCTGATAAATGAGATAACTTTTTGTACAGGTACGGAAAACAAGGTTCAGTTTTTGAGACTGCTTTTACAAGTTGGTTCACTTTTTTGTGCAATGCAGTAGTTATTAAGTTTTAATTTAATGTCTAAGTTGGTTAAGAGTCTACCAAACTCATATGTTTAAAGTTTTTGCATACCATAGGATACTCCATATTTATGGAACTACTGAAATGAACTACTGATATGATAGTTTCTTTAAATCTATTAGAAACAGAATGCCATCCAATCCTTTTGCTGGTCTCCAGTTTTATCTCGAAGTAGGCAAATCTTGTTGATTTTATTCTTCTATATTTTACAGAATAAAGATACTTTTATGAGCGAAAATGGTAAGTCCTGTGATGAATTAATGGTTGGTTTTGGATCAAGCATGGAAAAAAAAAAAACACGAAGGAGATATCAAATTATGATAAACGATTTTTTATTGTAGCATTTTTTTCTCAAGGTAGGAGTTTTGGTATTTCATTCGAGAGGAATGCATATTCTTTGACAAATATACACTAAGTGACAAAAGTCATGGGATACCTCTTAATATCGTGTCGGCCCTCCTTTCGCCCGGCGAAGTGCAGCAACTCGACGTGGCATGGACTCAACAAGTCGTTGGAAGTCTTCTGCAGGAATATTGAGCCATGCTGTCTCGATAGACGTCCATAATTGTGAAAGCGTTGATGGTGCAGGATTTTGGGCACGAACAGACCTCTCGATGATGTCCCATAAATGCTCGATGGGATTCATGTCGGGCGATCTAGGTGGCCAGATCATTCGTTGGAATTGTCCAGAATGTTCTTCAAACCAATCGCGAACAGTTGTGGCCCGGTGACATGGCGCATTGTCATCCATAAAAATCCCATCGTTGTTTGGGTACATGAAGTCCATGAATGGCTGCAAGTGATCTCCAAGTAGCTGAACATAAGCATTTCCAGTCAATGTTCGGTCCAGTCGCACCAGAGGACCAAGTCCATGCCATGAAAAAACAGCCCACACCATTACGGAGCCACCACCAGCTTGAACAGTGCCTTGCTGACAGTTTGGGTCCATGGCTTCGTGGGGTCTGCGCCACACTCGAACCCTACCATCAGCTCTTACCAACTGAAATCGTGACTCATCGGACCAGGCCACGGTTTTCCATTCATCTAGGGACCAACCGATATGCTCACGTGCCCACGAGAGTCGCTGCAAGCGATGTCGTTCTGTCAGTAAAGGCACTCGAGTCGGTCTTCTGCTGGAATAGCCCAAGAAAGCCAAATTTCTCCGCACAGTTCTAACAGACAAGTCCCTTGTACGTCCCACATTGATTTCTGCGGTTATTTGACGCAGTGTTGCTTGTCTGTTAGAATTTACGACTCTTTGCAGACGTCGCCGGTCTCGGTCGTTAAGTGCAGGCGGTCGACCACTGCGCTGTCCATGGTGGGATGTTATGCCTGAAATTTCATACTCTCGGCACACTCTTGACACAGTGGATCTGGGAATGTTGAATTCCCTAACGATTTCCGAAATGGCATGACCCATGCGTCTAGCTCCAACTAACATTCCGCGTTCAAAGTCTGTTAATTCCCGTCGTGCGGTCATCATCACGTCAAAACCTCTTCACATGAATAACTTGAACAGAAATGAAAGCTCTGCGAAAGCACTGCGCATTTATACTTGTTCTACGCGATGCTACTGCCATCTGAAAATTTGCATATTGCTATCCCATGACTTTTGTCACTTCAGTGTATAATAACAACCCACCACTCAAATTTGACAGCAGACAAGCGGTGTTGTGTGTAGTTATATTACATGCAATTAGTGTTTTGTACTAATGAGAATAACTTGTTACTCATATCTGATATTCAGTGTCATGTATAATAAGACTCATGAAATTAGCCATTGTCTGTGCGACCTTCGCAGTCAAGTAGATGTCCATATTCCATCTGTTATTGATATATAATAGATGGAATATGGACTACACCATGAGTTGTTCCATCGTGATTGGAGATAGACCATGAGCAGAGAAATGTCTACACAAATGAGAAGTGAGGGAAACTGACCCCCCCCCTCTCCCCCTGACGGATTTTCTTAAAGGGAGGTTTTTGGAGAAGAAAGGAGAGTTCTGCGATGAATCGACAATAAATGTCGTTTTTCTGAAGTGGCAGAATAGGTCATAGTTTCTGCATGCTTCCAAAATGAGACCCTAGTAGTTTCGTGTATCACGCAATGTGATAATTAAGGTCTGCCGCAGACCACGTTTTTGAGATTCGACGTAGAATCGAGAACTCTGAAAATCCCCGACCTTGGAATGAACTGTACTTGTGATTTAATCGTGCACTTGCGATTAAATTTATTTTTTTAATTTTTCTTTCTTTCTATAACAATAATAACCTAGAGTTTTGTATTTGTATATATATGTAAATAAAAATTAAAGTTTTCCGATGATCCTGAAAGTGGCCTCCTTCTTGAAGCAGTTATAGGCCTAGTATAGGCCGAGATGTTACATTATTAATAACTCAAAAGAAAAAACAAAATTCTTACTTTAAGTGAAAATTAGGAAACAGACATTGAAGGTCACTCACAGTCTGTGTTCCAACATGATAGAAGTTTATTGCATGCCCTATTATATGGAATACTGTGAAAGAAACAATATATAGTATTCAATATCTAATTAATAAGAATTCAATTACCTAAATCAAAATTAAAATATATAATTGATAGATTGCAATAGAACTTACAAGAGAAAAAGAGACCCCAAAATGCAATATACTTGTGAAATGTTATTGCTGCATCAAACGGAACATATTTGTGGAAAAATGTCTCCCGAAGAAAAGTAATTGTATTACGACACATTGTTAATAATATTGTACTGAATGCAAACATCATTGCACTTGCTGCTCCACGAGTGACAGTTACCCCATATCCAGCAATTCTTCTTAATCCATTATGTTCAGCTTCGACAGAATAATCTATAAATAACATAAAGAAAATCATTTAAATTCTCATAGCAATAACTCAAAATTAATGACAAAAATAATTTCCAAAATAAAAATAAATTTATGCTAACAATATGCTTTGTCAATAAATATTCCTAAGATGACCAATGTGTATAAAGTTGTCCAGAAAATATGTGGCCGATAATTCTCGATGAATCGAATTATCTTGTTTACTTTCTGCTTGGTTGGATCTTTCTCATAAAGATTTGGTTTGGTTTCTACTCGAAGGCAAGTCTCTGGCCTTTTAGGAGTTGTTAAATTTTCTGCTCCGACAACACTGAAAATAACAAAGAAAAAAAATTCTAAGTTTTTCATAAAAACATTTTGAAAATTTCTATTTTTTTTATACAAAAAATATATTTTTAATACAAAAAAAAACAACAACAACTAAAAATATAAAAAATTTTATGCGATAAATATATAAATTTAGCAGTTCAATTCATTTGACAAAAAAAGCATTTAATACATTGTTGCATTATCGAGATTCATAGAATCACTGAAAATTTTTAAAAATTAATAAATATCAGATAATAAAAATAAATTATAACATCTATTTCTCAGTTAAGAAATTTCTTGATTATTATTGAAGTGAGTTTCTTTTTTTTTATATTTTTGAAGCAGAATTATTTACCCAATTATAATTTTGTTTTCAAAGTTAATGTGGGAAAGTATTAGAAATTTTTCAAATTTAAATCCCATTATTGCAGATTTTACTTACAATTAATATATGATTTATGATATTATTATTATATATTCTTTATTTATTGAAGCACAAATAAGCTGGTAATTTAAAATCTATATAAATAAAAGGCAATGCTCATATGTATGTCTCCTATAGACTCAAAAAACTACTCCACTGATTCTGAAAATTTCCTAGTTTGCCCGTATTAATACTGGGAATGTTTATACAGTGGTTTGACGAAAACCGATATGTAGTGCACTTGTTTTTATAGAGTTAAGTGATTTTTTTTTTTCATTTCTACTTCTGTTCAAAAAAGCATTTTGTCTCGAGACTTGAATATTAAAAATTAACAAAATAAATACAACAAAATTGGATTTCTGTACAACTAGGAATTTTCATTCAACTTTCTGTACAACTATTATTTAACATACTGATGAAGAAAAAAACAAGCAGCAATGAAATGGAGAAAAAAGATTAATTATAGCACAAAATTCAACTCGCGTCATTTTTATTGAATGAATGAATTCATATAGAACTTCAATTGTATTTACTTTTTTCAAGTATATACTCAGATTTAGCTATAGTAAAGCATTGCCGAGCCCGTTAGTAGTAAATAAATCAATCAGGATGCAAAATAATTTAATCAAAAGAGTATTTTTAAATGTTATGTTTCAAAAAAAAGAAAATATGGAATTTTTTATTAAGAGATTCATGTGATTATAAGCAAAAATTGTCAGATAATAAAATTAAATAAAATTGCCTTATAGAAAAAGATCTGTGATAGAAATGTAAATTTTCAACATTACAACTTATAAATTTTATAAATAACTTAAAATGATCAATTAATTTTTATTTTAAAAATTTACCTATAAGCCCGCAGAACTGTTTCTTCAGCTCTAAATGCCATGCTCTTCCGTGACATTTGTACAGTAGTGGTTTTAAATCCATCCCCAACTAAATTAAAAATCACATAAAGATTTTTTAAGAATGAAAACTAACAAAATGAATTAATTTTATTTCTTTTCATTCATTTAATTTATACAAGTTCTATTTGCATCAAATTTTTACTTTTAAACATTTTTATTTTATATATTTTATTTTCCATTGATTATTAGATATTTTGTTGTAAATTATTGTAATTTTTTTTTTTTTTACATAATTTTTATTTAGTTAGATATTTTCTAAAAACAAATTTTACAAAATTAAAAACAAAATGGCAATAATTAGAAGAATATAATTTACTGTTAAAACTTAATTGAACATAGCCTAATTCTTCACGGTGATCAGCTAATATATGAGTGAAGTCAGAAAATGTAATTTCTTGCTTTTGTTGTAAACCAGCTGAAGTAAACATTGAAGCAATAAGGTCATCTAATTGGCTGGGAGACAAAGACTGGTTTGCTAGTTCCAGTAATGATCTATAAAAAATATGCGGCTATTAAATTATTTTTATAAAATAATAAAATTCACTTATTTTATGAAAATATTTCTTTTTAATAAATTCAGTTATTATGTAAAACGACGAAAATGCTTTTTTATGATAAGAAAAATTAAAAAATTTACAATCATTGCCAATCATAGGGTAGACAGACAAAATTTTTTTGAAAAAATGATTTGAGTAAATGCAAAGGCTCTGAAAATATTGATAAAACGGTGCAGTGGCATAAAAATAATTTTTCAGAAAAAATAATACCTGAATACAAATTACTATTTTTATTTTTATAATATTTTGTACATTTTTAATAATAACAATGTTAAATTGGTAAATAATGTAAAAAAACATTCACATGTATCTTATTTTTATAATAAGAAGCATGTGAAGGACATTACATTTCCAAGGTATTATGATGGCATATACCAGAAATTCTGGGGAAACCACATATAAGAATGAAAAATAATAGCTGACAATTTTTTTTAAATATACATTTTATTAAAACACATATGTTTTAATAAAAAGTACAGTTATTTAAAAATATTTAAGAGATAACATTAACCCATTAATAGTTATTTTATAATATAACAGAAAGTAATGTTTTGTTACAAGTTATTTCTCTCATATACATATATACAATATTATTAAATTGTGCACTATGTGATTTATTTTAGAGAGAAAAAAATTGCAATTTTACACTCTATAAATAAAATAGAAAAGATTAATTTCTATTATATAAAGATTTAATTTTATAGCTAAGTGGATATCTGTCATACAACAATTTCTTCATGATTTCAAGCATAGATGAAAATTTTTACAGATTTATCTCATAATTAATTAATAAAATATGGTCTTTAATAATGATATTTGAAGCAGCAGATATGATCTATGATAAAGATGCACAAACATATTCCATGAGTTACATAAAGACCACAATTTTGCTTTGCTTCTGATCACCTTACCGTTTGCCACTTTAAAAAATCAAGATGGAAGAAACTTAGTTTTTATTGTTAGACAGTTTTTATTGTTATTATAACAATAAAAACTGACAGATTTTGATTAAAAAAACATTAAAAGATGTGTTCAGGATATTTAAGATATCACATAAATATTTATATGAATATTTTTTACTTACAGCATTTTTTTTTTTTTGAAAATGCTACAAGCCTCAAGGGAGAATTTCAAACTATGTTATGCTTCTCTCTTTCATTCAAAGGTCTTAACTACATCAGTCATCAAAACATATACCTCTAGCGAATGTTTTTTTTAAGAATTTATGATATATTTTTTGAAATTGTCAAAAATATATTTCATGTTTAAATATATGCACAAACAAAGCACCTGTAGGAAAGACCAGACAAGGATCACTACAACTAATTCATCTATCAATGAGCCCTCCATTTGTCTGCTTATACGCTTTATTTTAATCGTTAGTGTTTTTGAATTATTAATAATAAAGAGAATGCTATTGTTTAACTCGATGAACATCTTTGCTTCTGATGTAAGCCGAGTCTTCAATATCATGCCTATATAATAATGTTCTAAGATTAATTGCATATTAAATAATATTTTTAACATGATAACATTTGATTACACACCTAGTAAATCAATAAATTTTTCTAGCTTAAGAAACTAAACTTGTCCTATATATTAACTATATAGATTTGATAAGCTCAAACAAATAATTTAATAAGTTCAAATTTTCTACATTATATATTATTTGAATAATGGTTAGCACATACAAGCATTTTGTCATAGGAAACTTGATATTCACCTTATCATGTCAGAGAATTCTAGTCTAGAAAGTTTTCCAGAATGATCTATATCATACATATCAAACATCAATTTTGTTTTATCTTCAGGGCTACCTATTAATTAAATGACAGTTAATATAAAATGAAGTTGTTTAGTAAAATGATTAAAATAAAATTATAATATACTTATTCAAATGATTAATAATAATAATAATATTATCATATCCAAATTTTAATTCGAAACTTAAATGAGAAAATCAATAACTTTCAAGTTATAATATAAATGTAGTATTAAAATTATCAATGCAATTTTTAATATGTTTTATAAAAAAAATGAAAGAATGTATAAAAATTATTATCAGTGATGAGTTACTAAATATAAAATTATAATAAATAATAGCAATTATTGTAGATGCATTTAAATTTTGAATATATACCCTAAAGCATCAAGTATTGTTCCATAATTTATTAATAAATCAAATTAATAGTATGTACTGCATAAACATTTACTGTAAAATATGTGCAACAATACAAAGATAGAAAACTTATGCAAACTAAATTGCATTATTATTATTTTGTATAAAGCATACCTTTTGCAAAAATCACAATAACATTCAAAAATTCTCGAAATGAAATATATCCATTAGCATCAGCATCAATAAGATCAAACATCTGTTTCACAAACAAAGCATCAGGTCTTAAAGATAATGCTTCTGCAAATTCATGTGCTGTCAATTCCATATTTACAATGTCTTTCAGTTGATTACAGTCAATGTCAGACAATTCATTTCTGTCATGTTCTATGGAAAATGCCTAAAAAAAGAACGCATAAACATTAATTTTAAATAACATACATATATTTTTATTAATATGAAACTTTATTTCTAAGGTTATTAAATACATTATATTCATTTAAGAATTAATGTTACATTATTCTAACTATCAATAAATTAAAATTTTCCATATTTTTTGATAAAGTTAACTATAACATACTATTAATAACTTAATTTCAGTAACTTTATTAATCTATAATTCTTTTATTCTTCAGTTTTAATCAATTAAAAGTTAAAATATAAATATAATTCGAAAAATATAATTTGAAAAATTTAAAGTTTACAAAAATTGAAATTTTTTTCAGAATTCTTAAAAAAAAAAAAAATTTGCACAAATGCATTAAAGCTTAACCTGTGCAAAAACGACACGGAAAAATTTCTCAAGTTGTTTTTGTCGATGGGCTTTTGTTATGGCAGTTTTAAGCATTTGTGTAGCAGATGACTCGTATCTTTGACGGCCAATTCCAATTCTTCCTAAAAATGTTTCTAATTTTTCAATAAAAATTTCTTTCTCTTCAGGTATTTCAAACTTTAGAACCTACATAATAACGAAGATAAAAAAATTAACAAGTCATACATTGGTATTAAAAAGTTAAAATAAATGATCATTTTTGTTTAAATGTACAATAATGCAAAGAAAGAAAAGTTCAAGAATAGTGACATAACTTTTAATTTTTATGGGAGAGATAAAAATACATTTAAAAATTACTTTTATAATATTGTTCCAGTAAATAAACTGATAAAGAAAAAAAAACACTTCTAATTAAGGAGATATACCACTAATTAGAATTTGTTTTTTGAGTTATATCACTTATCATGCCAATGTATAATATTTCATAAACATAAATAGTTTTTAAGTAATACAAAATTTTTAGTTTTCTTTTTATTTAAAAAAAATTAATATTCAAACCCTTTTTTTAGACTTCTATTCCATTTACAAGTAATTTAACAAACTAATAAAAGTACAGTGCTAAAATATGTAGTCTTTTTCATAATTTATTTATGCATGTAAGCAATAGAAGAAATTAAGATTTTATTTGTAGATTTGTAAATTAATTTTTGTAGTAGTAAGTTTTCCTTGTGATATTGCTTTCTTAGAAGAAAATGTATGTATTTTCAAATTATAAATTTATGTTATCTTCTAAAAGTATTCAGTATCATGTAAAATATAACCCTATTCTACTTTTAAGAATTGTAACAAAACAAACAAAAAAAATTTCATTTAGGAAGTTTTTCAAAGTATCAAATAATTTATGTCTTAAAAGATACGTATAAAAATATAATATTGCATTATACAACTTTTAAAGAATTTAAATTTCTATTATTCTGGATAATCTTTGTTAGATAATTATCTTTGATTAGATTTGCGAAATAACACATATTTAATCAGATTATTCCTTACGAAGTAAATAAAATAAATTTTCGTACATTTTCTTCGAAAATAAATAAAAAAAAGCACACAAATATATTGTATTAAAGAAAAAAAAAATATCACACAAAATGTATACTGTAATACTTGTGTGTCACTTACTATGTCATACTCACGAGAAATTCTTACAAGAACATATTGCAAATGACTAGCTGTGCTTACATGAACTTCAACCACTTGAACATGTTTTAAATCTATTGAACGCAACATCTGTTTATTTAAAAGGCTAATAGTTAACAGTTTTTTTTCTGTCAAGAAATTAATAATAACATCTCGGGTGCCTTCTCTCCGTCCCATCCATTCAGTTCCTGCAACACAGGCAACATAAATAGTATGCTAAGTATTTGGATCACCATTAAATATTAAGAAAACAAATATAACGGAAATATATAAATACTATATCATATAAATATACACTCAAGAGCCAAAACATTATGACCACCTGTCACTAACGAGTTGGCCCACCTTTGGCGCGCAACACAGCTTCAACCCGCCTTGGCATGGATGCCACAAGTCCTTGGCAGATGGCCGGAGACAGATTGTACCAGATGTTTAAGCAACGGTCACGCAAATCCGAGATATTGCGAATTGGTGGTCTTTGAACTCTGAGCTCCCGTCCCAGGACATCCCAAATGTGTTCTATCGGATTGTGATCCGGTCAGTTAGGCGGCCAGGACATTAACTGGAATTCAGCATCATGTTCCTGGAACCACTCCCACACAATTTTAGTCTCGTGACAAGGGGCGTTGTCCTGTTGGAACATTCCATTTCCAGCTGGAAAAACAGAGGCCATGTAAGGGTGCAACTGGTCCGCAATAATGTTCAGATACCCTGTAGCATTCATGATCTGCTCTACCACAACCACGGGTCCCAGAGACGCCGAAGAGAACGTCCCCCAAAGCATAATACCGCCGCCACCGGCCTGTGTATGACCTACTGTACATTGAGGGAGCAACTGTTCGCCTGGAAGACGGCGTATCCTGACACGGCCATCGGCGTGATGAATGACAAATCGTGATTCATCTGACCAGGCAACTCTCTTCCACTGATCCATGGACCAGTCACGATGTTTCCGGGCCCAGCGCAGGCGCAGTTGGCGGTGACGCTTGGTCAGCAAAGGCACACGAGTGGGACGTTTGCTGCGTAGCCCCATATCCAACAGTGTCCGCTGAATAGTGTGCTCCGATACTATTCTACTTGGCTCTGCATTGTATTGGGCTGTCAGCTGAGCCACTGTCTGGCACCGGTTTTGCTTCACCATGCGAGACAGTCTCCGACGACCTTTCTCTTTGATAGCTTGTGGACGTCCAACACCATGTCGTCTACTGCTGGTTTCACCGTCATTCATCCACTTTGCATAAGTACTAACAACTGTAGATCGCGAACTACCCACGAGTCTTGCAGTTTCTGAAATACTTGTTCCGAGCCTTCGAACCATTACAATCTGCCCTCTATCAAAATCGCTTAGATACGCAGCCTTTCCCATCACACACAGAAGTAAGTGAAAGAATTATTCTTCAGACTCCCCAGCAGCAGTTAAATACCACTTCCACCTGATCACATGCCGTCCACGCCATCCAGGCGAGTTCATTGCAAAATAAAGGGGTGGTCGTAATGTTTTGGCTCTTGAGTGTATATCGTATACATCCGAATATAAGCCGAGAGTGGGTTTTTCTTCAAAAAATTTATCCAAAGTTCAAAACCCGTATATAATTGAAATGGCAAAAAAAAAAAAATATATATATATATATATATATATATATGATTTTCAAACTTATCATCGTGAGGGCAAATATGTTACCAAGATGATGAAACTAGTGGAATATTTTTCCAATCAAATCGCTGTAAAGTAAAACACCTGACGCAAACGAAGTTAGTTACAACTCTGGTAAACCTTCATGAAACTAGAACATTGTTTATATTCAGTTGTTGTCTTGTAACAACAAAAACTCAAAAAGTAAAAATAAGTTAAATAAAGTAAGTTTCTTATCCATCGTCATCTTATCCTAATTATTTAAGGTATTATATTATTAATTCTAGTACTCGAGTTGGTACTTTCTCCAACATCAAAATTTTCATTTTGTCGAAAACGCAACAAGGCAGCAATGCAAACAATTTCGCAAATAAAACAACTCATTAGGATGACTAGTCATACAACTAAAGGGAATAATCGTATGCATCTCTAAAACAAAGACTGATTGGGATCTCTGTTCTGGTCATCTATATGATGCTACTCTGCTGGCCGGCATGATGATTGATTAACACACAATTTCAGACAACTCTGTTAATCTCGTGGGATTAAAGAAATAAACCAAGCCAAGTGCCTTGAGATGAAGGAAGGTACCAAAGGCATCCATGTAAATGATATTTCGTCACTCACGTGACATCCATGTGAGTGACGAAATGTCATTTACATGGATGCATTCGCTCGGATTTTTGTTCCTTGAATGCATTCGTTTTATAAATAATAGCTAGATGCAGTTTACACTATCTTGTAACAGTTTTATACTTGTACGGGCAACATGTTAAAAAAAATATTTTTGTTAGCTCTAGTTTAAAAATGTCTAAACAATTATCGAATGCACAAAAGAGAAATTTACGAAACAAAAATAAAAGAATGCAAGTCAATGTCGCCTCAATCTGCTAAATGGCTAAAAACAGAAACACACACACACACACAAATGGAGAACGAACAGAAGAGGTCAAATCTAACACAATTTCACACTACATTCGTCATCTCTTTAATGAAAAACAATCTTCAGTGAAACAAAAACAAGAAGCCACTGCAAGAAGAAGAATTTACTACTTCACAAGTTATTTTATTACAGCTGTCTCATATCAATTCAAAAAAAGGACGAGATTATACAAAGTACGGTTTCACAAATCAATAATACTGCACAAAGTATATGCTCAACTGTTCCAGATGAAATACTGATAAATTACAACAATTTCTATTTCTGGCCCATATAACAACTAAACAAACAACTTGTTCCACGTGGTCCAGACCAAGGCGACAATATTAATTTTAACACGTTGCTTTTGCCTCGACAATCCGGCTTGTTTAGAGTTTTCGGGTTTTCTCCCATACGACACGCTAATGCAGGGCAGTTAACCCAAAAAGTCCTCCCCTGCACCATTTGATGGGTTATTAATTGTACACATAAAGCCATCAATTTTCTAATTGGTGGGGGCAACATAACCTCCTAGGTACGGGGAGGGGTGAGACGAGGAAAAAAAAAAAGACGATTCACGCGAAAATTTACATAGAACGGATTTTAAATAAATTAAAAATAATTAAATAAATTAATGGAAAAACTTAATGGAAAATGGGTTTTATATTCCATTAATCAAAATGCTATTCTATGGGCTTAGGGGCCTGATGGCCGAGTGGTTAGCGCTCTGGCTTTCGGTACCACTGGTATCGGGTTCGAATCGCGGCGGTACCAAACATGGATGTTTGTAGTGGTTCGGAATCCACTTTAAGCCGTAGGTCCCGGTCTCCTCTGACCGTAAGAGCGTCACGGATCCAAAGTCAGACTTCTACCTACGGGTACTCCATCACAACAGAAGCTGCTTCCTTCCCCTTCAATCATGAGTACGTATGGGCTCGTGGGCTTGGCCAGCCAAGTGGGATAAGAAACAACAACAAATGCTGTATTTTGCTTTCCTTTGATGCTTTTTGGACACAAATAGAAAATCTTTCAGACACATGAAAATGATTTCATAATTGAAGGCATCTTCATCTGGTTAAACGGAAATTCTCCGCAGAACATAAATTCGTATATGAAATGGAAATTGATGGAAAAGGATATAAAATCAGGAAATTCAATTGATGATTATGCAGGTAATTCAATTAACAAGGACAAAATTATATGACTTAAAATATTAAAACAAAATTTGGTTGACGACATGGATGCAGGTATGAGATTTCTTAATAAGTGAAAGACAAAAGTTAAAATAATAGAAACAGATGAAACACCAAAAGAAGGAAATAACTTGATACCGGAAGAATTATTTAAAATACAAATTTACAGTGTTCTTCACACTTCTAGTGTCGAACACATTGGAGTTATTAAAAAAATATCGAAACTAAACGATTTTTGCTTTTTCTATGACTCGTCATTACAATACATGAATAAAGTTGATAAAAAAAAAAATCGATTGTAGATATCGCTACTACATATAACAAAGATTTTAAAAAGTACGGATTCGCATGTGAAATTGGAAGTTTGAAATAACGACTCTTACACAAAATACAGAAACTACATCTCTGCTTACTATTCTATGGGCTTATAATTTTGGTTTAATTGAGTTTACACAAATATCAATGTCACTCTTCAAATATTTCTAACTCGTCCCATTTCTATAGCTTCCTTGAGAGAATTTTTAGCAAGTTGAAATTCATAAAAAATTATTTAAAGTCAAATATCGGCATATTATTAAATCTTTCTATTATTTCAATTGAATACAATACTGTTAAAAATATCAATTATGATGATGTAGTTATGAATTAAGCAAAATGAAAGCCAGAAAAGTGAAATAAACCTTATTAAAAATCTATTGTAACTAATTTGTTCTATTATTTTTTACTAATCTGTTAATTAAAGGGCCTAAACACAAATTCTTGCACAGGAATGGCTAGTTACAGCACTGTATATGGGCATCTTACTTTTTCATCTTCCAGGAAATTCTTATTTTGTAAGAGAGCCTCCTACATTCAAAATTAGTTAGATATCTGAAAGCATGTATAGACACAACCAAATAGAAATATTAACAATGATTTAAAATACCAAGAAATGAAAAATCAACTTAGGCTTTCAATGCAACAACAAGAAAAGCAACATAATATAATCTAAACCAGCTAAAAAATCAGGAAAAAAATCAAAGGGTCAAACTTTTCATTGAAAATAAATAATATTATATCAAAATTAAGATATAATACCAGAGATCCAGTTTTATCAAAAGCTACATTACATGCCACGATAGCACAAGTATTTTGTGGTATATTTATAGACAAAATATTACAAGATTATTATCATTATGTTACAAGAAAAGATAACGTATTTCAAACATAACAAAAAAATCAAAGAGCTAAATTTTTCATTCACAAGACAGAAACAAAATTACAACAAACTTAAGATACAATGTAAAATATCTAGTCTTCTAGGATATTAAAGATGGTATTTCTGCATGCTGGAAGATTAACTCTAAAAAAATTTTCATTATGTTGTTGTTGTTGTTGCTTATCCCCTTGATTTAGAATCCTAAACCAAGTCCAGTAGATCATGCTGCATCAATAGATCGTAAACTGTCCTCCCCTCATTCAACAGTTGCCTCACAGAGGCACCAATACAATCTATGAGATGAGAGGGAGATGCGATGGTCGAACAATGACAAGGGGCATATGTCTTCTCGTCTCCATTGAAGGTCAAACTCTTAATGTGGCCAGTCCTTAGTCTAGCCAAAACCGTCTGAGCAGGTCTAGGACAGGAGCACTGTATGGACATGCCAGGATATTTAGCGGCGTACCATGCATGAATTGGTGGCGACCTCCAAGAGGTATTCACTCTGGCTAAAGTCATGGAATGAACCTCTGAAGCTAACAGATTGGAAGAAGAAGCTTTGGGAAGTTCGCAACCTTCCCTAGCGAGCAGATCAGCAAAATTTTCATTATTCCGATCCAATATATTCTAATTTCTGCAATTGTCAAATGCAATTTAGTGTTGTAATTCTATGTATATGTATAAAAACAAATCTGACTATGCAAGACAAATCTTACCAATACAAGAGTTTTCATCTGAAAAATTTTTTCTTTGTTGTTTTACTGACTGTCTGAGATTCAGTATTGCTTTTTTACGCATTTTGACAAGAATAAAGAGAGCAATGACGCAACCTAGAAGAGAAATTATACCCTTAAAAAATCTTAATATTCATCCTATTATTAACATTAATCTATATGTTAATTCAATATAAAATAATATATAATATATATACACTCATGTCCATAAATTAAGGATAATGAAGTTCAGACAAAGAAACAGACAGAATCAAAACAAATTTGACTTATTTGTAAAGTCTATTTATTAAACAAAAGGTAAAGAGCAAAAAAGATGCTATATGTTTGACATAATTAATAAAAATTGGGATTTTTACTCCCTGGAGCAAATTTCAAAAAAGAACCTATTTACAAAAAACAGTATAACATGGTTAGTATGATGGAGTATGTCTCCCGGACGATGCAATACAGGCCTTACAACGCCTAG
>BPLQ01007708.1:0-45924 GCA_021605075.1 Caerostris darwini | reverse complement strand
TGGGGAATATTACACCACTCATCAAGCAATGCCCTCCGAAGTTCCGGTTGACAGGTGGGAGGGGGTTGACGGGCTGCAATTCGTCGGCCAAGCATATCCCACACATGCTCTATTGGATTCAAGTCCGGTGAGTATGCTGGCCAATCCATACGGGTGATATCCTCCAATTGAAGGCATTCGTCTACAATGTTTGCACGGTGAGGACGGGCGTTGTCATCCATAAGCAGAAATTCAGCACCCATGGCGCCCAGAAATAAACGTACATGTTGTTCCAGAATGACATCCCGATAGATGTGGCCTGTCATCGTTACACTCTGAACATGCAGGTCAGTTCTGGAACCAAGAATAATTCCTCCCCAAACGAGCCATCCTGCACCACCGTAACGGTGTCGTTCAATGGTGTTCTCTTGGTGGTAACGGGTACCTGGCGCTCTCCATATGAAAGTCCGGCGAGAATGGACTGCAAACTAAACCTGGACTCGTCGGAAAACATCGCACAAAACCACTGTTGCGGTGTCCACAATGCATGCTCTCTACTCCACATTAATCGCAGGCGACAGTGAGTTGCGGTAAGTGGAACACATCTGACAGGCCTACGAGTATATAGACCGATGTGCCCTAAGCGTCTAAACACGGTCTGCCTTGAAACTGTCGTACCGGTAGCTGAAGAGTGCTGACGAGACAGGTCTGATGCTGTGCTCCGTCTGTTTCTTTTGGCAGTAACTGCTAAATACTGGTCCTCATTCGGCGTTGTAACTCGGGGGGCGACCTGTGCTGTAACATCTACTCATATTACCATCATTTTGGAATCGTTGCCAAAGCCTGGAGATGACACTCTGGGCGATTCCAAGTTCCTCGGATACTTCCAGCGCTGGGTACGTCCACATTCCAGTCGTCCGATAATTCTACCACGTAAAAAATCATCCAAATGCTTCCTTTGTGCCACAACTATGCGGTTATTGCACTGAAAGGCTTTTAAAGCGCTTGTGAACAATTTTACTTCTTTGCCACCATTCCTTATATACCCCTCTCTTACACTCTCGTCATTGTGACGTACTATCCGCGCCATCTGGTGGTTTCCCTGTAATTTGCATGTTCTTCTTCAAGATGTGTGTGATAATTCTACAAGTGAAATTCTTATTTTAGAGTTCAATTTCTGTGTGATTCTGAATTATCCTTAATTTATGGATATGAGTGTATATTTAAATAAATATATATATATATATTCAATTATAAAATAATATATATGTTAATCATTTATAATTAATGATTAACATGCATATTATTTTATAATTGAAAATAACAATAGTTATTGATATTGATTTTTAAATCTATAATTCTTACCAATTATAAAAAGAAAGAGAAAAAGGAATGATAATGTATATGCAGCACCACTTCCTGTGAAGTAATCATATGTTTCTGGTTCAGAATTTTTACAAATTGGAGCCACAACTGAAGAAGGACAATGCATACTTTCATCAGCCACAGTAGGTAATGCATAGCATGTGGTTTCATCGCCATATGGTTTACATTGATAAGGAATGAGATGTGATAAACACACAATACTAGCATCTATAATTTGCAAAAGAATTTAATGGAAAAGACATATTTTATGCAAAAACGTAACTAAAAAGCATTTGATAAAAATTATGAAAAAAATATTAATAATATTCATATAAATAATATGGAGAGAATAAGCTGATATTAAATTGAGGAAGCTGACATTAAATTGAGGAATTAAAAATGTATTGTTCTTTATTAAAAAATATTTCAAATAATTTTTTACCATTAATTTTATTACGCAAAAGATTTCTATAAACAATAACATATGCCAAATTTTTAACATAAAAAAATAATATACAAAACAAATAAAATACACCTATATTTTAAAAACAAACTATTAATAAAAGAATATATATTGAAATTTTTAATTTAATTTAAGAAATTTTAATTTACATTACACTATATAAACTCATAAATGTTGTAGCAGTAATAGAAATTTAATTGCTATTTTATTAAAATTTGAATTGCTATTTCATATCATATAATTCAAATACAAAATAAATTTTTCCAAGATATAAAATGCAATTTATTTCAACTTAAATTATTTAAAAATAAATCAATGATAGAAAAAATTATAATAATTAAATTTAAAAATAAATAAATGCATTTAGGTTTCTGTAATGTTATACCTCCTAAATATAAATTCACTCTTTATTTCTCAATAATTTAAAAAAAGTTTTAAACAAGAATTAATTTTGAAGAAATAATTTAAGAATTAATTTAATTTATTAGTTTTAACAAGAATTATTATTATAATTAATTAAATTCATCACAAATATTGAATTAAATATGTAAATATCAAACTTTTTTCATCTTGATCATGTGGTAAACGGAAAACATCAGGTTGTAGGGCATCAGGATCCATATTTATATTTTGTGTCACAGTCAAAATAATGTCATACATATGAGTATCTTTAATTTGATTTATTTGATGCTTTGTAAAAAATCTGTGAAAAAATGTATAAATGAAATTCTTAAATAAAAAGTAAAGTAAAATAATTTTTCTAAAATTAGTGTTTATACTAAAAAAATTAACTTTGAATTCTCTAACAAAAAAATAAAAAGTAACAATGATTTACAAGTTTTAATTGTTAATCAAATGAAATTTTAGTACTTCTAATTAAAAACATAATATTTTACATGTATTGGATTGGCAACTAAATGATTGTGGATTTTGCCAATAGATGGTCTTAGCACATTCTTTTGTTTTGTCTATATGTTTTCAAAGCATATAAACTATATTGTTTTCTTCTTGTTTGGGCTTTCACCTTTAATTTAGTAAAAAGAAAAAAAAATGTATCGATTAGTTATTTTGTTTCATTTTTATTCCAATTTAAAAATGAAAGAACAAGATGCACATTTCAGATATATTTAATTTTATTATTTCCGAAAAGGCAAGAATGCATCGCAAGCACACAAGAAGTTATGTGCCGTATATAGGAATGAAGCCTTGAAAGAAAGGCAGTGTTTAAATTGGTTTGTTAAATTTCGTTCTGGTGATTTTTCACTGAAAAATGAGCAACGATCTGGCCGTCCAGTTGAAGTTGAAGAGACCCATATCAATGCCATTATCGATTCAGACACATTCAACCCATTTTCTAACCCATGAGATTGCAGAGAACCTCAATATCGCATACATCTTGGCTATATCAAGAAATCGATTTATGGATCCCTCATCAGCTTAAGGAAATTCATTTGACGCAAAGCAGTAGCATCTGCTATTCGATTCTGAAACGCAACGAAATGGATCCATTTCTGAAATGATTGATAACTGGCGACGAAAAATGGATAGTTTATAACAATGCTAATTGGAAAAGACCGTGGGTGATGCAAGATGGACCCTCTCAGACGACACTAAAAGCTGAGATTGATTAACAAAAAAGATCACGCCGTCAGTTTGGTAAGATTCTAAAGAAATTCCTGCACTTTGAACTTTTACCAAGAAACCAAACGATTAATTCAAACGTGTAAGTTCGACAACTCGCTAAACTGAGTGATGCAGCCCAAGAAAAGCGACCAGAATTAACAAATCGTAAGGGCGTTGTTTTCTAGCTTGATAATGCAAAACCCCACACATCTGTGGTCATCCGCCAAAAATTATTGGAACTAGGTTGCTATCACATCCACCATATAACCCTGACCTTGCACCTTCAGACTGACATTTATTTCGTTCAGTGCAGAACTCATTAAATGGCAAAATTTTTAATGATGCTGATGAAGAAACATCACATTTAATTTAACATTTAAATTCACATTTATTAATTTTTTGCTGACAAAAAACAGAAGTTTTATGAGCATGGAATTATGACACTGCCTGAAAGATGGCAAAAGGCAATACTAATTGACGGTACGACACAACAAAAAAGGCAATACCTAATTGAATAAAGTTATATTTTTAAGCAAAAATTTTGAACTTTCCTTCTTATTTAAAATCCACAATAACTTAGTTGTCAATCCAATAAGAATAAGAAACTTTGAGAATTGAGAGAGAAAAAAAGACAAACCCATTTTCTGTGTTTTGAAACCAAAATCTGTCACCATCCCTTATGCGTTTAAATTGTTCTTTCACTATTTCTTTAAACACTGGTCCTAATCCTTCATCAGCTTCCAACAGACCACCAACAAAAAGATCGACATCATCAACAGAAGAATAAAATTCTGGTAATACATTTTCAATGATCTTAACAAAAAAAATAATAAGTTAAAATTAATTATACATGAATTTACAAAAAATAATATTAATAATAAATACAGAATACAAGGACCCTTCAAAAAGTTATAGTTAATTCTTTTATAATTCAAAAAAAAATATTTTTCTTAAAAAAAAAAAAAGACATTTGTAAGAATACTATATGTATGACTAGTAAAATAACATGCCCTGATAAGATTTAAATCCTTTAGTTTTAAAATATACAAATATTTTGATTTCTATTTGAAATGCCTTTTGTAAGAATATTATCTGTCTAAAGTTTTACAAAATCCAACAAAATTATTAAAAATAATTTTTTTTAAGTACAACTGATCAGCATGTCTTTGTTATAAATTGAATCAAATAATAAAAAAAAAATTAAAACAACATGGACATAATTTTATTTTGCATGTAAGAAAATTAATTTTCTTTGTATCAAATCAAAATTAAAATTACACTGATCAGAATTCAATTGGATTTGTTACATGTGACAATTACAATTAAAATAGATATACACTTTTTTTTTTGTGTAAATGTGTCAGTAAGTTTTTAATTTTTGCCAAAAAATACAAATATTTTAATTTCTCAACACTTAAATAACTACCGTAATTTCATGCCTATTGGCGCCTATTATTTGATGTACCATATACTAATCAACTATTGTTTTTATAGCCAAGGGGCAACGTTAACAAAATGTTTTTCAATTTTAATGAATGTGTGGTGCCCCAATTACACTAAAAAACAAATATAATATACATTTTTAAGAAAGAAGATATGGTGAAAACAAAAGAGATGATTTTTTTCCAACGATTTGCTGCTTGTTGTTTCCTTCCTGCTTGTTAGAGAAATGAAAATCTCAATCAGTATCATATTTAATTACGAATTTGATCTTTTATACAGCATTTTTATTCTCATATATTACTTTATTATGAGGTTTTTCCAACCACTAGAACATTCTGATGTAAGACACATGTTGCATTTTATCAGTTTTTATATATGAACATAAACTCACACAGAATTTTATCAATTTTTATAGGCAAAAAAAATTTCTAGTTGTCAAAAAAATGTCATTATAAAATTCATTTTATAAAACTTCCATGATAAAAAGATGACCACAGATCGTATGCACTGGGCAATAATTCATACTTCTAATTTTATTTTAGTGGTAATAATAATGACAAAAATGTATTAATATTACAATTTCAAAAAAGAAGTAGTTTCTATAGCATTCATCTTTTTAGCTTACTTCTTTGTAATGGGGATAAAATAAAGCCATTTCTGTGAAATTGAAGTTCTCAAGATTTTCAAGTGGCAAAAGAAATTTTCTCGCCCTTCCATATCCAGGAAGACCATGATCTCTACCTCTCTGAATATTAATGGCTGCCAAATCTTGTCGGGTAAATTCTGGAGGGCCATGTAAAAATTCTAATAATAATAATAAAAAAAAAATTAAAAAAAAAAAACCTGAATTATAAAAAATATAATAGAATGCAATAATTGTCTTAAAGAAATTATATAGTTGCGTCTTACAGAATTATTGCTTTATTTCATTATTTGAAGAAAAGGCATTAAAATATAGATAGAAATAATAAAAATTAAGGAAAAAAAATTAGGCCTAGAAAAAAAGAGATACAATTAAAAAAAAAATTTTAAATTTAATTAAATAATAATGGAGATTCTGCATTCTGCATCCTCTGAATTTGATATTAATATTATTGTACATTAAGAATTTAGAAAGAGAATAGAGTGGGTTGATAAAATTTCACTATAAAATTAGTAATAAATATATGATTGGAAAGCCTTAGTATTAAAAATGTTTAATCCTTATTATTTTAATGAAATATTATGATAATTTAAATAAAATATAATATTAAAAATTAATCTGATTTATTTAAATTGAAATAATATTTTACAGAAACTAGCAGTTAATGGCAATTATATTTATAGTTTTTCACAGGACTATTTAGAAATAAAGTATAATTTACAATAATAAATTATATAAATACTAATACAATTGTACAAAATTAGTGAAAAAGAAATAATATTACATTTTGTTTTTGAACAGCATTTAATAAAATTTCTGGTTCATCGATGAGGAATGTTTAAAAACATTGCAAGTTTGAAAATTAAAAGATACATAAGAAATTGAGTAAAAATATTAATACAACTTTATTTTAAACTTATAGTGCATAATTATTATAAGAAAAACATTGAAAAATATACTTCTCAAGTCATCAACTATTGAAATATCTTCAGCTTCAGCAGCTTGGAGTGCCATTCCAAAAATAAGTGATTCTATTGAAACATTTTTAACAGTCTCCTACATCAAGAAGAATCAATCATTTTAAATAATTTGTTCAAGAGGTAACTAAATAAGTGATTTAGTAAATAAATACAAAGCTGTCTAAAAAAATGTATGTGTAATAACAATGAGAGGTTTTAATCTAAATATTTATTTAAATTATGTGTGATTTATTTTTCAGAAATGCAAGTGACATGAAGTTATTAAAAACTTATTTTGGTTTTTATAATTTCATGACACTTCCATTTCTGAACTTTTCATATAATTAAATAATAGAGTAAGAATAACAAGTAAATAACATGTAAAAATAAGAATTCTCCAAAGCAAGTTATCATTAATTTTATAATTAGAAAATTGGAAGAAATTTTAATTTAATTATAAAAGAAATTTCTTTTGAACAGTGTTGCATTATAATTTAGTATCTTAATTATTGAAATTTTTAACAATTCATTGAAATTAAAAAATAAGCTATAATTGGTTTGACCAGATGTAACTTTATGACCATAATTGGAAAAACATTCTGACAATAATAATAATAAATGTCAATTTATTTTAAAACTTGATCAATTTGTTGAAAAATTAGACATCAAATTAATTCAAACATAACAACACATTAATATATATATAGTTATTATATATAACACATATCTACAAAAATGTATTTTAAAATTGTTTAGAATTTGTTTTTAATTGTTAAAAAAATCTATTTCCAACAGATTGGATTTTTTATTGCATTTTCAATAAAAACACACAGTTTATAAACAGACATTAGCAAAAATATGCAATACTATTAATTTCATCAGATTTTCATGTAAGCAAATATAATTTTTGAAACAGAAATTAATGCTATAAAAAATTTATTGGATTTGTTTTATACATAATGCAATATTGTTATATCATTAAATGTTTGATGGGGGAATTAAAAAAAAAAAAAAAAAAAAAAACATATTAAAATAAAAAATTAAAGCCATTATCTAATATGTAAGGAAAATTTCATAAAATTTATAAATTTTTAATGGAATTTATATCATAAAATATATTACATTTATGATATAATTATGATTCCACAAAGTTTATAAAACAGAAAATCATTATAACTGTTTAAAGAAATTAAAAAAAATAGTTAAAGATAATGTGATAAAAATTATTAAAAATTTTACAGTACCAGTGCATTGTAATAGCTATCACACAGTCTAATAAGATCAGTTTCACAAATATTAGGGCGTATTCTGCAAGACAAAAAAATCTCATAACAGAACAAGGAAAAATAAAGAAAGAAATCCAAATAATTTTTGTATATTTTTATAATTAAGGACTAATCTATGAATGAATGAACAGCTGCATAATTATAAGGAATGTAAAAAAAAAAAAAAAAAAAAAAAAAAAACCTTTAAAAAATTATATTTTAAATAAATATTTAATAATGCAATTTTGAAATTTTATTTAAGTAAAATATTTTAAAAAATTATATAAACTATCATAAAAAATAGGGAAAGTGTTTCTTTCTTCAAATAATAAAAGTTTTGTGAAATTTTTTTTTGCTACATATTTTCTTTTATTATATTTGTATTGGTTTTCCATTTAATTAATTTTTATAATGTTTTTATTTCTAATTTATACAATTAAATAATTATTTGAATAAAATAGATACTTTTTCTTAACAAATAAATCTTTTATTTCCTATATTCTTTGCAAGACATTTTAAATAATTTTATAAAAAATCTAGAATTATAAATTGCATAGACTTTATTTCAGAATAATAATTAGGTAAATAAAAATTATTTGACCTTATAAATGATGATTCACTAATTATATGTAGACTAACTATATTCACTAACTATTATATAAATATATATTTATATATGCTAAAAATAATAAATTTTTTTTCTATGTTATAATCATTACAAATATTTTTGTCATCAAGAAACGAAAAGAAGAAATTCAGCGAATAAAAGAAGTTTATGTTTATGTTAAAGTTTCAAATAAATCCTTACAAAAATATGTCTATAACACATAATTTTTTGTTTGGAGAACATAAAAACATTTTTTTTATTATCATTTCCTTGATGTTGTTTTTCTGGACTGTTTGAAAGTTACTATTCTTTATTAATATTAGATTTACAAATTTTAAATATTAATTTAAAAAGTAACAACAAAAGTAGAAAAGTCACAGACAACAAAATATATTGGTTAATGAAAATAATATTACTGTAAACCTTCTATATATTGCAGGAGGAACTAATGTATGACCAAATCTCATAGCAGCAGACTGAAATGAATTGGATATGCTTGGATCAATGCTCGGGTCATATCCTAATAAAATAAACTCAGTTAACATTTGACAACAAAATATTAAAACATTTGCTATCAGTAATCCAAAACTACATTTTTTTTTTTTTGCATAACAACACAAAATTAACATACTTATATATTCAGGCAATTCTTCTCCTAGAAAAGCTGGTAGCCAATCATTCACAATAATATTCTGTTTTGTAAAAGAAAATCAATATAAAATAATTTATTGATAAAATAAAACTTCAAATAAATTTAAGGCACAAGTTACCTGTAAGGTGGCTATCACCCATCGTCTAGCTTCATTAAAACATTTTTCATCATCCCAATTTTCATTTTCTGTACATAAGGTATTAGCTAAAGCATTATGCCACCGATGAAAAATAATATTCATAGTTAAAATGAATGGATTTTCATGGGCTAACGTATTTCCTACTCCTGAAACAAAAGTATTAAATTCCTGTATTAATATATATTTTAATGATAGAACATAAAATAAAGAATTTTTTACTCTTACTTCATATTTCATTTTAAAGCATGCACGCTTGATATAGCAATAGTTTACTAAAAGCTTATACATGACTTATAAAAAATATAATTACAGAATAATATAATATTTAGAACTGCGTTACAAATTTATTTCAATAATATAAACTCTGAATAAAATTCCAAATAATTTTCGATGAATTAATGAAGAATATACTATTTAACAGTACTTGATAATCATATAAATATATGTTTTTTTCATTAAAATAATTATAATATTTGTTGCTTAAAATATTAGGATTTTAGAGGTAAAATCAAAATATTGTTAATGAAAACTGGTGGTCTAATGGAGAAAAATATATTTAAATTCCAACATTTATTGGATTTTTTTTAAAGATATCTTTAAAATAAATATACAACCTAATGTTTTCTACTTTTTGAAAGAATTTTTTTAATTGATTCATTTATTATAATTATTTTACAACAATTATCTTTGCAAATAGATATCAAAATCATTAGAAATGTCTCTCCTAATTATCTCTAGATGTTTACTGATTACAGCATAGATTAGTAAAATTAATGCAAAAAGTTTCTACAAAACTTAAGGTGCCCAGATTTTCGTTATATATTCAAACCATATTTCATTGCCATGGTTCAAGTTTAACACTATTTTTGGAATTTCTTTTAATATTATTTAAGTTACAATTCATCAGCGTACATCAATTTCTTCAGCAATTACATTACTATTAAAGATAGAACCCCAACAAATGCAATGTTCACGCCGAAACTACTCTGTATAGAATTTGATATATATTCAATGGATTTCTTTTTATGGAGTTTTGAGTGACTTTCAAATGACCCATATAAACATAAGTTGTTTCAAGACCATTGGTTTACAACTGTGCACTAATTGGTTAGAAAATGTTTTAATGTTCTGAACTAAAATTTATTTTGTTTCATGAACGATATCAGAAAGGCAGTCTCGGAGATATTTTTAATTTCAGAGGATGTACAATTCAAAACAGACTGCTATCTTCAGATTTGTTACATTTATACAATGAAAAAAGTAAAGTTGCCTTCATTTCTATTAAAAAGCGAATAAGTTTATCATAGTCATCTCCTACATTGTTAATGACAAAGTAAAATACATTTATCAAGTAATCACTGTTTAATAAATTAATGCAGTTTGGCATCACTTGTGAGCTTAAATTTTTTTTACAATATTTTGTAGTACTATGGATAGCAGTAAAAATTGTTTTTCTTTTAAAATTTATGTACATTTTTTTACCATTTCAAATTAATAAATTAAGATATAATAAGTGACTTAAAAATTATTGTTCAAAAAAGCATATAATCGAAAGGTCAATAACTTCAGATTTTGTTTCATATTTTTAATAAAATTAATTACAAATTTTGTTCTAAGCAATTATATAATGACAATATATTTAAATATTGGAGAAGTTATATCTATTTAATACTTCTATTCTTTTTCAAATAAATTATGAAGTTGTTTTCAGATCCTATGAGAGAAAATTATTTTTGAATTATTGCTTTAGCATAAGAAGTGTATTTTTTTCTGACAAATAGAAAGGTTGGGGAGAAGGATTGAATATCCTTTCCATTTCAAGGGCGCTAAAGAGGATTACTGAATCAAGTTAAATATGTAACATCAAGTACAGAATTCTCAGGAACAGTACAATAGTGTTTTAAAATGCTTTAAACCAAAGAAATTGGCATTTGTGATGAATTTGCTATTTAAACGGGTATAAAAAGATGGTTTTGATTGCTTGCACATTTATTCATTTTAATCTGCACATACTTTAAGCAATTGGCAAAGAAATGCAAAAATTGAAAATAATTCTATGATAATTTCAAGACAATGACAATTGTAAAGGGGTAAAGATTATTTGCAGCCGAATAAAATAATAGAGCACAAAATAATATTCAGTGATTAAAGTTAATTTTCTTTTTCAGAAATCTGTCAAACCAATATATTCTACATTTTTAAGCAGAATGTGTATGGTTACAATCATGCTTCCAACTGAAGTAAAGATCTGATGATGCATTTCAATTATTGATAATGCTAGAACAAGTCATTGAGGTAATGAATTCTAAGCACTTGAAAATACCTGAAACCAAAATACTAAACACCTAAAAAAAATAAAAAATTCTAAACACCTGAAACCAGAATATTTTTTTTCAAAAAGAAAATTATTCCTTGATAAAAAAAATTCATATATCAAGATGACAATGCAATTCTTCATCAAGAAAGTAAGATGAAAGAATTGTTTACCATACATTAAATTAAAATACTTAAATATTCTGTACATTCATCAAATTACAAACCTAGTGGAAAATTTATGTTTGAAATCTCAAAAAAGAAAGACAGGAATAAAACAAGAGATTATTGAAATTTTGATAGTAACATAAAACTCTAGATTTGTTAAACAAATTGAGATATCTTGAATACCTCTTTAAGTGAGCTGCAATTATCAATTATCAGTATTGGAGACATTTATTTGCATTTTTTGTACTATTTTTTTCATATATCAGTAATTTTTAATTTGTACATAGTAAAAAAAAAACAAAAAAACAATCCCACTTTTTTTTTAAATCGTTTTTCTGTACATTTGCTATATTTTTATTATGCATTATTTTATAGCTTATAAATAGATTACATATAATCTTTCACATTTAATAATTTAATATTTGAATCAAATGATTATGAACAAATTTAATGCAAACATCTAATACCAATGCTAATATTCAAAATATTACATAGAATTTGAAATTTTGCTTCTTGTAGAAGGGATGGAAAATTAGTTGGAATTTTCTTAGTCAGTACAAACTAAAAACTTTTTAACAGTTCATATAGTAGATCTAGCTGTAATATTAGAAGCAATACTTTATGAAATATTTTAAAGGGCAGCCTATTTTAAAATAAAAACATTGATAGATCAAGTTGATTAGTACAGAAGGTTAATTAAATTTGTGCTCTATCTGTTTTACACTTTATACATCAACAATTATTTAATAAAAAAAAATCCTTTAAAAAAATTGATTCATACAGAGAAATGATATATAAGCCCAAATATTGATCTTACTGAAGTGCTTAGTCTTCTTTTTACTCTCTTCAATATCACGTGCAGGAGAAAGATAAGACAAATATCCATCATTTGTAATGGGATAGAGACCCTCTTTATCAATACTTTTCAAAAGGCCATTTTTATAGGCTCTCAAAGTTTCAGTTTCAGATCTTGTTGAGCCATAGATAGCGCTTCCATCAATCCAAGCAGTTGCACCATTCAGCTATTAAACGAAAACAAAATATTTTAAATTTTTTAAAGCATTATTTCTTGATTCTTTATTTATTTTATTGATAGATTTTCTTCAAATAAATAAATATAACTCAAGCATAAATGTGGATAATATACTATTCCATTTTTTTTCTCGGTTTAATGAAATTGAATTCTGATCAATAATATACATTGTGGGAGTATATAAAAAAATGTATTTCAATTATTGAAATATAGTTAAAATTTGTTTAATAAATTACAGCACTAAATTAACAATAAAAATACATAAATCAACTAAATAATAAACAAAAATAAATGTCGAGTAACAAAAATTGGAATTATACCTCTAAAAAAAATCTGCCTTGTTCCCCTAAAAAATTTATAGTTTGACTAACGACAGCCAAAATTTTTGTTAAAAATATTATAATTCCATACTAATATAAAATTTAAAATAATTTAAACTGGAAATCAATATTTGAGATAAATAGAATATCATAAGGCTGAAGTCTGATCAAGATTGATTAATTTCCAAAACAAGAGAAATTATGCAAGAAATGAAAATGAAGAATGTCAAGAAATGTTGCAGAAAATTTATTATTAAATGATTGGTTTAAGTACTATATAAGCAAACATAGTACTTCAGAAATGTGAATGAGGAGATACTGATTGCTTAATAAGACTGCATGCCAAAAATTAAATTGCAATTACAACATAATGAATTTGTCAATTACAATATAATATATATATATATATATATATATATATATATATATATATATATATATATATATATATAATATATATATATATATTATATATATATATATATATATTATAATAACACTTATTCCATAATATAGTAACACCTGTTTTGCTCTTCCTAAATTTCCTGACCTATAATTAACAGATTCAAGGTTACCATTATTAAACTTGCATGAAACATTTTCTCATTACAATCGTCTCTTGCATTTTCTATAATTAATAGCTAATTTAGCAGTTTTTTTTTATTTCCACTTTTCTGCAATCTTCTGACTGACATATTTCTAAAGATTTATTTTTAATAATCATTCAATCTGATTGCTAAATGCTTACAACTTCACAGTTTTCTGAACATATTACTTTTCTTTTCCTCATTGTCTTCTGGAAGTTGCACCCCAACACTTTTAAATATCTTAAACTTTATGTTAATAAAGTGAAATTAAAAGACTTATAACTTTTCATTTATCTGCTAAATATCCATTGATTTTTTACCACACTTTACAGTAGCCTCTAAGTTAATATATATCATATATAGTGCTAAATAATTCATAAATTTCTTTGTTAATATACACAGCTTTAATACCTTTCTTTGATAATGCTATCTTCAGAATGCAATAATTATTCTTTTTGTTGATTTCCTCTCTGTGTATATTTTCCCTTTTTTTTCTACGATAATGTTTGTCGGTTTTTTTCTGAAGAGTGTATATGTTTTATATACATAGAAAAACGAAAGAAATTATTAAAATCTCACTTGTTTCCTAGGATTATTTGAAGATTTTCCGCTTTTCTTTTCATACCTGGAGCGAATAAAAGGTACTGTTTTACGACCTGTTTTCAGATAATCATGGCCATCAGGTAGTCTCATATTAAAATAATTAGGAGGACAAGATGGTCTTCTAGTATTTAGAATTTCTTCAGTAACAAATTGTCCTGAAGTAAAAAAAAAAAGTGTCAGGAAAATTTGCAATTATAATTTCTGATCATATATTTAAAAAATAATGGAAAAAAAAAATCCTACCAAAAAATACCATGAAAACATTCTTTCCTGTATTTGAGTAAGATTTATTGTTGTCATTACAACGAATCTCGTGAAAGAGGCGGCTACTAACTTCTAAAGGATTTGCTTTGCTTCGATTAGTTGGTTGATGGACTCCTCCTTGATAAGCTGATGGTAATAATCGAATCAATGAGCTCTCTGAAAAGAAACAATGTTGCATTTTGATGTAGTTTTAAAGAGTTTATAGATAAATTATGGAATTATTATCCATAATTTATACCATATATTTATTTAAAATTTTTAACTTCATTAGAAAAATAGTTCATACACAATTACACTCTACTCCCTACAGAAACATATTTTACACAAGAAAAAAAAATCAAAAAAGTTCAGTAAGTGATGTAAAATTTTTTGTAATAAATATATATATACACATAAATAAAACGTTCCATAACAAAGATTAGTGTTAACTTGAAAATTTTATTTGTTACATGAAATATAGTTACTCAGTTGTATTTGTAAGCAATATGAAAGTTAACTAAATATCGAATTAACAATGAAACTAGTGCTATAATAAAATTAATATATAGGCATATAGGTATCTATCAGCAAGAAAAACCTTTTTCAGTATATTTGTATTTCAGCTTTAAAATATTTTTGGAATTTGTATAATGTCAATACAATTTTTTAAAATATTTATAATACAACTGTTTACATAATACATAATTTTTTTCATATGAATTATAAGCTTGTGTCACAAAATAAAATGTCCATTATGTAATATTTTTACTTTCATTTAGCTGTAACTTAAAAGTCGATAGATATAAAAAGTTATATTTCATATTTTAGTAGATATAAAAAAATGATTAAATGGTTGAATACAAGGAACTCAACAAATAAATAATTTTTTTCTAGTTTAATGTATAAAGAATAACATGCAATTATTTTACTTTTCTCAGCAATATTTTAAGATTTGCTGAATATACTTAAAATTTTTCTGTTAGTTTATAAAATGTATTTATTTTGTTTGAAATTGTGAAAATTTCATTTATTATTGAGAGTAGAAATAAAACTCAAAAACACAATATTGCATTGAAAAAACAAATCCCACTTTATTTCAAAAGCAAAAAAATATAAAAAAATAGCATTCTTTGCAAATACACAAAAACATGTTAAACAATAACAGTAGCTCACAATTCTGCACAAAAGAAAAATACTATGCTACATTACATGTTTATATTTAACAAGAGGTTATATATTACTTTACATTTAACAAGATTTACAATCATGCAGTTTCAAAGAGTTTTACAAAAATTGAAACATCACAGTTAGGCTTTGTTTACTCATTAAAAAGCAACTTCAAAACTCACAAATTTTTTAAATTTCAGTCAGCACCATTTACAGCCAGATGATAAATAATGAATATTTAAATCAATTCATAATGTCAGATTGAAAACCAACTATTAAGATTTTAGACATATTTTAAAACTAGAGCATTTAAACTATATTTAAGATAGCTTAGTTGGCTAACTGAAAAGCAAAATAGTTATATGAAAAAGAGTCATTTTAAACAACACATTTCATTTTACACACTCAAAATTTTGAGGCATTTTTAATGAGAAACTTGCAAAGCATTTTTAATTACATCAAGTCAAATTATTTAAGTTAGTTGTTAAAGCATCTATCACTTCCTTAAACCTTTTAACTCATAAATATGGATTAATTTTATAATAGTAGAAAAAAAAAGTTATAATTTGGTGAAATACATTAGAATAAGATGTATGCTACACAGACAAATATATAATGTGTAACAGATTTTAAAATATAATTTTATTAGATTTTTTTATATTAGTTTTTAATTTACCTATTTGTAATCAAGCTTTTAGAAAAATGTATTTAGAAAATATAAACACAACAAAAAAATAGTAAATTACATTATTTTATTTATATATATTTTAAAATTATAATTCATAACAGATATGCAAAATACAAAAGATATACAAAATACAAAAATATTAAAAAATATAAAATTTTAGATATTCTGAAAGATTAAAGAATAATCAGGAAAGGTCAGGCAAGAGAAAATAAGGGTATTGTAAAAAAAGTTTATTTCATGCATGTTTTAGTACTTCTTTCTACAGAGGCATATTTTATGATTACGATAAAAATTTAATTTTTAAGATCTAGTAACAACATTAATGTTCACAAATTATCTTATTTGTGTACATTGCATGACATCTATTATAATGCGGTGCCAAAAAAAATTCATTCTTTTTTTGCTATAGATTAGTTAAGAAATTTCTGATGAACAAAAACTTAAAAAAATAATAACAAATTTATTTATATTTTTTCTGAGATGGAATAAAATAACATATGGATTAATTTAACTAAGTGGTATTCTGAGGATATCTAATCTTATACAAGATGGCTGCAAAAGTTGCCATCTTGCATAAAACTAGCAAAGCAAGGCTAGTCAAGCTAAAGTCATGCATTACAACAACCACCAGATGTTGGAATGCTTTCTCTAATGAAGAATGCATAGGAAAGGAATTAAAAGACTATTTTGAGACAGCAGATTGCAAAATATTTATAAAATATAATTTCCATAAGTTATTTAAAAAATAATGAATAAATATAGTTAAAGGAATTAGGTTGCATCCCTTAAATAAAAATGTCATCTGACACTATATTCCAATTACAGAAAGGAAGAACTAAGATTATCCAAACTATATATTCATGAGGGTGCATCACCAGAAGCAATTTTTGACTCACTTTTCAGACATTTAAAGCCATATTAAAAACTCCCTGAAACTCTCTCCCTGTGGAAGACAGTGAAGTTATTAGTGTAGTGAGGTTTGAACCCACAAAATGCTGAAAAGATTAGTCATGGAAGATAAAATCAACCAAGTGAATGAATTGAAGAACAATAAAAAAAAACCCAAGATGGAATGGAACTGAAAAAAAGATAGCTGAAGAGTTAAAAAAGAAACTGAAAATTCAAAAACAGCAATACCAAATGATGGGTTGAGGTTCAGTACTATTCTAGAAACTCAAATCACCAAGTTCTTTGGGCAAGTGATAGATATCAACTAGATTTATTACATAAAGTTTTTTTCTCAAGTCAAAATTAAGGGGGTATTATATTTTTCTTAATATTGATGGTGAAAACTGAATGGAGTTCAGAAATATTTTCCACATATTAAGTGAACTAACAACTTGACAGCCAAGAGCTTTAATTAAATATTTTGGAAAAATATTTTTCTGGGTATATATTTAAGAATACATTAAAATGAATGTATTTTAATTCCTTCGTATTATTAACATATTTTTATTCATATACACATTGAATTCAGTATAAAATTTCCCCTCACTACGGGAGAAAACAGGAATATCAATACACACATTATTAAATGAACATTGTAAAAAGATATTTGTGCAAAATTTAAAAATAATGCAACATTTTTAATTTAAAGAAGTTAAAAGTAAGTAGTTTGTATCAAAAGTTTCATTAAGGTAAGTATAATAATTTGATTTTAAGGTCATTAAAAATTTTATTTTACCATTGTTTTACCCTACCTGACCTGAATGTTTAGTACTGACTGTACAAAACATTAAGAGGTACCTTTTATCACTAAAAATTATGTATAAAAAAAAGATACGATGATTTAATTAATTAAAAAAAAAAAAAAAACCTTATTTGCATTGTTATTAGAACATTGTATGAAATTCCAAATTCATAATTAATTAGAATATTTTATAAGATATTTTTATATCACATTGAACAAATTTAAACAAAAATAACCGATAAGAATAATATGAATTTTTTACAGTAAAAAAATTTCACAATTGAAATTCAAATATTTAAATGGTTTGTACAAAATGAACTTAATAAAAATTTCTATCAGATATATAAATATATAATTAATTATAAGTTATTGATTTTATTTAAAATTAGAATAAAAAAAAGAATTGAAGTATAAACAGAGTTTCTCAATATCACAATGAAAAATACAAACATCAATAGTATTATTTACGCACCTATTAAGCTCAAATATTCTAAATAAATAAAAAGTCAACTTTGGCTAGGCTAAGTGAACTGAAGTAATTTTTTTGTAGAAAATTAAAAAAATTTTCAAAAATAGAAAGTTATTAAGGATCAATAAAAATAGACAAAAAAATTATTTAAATAGGAAATAAGTGAATAAAGTATATCCAACAACAATTGATTCAGTTTTTTCTAATAAATATATATATTAAAATAATCATATTTCACTATATCCATAAATAAATTTAAAGTACAATAATTGAATTAAACTAAATTTCATTTGAAGTAGTAAATATATAATCACAGTTTCTATGCCACATAATAAAAAGCACAGTTGCCACATAGCACAAGATATCCACCATCAAGTAGAAAGTTTAATTGATAGAACACACATATCATGTAAAAGTTGCAAATACATTTAGATTATATAATAAGATTTTGATTAAGTGCATCATCCACCCATCATATATGTTAAAAATTACCTTTTAATTGATAAAAGTAATAAAATTTGAATGTACATACAATTCATATAAAGTTATGGAAGAAAAAAAAATTCCTTTTCATTTTTATAAGGAGAAATACATACTTATTAATTTTATGTTCCATAGATAATCAACATAGGAAACTTATTGCATACTGATGTGCTAAGGAACAATATTATAAATTGTTAAATTTTCAGAATTTTCAAAATAAAAGATCCAGAAAATCTTTTCTTAATGAACATGAGAAAAATTACCAACTGACAATAAGCAAAATAAAGTATTTCTTAATAAAACTTTTTTTCCCTTATATTTCCTTAAAATTAATTTTTTTAACTCTAATTCTTTTCTATGTTAGAATGTTAAAATTTATTAGAAGCTTATCATATACTTCAATAATGATAAGAACTTAAGTAATAATATGAATTTATGAGTTGATATCACTAATAAAGAATATATAATAGTAATTTTAAAGGAAAATATAATTTATAAATAAATATTAGCTTTTACAATTTTTTTATTCTATTGTAAGCAGAGTTATAAAAAAAATTACACAAAAATATTTAAAAGATTCATTTTTTTCTATAGTTAAGCTACACAGTACAACAAATTACAATACACGTGATAAAGGTTACATCAAGAAGTTTCACAATAAGTTAACTATTAATACAATGATATAATAAAATGCACTAAACATTATAAACAAATTCATTAAAAAAATACAAAATATTTTAATAACGTGAACAAATAAACTAATTGAAATCTAAACACACAAAAGAAAAATCTTAGCAGGCATTGAAACAAATAAAATATAAAGTTAATTCATTGATTTAAGAAAACTAAAACTCAGGATCACAACATTTAAAATTAAAGTAGTCTTCAATAATTTAAAACAATAATGGAAAATAATATATATATATTTTGCTATAAGCAATACCATTACTCAGAAAAACTTTACACCCTCATTATCTTCATCTAGAATTAATTCGGCTCGACCTTCTTTTTCCAAAGTGATTAGAGCTTTCTTTAGGACACCTTGATCCAAATCATGGAATTCTTCATTAACAGAATCATCTCCATTGGTTATCTCATATAAAGTACAGACAGTATTTGTTAAACCATTGTTTTCGGCCCATTTGTAAATCATTTTGCCCCATTCTTCAGGTGTTCGCCAAAACACATAACACCTTTGCTTTTGTTTATCCAACCATTCCACATTTCCTTGCTTTTGCAATTCATCAAGAATCAAACTAATTGCTTCCAAATTTAATTTACGATTAATTGTTTTGTTCGAAAACAAAGGTGAGGCTTGGGCTTCTGTGATATCCAATAAATATATCTTGTTGGATTTGTGAAAGTCTAAAATCAATGTTTTCCAAGCTTCCAACTGTTTTGCTCGAGTATCGGAATTTGGTTGAATAGTGAAAAAAGGTGGAAACTGATATTGCCAAGGCCACTCAAAATCTGTACTTGCCATAGTAAATCAAAGATTTCTTCTAAAACAAAATTTGTAAAATAGAACCATAACGAGTAGAAAAATCAAATGAATAAACTGTTTTAAACAAAAATAAATATAGATTTCAGGAACATCAGATTTGTTTGTTTGGAAAAGTTGTTGAAGTTACAGTTAGAAAGATAACAGAAATATAACAGATAAATTGAATTTTACAGTTTTGCTACTTGCACAAAATAAATATCGCTTAACAATCTTCAAATGTAATTTTTAATATATATTTCCCGATTTGAGGAATAATTTTGAGATCGATCCAGTTGTTTTTTATATCAAGTTTAAAATTCAAAGTCATTCATCAAATTAGAAAATCATATTATCGAATAAAAAAAAAAATGTTTTTGTTAATATTATAGTTCCAATAGATAGGTGCATCTCCCCGGCAAATTCTTTGGTAAATTCTCTCCTGAAAATACATGGTAGAGTGGACTTCAGTGATCCAATAAAAGAAGATCATCTTTTTCGAGATGCAAAGCATTATGGATTTTTTTTTGTGTGTGCCATCACTTCCTTATGAACTATTTGATTGCTATTGGCTAGTTGATATTAAACAAATAAAAAAAAAAAAAAAAAAAAAAAAAATTAATCTTCCCTGCTCCTACATGCTTTCTGTAGAAAAATAATGAATATCTTTTACGTTTGTGTGGGCAAAATCGGGATTCATTAACAACAAAGAAGTAGTCATAATAATCCAGCAGAAGAATTGATCATAACATTGATCATAGAAGTCCTATAATTTTGAAATTCCTGAAAATTAAAATTTGTGTCTATCAAAAAACGCTTCTAATATATTTATTGTTGATTAATTTATTTTTTAAGGTGGTTTGATTTTTATCTTTAAGAAATATGTCGCACTCTTTCTTTCAATTCAAATACATTCCTCTTTTTTTTCCACTTATAGTTAGAAAAAAAAAAAAACCGATGAAGTAAATAATTAACTTATATTTTGGATACGTACCAATATCCAACAGACACTGAACAAGACATTCAAATTTTATTCTTAAGAATAATTCTGGAGTTGATGCTTAATTTTCGATTTCTGGATTTTGGTGCTTAATTTTAATTTCCGTCGATATTGTACCAAACACGTATGCATCACCCCAAGTTTGTGTGCCAGACCATTCTTCTACGTTTCATTCCAATACCTAGTCATACCGATCCAAAATTTTCATCAAATCATTAGCGTTCTGTTTACATTGTGAATTATAATTACCGAAATATTTATTTTGAAGATTGGCAGTATTCCATATATAATGATTCAGTAACAGACAGTGATCTGCTCTCTCGATTCCAAGTTTAAGACAATTTGTTCACAAAATTTCTACTAAATTCTATAATGACATGCGAAACATCAATAACCCTGTATTAAATATCCTACAAAATTACGATTATAATATTTCTTCCCGCAAACATAGCAAAAGACCTCGCACTGTTCTAAATATTTTAAATTAATTCCTCAACTGCCTAGATGAAAAAAGTTCGCTTTTCTCTTAAGCTTTTTTTTCTCCTCATTTGACATTTGCTCATTCTGGGTTATTACATGCAACTGATTTCATCAACATCTACATTTTTGATATTTTTCATTTTATAATGTTATTAAATAAATAATTCTCTTTAAAAAAAAAGGGCATTTAATTATTTATTTTGCTTATTAACTCAAAGGGCATGAGATCACCGCTATGTTTCAACATTTTACAAAGAAGGAGCTAGTGGCCGCTACGCTGCCAAGGATCTCCGTAATAATTTACAATAACAACAAGACAGTGATCCATATATCATGAGTTGGTTTCAGTTACATTATTTTCTTAGACGTTTTTTAAAAATTCCAAAAACATGATATGAAAACTAGTTTTATATATTTTATATTTTCTTCTTTTGCACGATTGTTACTAATTGGGGTACCAAAGATCAAAGAATATTAGATTTTGTTTTTGTAATAGTAGTAGTTCAATATTCTGTGATCTAATGTTTCACTCCAACATTTAATCAATTCAACATATCAATTCAAAATTGACCATTAACTATTTTTATAATGTTCGGGCAATTCTTTGTATTTCTGTTAATATAAATAATTCATCACTTTTCTTGACTATTTTCCAATATTTTTGCTCATGCGTTGATCTAAATTCTACTTTTATTTATATTAAGCGTTCAATAACTAGAGAAAATTTTTTACGTAAAAGACTATACATTTTTTTATTGATAAAGCCCATGAATAGCAAAAATCTTCTAGAAAGGTTAAATAAGTTTTTTAAAATGCTATATTTTCTCTTTTAATACTAAACTTTCTGATTATTTCAAGGCAGAAAAGCAAAACTTATTAAGTTATTAATAATAGTTTTCTCTTTAATAAACTAAATACATATAGTTCAATAGAAAATAGATGATCAGGCTATGTGAAAAGAATTATTTGCATAATTTTTTAAATGTTTTGTAAAATTTAATTCTGCTAATGTAGTTTTCAAATTATTAATGCTTTATTTATATAAAAATGAAATAAATTATAAAAGCTTTATGTTAATTTTTTGTGTTAATTAGTAATTTAATTAGTTTTTAATTTTTAAAAATAAACTGTTAAAGGGAAGGAATATAAATAAATGAGATATCATTTTTTTGCCATAAAGATTAAAATTTGTCATTTTAATTTTCTTTAGAAGAGTCTGTAATTTATCAAATTTCTTGTCATAATTACATTGAGTTTTTCAATTGCAAATTAAAAAAGTAATTTCTTTCTTAATATAGTTTTTTGCATTCTTGTAGCAACAGTTAATTTGTGCTGCCCAATAACAATTAAAATTAATTCTTTTACTTCAAATTATTTCATATTATGAGAAATGGATACTAATACGAATTTATTAGAAAAAAACATCATTCTTCGCCTCTCATACTTGATGACTTCTCAGCCTGATGTTTAATTGACTAGCACTGTGACCTATGGTACCACAGGCGTCAGGTTCGAGTCCTGGCTGTGACATGAATGTTTGTTAGTGGTTCGGAATCCACGTTAAACTGTGTAGATCCCGTCTAATTAATCCAAAGATGTCCGTAGAGCGAGAAACATCTCATACGGATACGATTATACCTATTATAACCAACTCTTCATTATATGGTGGTTTCAGAAGATCCACATCATAAAATGCCTTCTAAAGATGGCTAAAATAAATCAATCGGTACTTTCGGAATGACGATATTAGACGATAGACGATATTAGACAATTTGTTCACAAAATTTCTACTAAATTCTATAATGATATGCGAAACATTAATAACCCTGTATTAAATATCCTACAAAATTACGATTATGATATTTCTTTCCGCAAACATAGCAAAAGACCTCGCACTGTTCTAAATATATTAAATTAATTCCTTACAACTGCCTGGATGAAAAAAGTTAGCCTTTCTCCTAATTTGACCTTTGCACATTCGGGGTTATTATATGCAACTGATTCCATCAACATTTTTGAAATTTTCGATATTTTTCATTTTATAATTTTATTAAATAAATAATTCTCCTTTAAAGGGCATTTAATTATCTATTTTGCTTATTAACTCAAAGGGCATGAGACCACCGCTATGTTTCAACATTTTACAAAGAAGGAGCTAGCGGCCGCTACGCGGCCAAGGATCTCCGTAATAATCTACAATAACACAATAAATCAATCTTGATTACCATCTGTTTGCATTTCAGTTGCCAGATTCTAAGACATGTTAAAAAATAAAACATTTACAAACATTACCAAATTTTTTTTTCTTCCTTACACCGTTATTGTACAGGATGTTTCCTGAGACTCTTAACCCGTTTTTGGAATGCTAAGGATAAATTTGATTGGTGAATTTATTTTAAAATATTTTTTTAAGTCTTTAAGTGTTTGGCTTGCAACCATTATTTTAAAGAGATGGGAAAAGATAAACAGTGAAGAATCAGTTTTAAATGTAATGCAAGGTAAGAAATACGCATGTTCCACACATGCATAAACAGTATACATACAATAAATTATAACTTTTAATGTTTTACCTGAAGAGCCAAGCGACGAATGCCAAGGGTTGTTGAACCATCCGTCGTAAGTCTGATATTCGTGTTCACCAACGACTTTATCCCAAAGAAGCCATTCCTTTATAAAAGCATTTCTCATGTGCAATTCCCTCTTCTTTTCAAAGACTAGAAAAAAAATTTTACTAGCTGTGAAGATTTTTTTTCATGTTAACAAAATGAAATTAAAATTATTTATTATTACATCGATCAAGCACGGATTGAGCATATTTTCAGTAGGAATAGATGCTGACACCAGAGCTTATTTTACTTCAGCTACTCACTACAATTATTGCAGTCCCTACTGGTATTAAAGTATTTAGATGAATAGCTACTATACACGGATCTTGTTTTAAATCACATTTCGGCTAATATACGAGATTTGAACTTAAAGTAAATTTTTTTGAAAGGAAATTGCCTTCGCGACTTATACACGCATAGGCAGATTTTCGGAAATATACTGCATTTAAAATCTTTTTATTCATTGCATATATATAGTTAAAATTTCATCACTTGCAAAAAATCCTATAACCCTCCTAATATTAAAATTTATAATAATTATATCACCTAGTCTAAAGAAACTAAGTACTTAGGAATTATTCTTGATAGTAAACTTAACTACAGACCGCATATCTGCAACCTTAGAAATAAATTTAATACTCAATTTAGGATTCTCTATCCTTTAATCAATAGAAATTCAGCTTTACCTCTTAATCTCAAAATTCTAATATATATCTCTTATCTTCGTCCAGTATTAGCTTATGCAAGACCAGTTTGGGGTTCTGTTGCTCGTACAAATTTTGAAATTATTCAAAGCCTTGAGAACAAAACTCTCAGAATGTTAACGAATTCACCCTGGTACTTTCGTAATGACGATATTAGACGCGCTCTCTCGATTCCAAGTTTAAGACAATTTATTCACAAAATTTCTACTAAATTCTATAATGATATGCGAAACATCAATAACCCCGTTTTAAATATCCTACAAAATTACGATTATGATATTTCTTCCTGCAAACATAGCAAAAGACATCGAACTGTTCTAAATATTTTAAATTAATTCCTTACAACTGCCTAGATGAAAAAAGTTCGCTTCTTCTTTTTTTTTTTTACATGCAACTGATTTCATCAACATCTACACTTTTAAAATTTTTGTTATTTTTCATTTTTTAATTTTATTAAATAAATAAATCTTTTTTTTAAAAAAAAAAGGGCATTTAATTATCTATTTTTCTTATTAACTCAAAGGGCATGAGACCACCGCTATGTTTCAACATTTTACAGTGAAGGAGCTAGTGGCCGCTGCGCGGCCAAGGATCTCCATGTTAGTCTACAATAAGAGAGAGAGTTAAAATTTCATTAGATTATCAAAATTATTATAATAGATATGACTGCTATCATATGGAGGTGTAGCAAAAAATACGATTTTTCAGAAAGCTTTGAATGCAGAAATTTAGTGTCTTTATTAGCTAATGGTTATTTGGATTTAAACTAGTTAGCAAAATCAAACTGGAGGTTTCTATGTTGATGTAGATGAGAACCTTTAGATGTACCCCCACCCAAAGGTATTTTTTTTCTTTCAAATAGTTGTGGTAAAGTAAAGTACTTTAGCATATTTCCCATGTTGCATATTGCTATTTCCCTAACGCAGAATCTGCTAAATATCTTCTGTTCTAGTAAAGAATGACTCCAGCAATCGAAACCCCCCTTTTTTTTTTTTAAATTAAAATACACTGAATTTATAAAAATGTCAATAATAAATAATTTTATAAAATTAAAAATTAATTAATTAAAATTAAAAATGAATTTTTAAAAAAAATTATCTAATCTAAAATTTATTAAAAATCTTACAACATGGGTGCAACACGAGAGGAGGGCCTTAAGCTACATACATTTTGTCAACACAATTTTGAATGAACACTCTTAGGTATTCATATTCAAGGAATTTAGATATTCACGTATTGTGTAATTTTATGAATTCGTATTATTCACGTAATCAGGAAATCTTTCAGAATTCAGAAATGTAGTTTTTCAACTTTCATATGATAATTTTGGGGTGCGCAGAAGATCTACCTCCCCGTGGTGCACCTGGTAACACTTTTAAGTGGCTAAAAGATCTGCAACTTGGCATTATTGTTAGATTAATGAACTCCGTTTCAGCATGTTTTGTTGTATTATTTTGTTGTTGTTGTTGTTGTATTTTTTTTTTTTCGTTGTTCTTTTTTTGCCGTAACTGTTCATAATTTGCCATTGGAAATAATAATAATAAAAAAAAAAGAAGATAATTCTGTGTTCGGTGGTAATTGAATTCTATGATATTAAGCATTTTTAAAAATTTTATATGAAAGCCATGGAGTAAAAGTAAAAATAAATGAATGGTATAGTAAAGAATAACTACGATTTTATTTACTTAACAACTATTTATTTTTTTAATTAAAAAAATCTAAATAAATGTTTTTATTTATAGGCAATTTTTTTTCATATTTATTAAAATTTTGATTGATTTATCTTCTACTCAAAAGATATATTAATAAAAAAAATGTAATGATAGATCGATAAAAATATTGCAAATGAATTGCATCATATGCGAGCTGATACATTTTTGAGCATTTCTATTAGCTCACACTCTCCCTATATATAACTTGTTCAAATTTTCAATCGTTAATTAAATACTTTTTATTCAACCACACAAGTTCAAATACATTTTTTTAACTTGTAGTGGATGACCCTTGATATTAATACAGTCTTTTCCAAATATTAATTCAGTAATTAAATTTAATAAATTAATTTTAGGTTTTTCTTAGATTTAAGTTGCATATATCTACCAATAGATGGCACCAGATAAACTTATATAACAGATAAACTAATATATACAGATATACAGAACTTATATATACAGATAAACTAATAAAAGTGTGTTTTATAATAAGTAATTACGCTTAGAAAATCTTTCCCAAATAAATGAATGATAAGAATAAAAGATGCAATATTACAATTTTATTTACTTAGTAATCTTTTTATTTATTTATTTTTTTAAATTAAAAAAATATACACAAATGTTTTCATTTTTATGGCAAATGTTTTTCATATTTATTAAAATTTTGATTTATTTATTTTTTGCTCAAAAATATATTAATAAAACAAGTAATATAAATTTTTTTTTTAAAGTCAATTCCTATTTTTTTTTCACTCTATTGCAGAAAGTCCTTTATAAATAATTGTCATTAATTTTTCTTAAGTTTATCTGGCGCCATCTATTGGCAGATATATGCAACTTAAATCTAAGAAAAACCTAAAATTAATTTATTAAATTTAATTACCGAATTAATATTAGGAAAAAACTGTATTAACATCAAGGGTCATCCACTACAAGTTAAAAAAAAATGTATTTGAACTTGTGTGGATGAATAAAAAGTATTTAATTAACGATTGAAAATTTGAACTGGATATATATAGGGATAGTGTGAGCTAATAGAAGGAATTGAAAAAGGGTAATGATAGATCGATAAATTTATTGCAAGTGAATTGCATCATATGTGAGATGATACAATTTTGAGCATTACTGATAAAAAATTTTATAATAAATAATTATGAAAAAAAATCTTTCCTGATAAAAATGTATATATATTAAAAAAAAAAAAAAAAATTGCAATATGGTGCAAAATTGAAAAAAATATAATTTTCATTACTGATAAAAAATTTTATAATAAATAATTACGCTTAAAAAAAATCTTTCCTGATAAAAAAGTGTATGTATTAAAAAAAAAAAAAAAAAAAAAATTGCAATATGGTGCAAAATTGAATTGTACCATATGTGAGATGATATAATTTTGAGCATTACTGATAAAAATTTTTATAATAAATAATTACGCTTAAAAAAAATCTTTCCTGATAAAAAAGTGTATGTATTAAAAAAAACAAAAACAATAACACTTACTTTCACTTTCATTTTCATTTGCAAAGTATTCTGCATTAGTTTCATCTTGACAAGAATGCAATTTAAACAGAAGAAATATCAACGCTACCTTTAATATTTCCATAGCACTAATAACAGCATTTTAACGATGATTCAACTTGAAAAAGGAACCTTTGCAGAACGGTAGACCGGAAGGACATGACACGTATCTATTGCTCCGGAAGACATATTTTCTAGGAAATTTCGAGGAAGGAAAAGAAAAGTACTTAATTCTGCAGCAAGAATGTAAAGTTTTAGTTATCTTTTTGAAATAGTTTCCTTATAGTTTTTTTTTTTTTTTTATGCAACAGAATGCAACAAGGCACGAAGATGGGAAAATCTTTTTAAATTGATCGTTTCATACTTATAAATTTTTATAAATATTTCGCAACTTTTAAGTACGTTTCAAATTAATAGATTTAATTAATTAAATTTTATGTGTGTGATTAATATTTTTACAATTTTTTTTTTTTAAATATTTTTCCCGATATACAATCTGCGCAGCTCTGAAGAGGCTATGGACCCCACACATCTACTGCACTGTCCTGCTCTGAGCAAGACTTTTCTCGCCGAGCGATATTGGGAGGCTAGAGATATGTTAGATTAATGAACTCTGTTGCAGCATGTTTTTTCTCTGTTCTTTTTTTTTTATTTTTCGTTGTTCTGTAACTGTTCATAATCTGCCATTGGAAATAAAAAAAAAATATTTTTACAATATTGAGCAATTATAACAATTCCTTGCAAAAATGTTTATTTGTAAATAAAATTGGTAATTGCTGTTAGAAATTTTGTCTAAACGATTTCTGTTCCCGAATAAAAATAATGAAAGCAGTTTGAAATAAATTGTAAAACAATTTGCAGAATTTAGTGTCAGTTAGTTATGTTTAATAGCACAGTTACCGTCTAGAGATATTAGATAGCCTTTTTAATTGACTGGTTCTCGGGGTATAGACTGATTGAAAGAGAGGAGAGGGGTATGTGATGAATTTTATACTAATATAAATGAAATAATTTTAAGTAAATAAAGAAAAAATGAAAATAATATGAACGAATGATTTGATAAACTCAAAGTTCAAATTATCATGAATTTTAAAACTATAAATAACTGCTATCAGATAGACAATGAATTCTTGGTTTTAAAATGAAGAGCTGGAGGCTTGCTGGCCGAGTGGCTAACCTGCGCTCTGGAACTCAGTACCACAGATTTTTAGGATTCGAGTCCCGGCGGTGCCATGGATGTTTGTAGTGGTTCGGCATCCAATTTAAACTGTAGGTCCTGGTCTAGTAGGATCTTAGAGCATTGTGGGGTAATGTTACTCGCGTCCGAAGCATATCTTCACGCTACACATGCTCGTTAAGTAGTGCTCAATGAATAGCAGTAGTACAGCCCCTGCTTATGGCATAAAGGTTAACTGTCTCTGTATTGCCAGCTGCATTACAACAACAATAAAATGAAGAGCTTTATAAATCCCGATTTTTTCACAATATATCTATATGGGAGTGGGCTTTTTTATTTGACTTCTATTATGAAACAAATCATTTATAAATAATTAACGAGACATTATATCAATATATCATTTTTGAAGGAAAAAAAAACTCCACACATTTTATTGATGTTGTCATGAAAGTCAGTTGTTGCCTTCCAATTGTAATATTGTTAATTGTAATCATTAGAATTTTTTGTTCTCTTAATATATTCTGAAAATTTAATACTTTGGGGAAAGTAGCTATTTATGCATTGGTAGCAAAATAAAAAAAATATCAATACCAAAATTAGTCACTATGAAAATGGATAAAAAGTGCGAGATAATTTTTCTTTATTGAAGGGGACACAAAGGAAAAAAGATTTTAGAGCCATTTATAGCTTCTTTATATTAGTTATAAGAGGCTCTAAAATCTTTAATCTTATTAAGCCACTTATATTACTTAGAGCCGGAATTTAGACCACTATATTATGACTGTATACAATTATATAGTCGGCTTTGTAGGTAAAATACAATCAATTAATGGAATTTTTATTAATCATTAAAAAGGTTTGTGTTTATCATCAAAGTGAAACCAAAACTAAATTTTAAACCTTTTCTCTCACTTCATACGCATTTTTTTTTCTTCTAATGCAGCTGGCAAATAGACCGTGATCTTCGCCATAAGGGCTGCACCGATGTTACTCACTTTGCATTACCCAGGGGGCGCGTGTAACTTGATGGTAAGCCACGGACGCGGAGTAACAATGCCCCCGCAGCGCTCTACGATCCTATTAGGACCGGGACCTACGGCTTAAAGTGGATTCCGAACCACTGCAAACACCCATGGGCAAGCCGGGATTTGAACCCGATACCTGTGGTAACGAACGCCAGAGCGCTAGCCATTCGGCCGCCAGGTCCCTACTTCATACGCATATAGTACGCCGAATTAACAAATGCAATCTTAGAATGCTGTAAATGTATTCAGAATCTCTCTTTAAAGTTCCACATAAACAAAATTATTACATCTTGTAGTTATTTAGAAAGTGAGCCCGACTTGTGGCTCAGTGGTAATGCGCGCAGCAGGTGAGCATTAAGGGCTGAGGTTTTATTCTCTGGCGGCTTTGTTGTAGACACTGTTTCTTAAAACGAGGAGTCTCAATGGCGTTTGCTATGTTTAGCATCTTGTCTCGTGAGTCGGACTACCTGGTGAGAGTTTTCCAGTTTTTCTCCCATACGATACGCAAATGCGAAGTATTTTCCCCTAAAATTCCGCCCCAAAGGCACTGCCCTCCTTCCTCAGCGTCACGCCGAGTCATACTTATACATATGAATGCTCCATTTCACCAGAAGCTGCCCTTTTTACCTCCATCCATAAGCAGATTTCTCATGGAATGTCCGTCCCTCACTGCAGGACACTAAGGATTAGACGCAGATTCGGAATTAACAGATTTAATCTTAGAAAACGTATTTACTGTAACTGTATTGAGAAACTCTGTTTAAAGTTCTATATGAACAAAAATATCACATCATGTTTTAAAAGAGAATTCTCGAAGTGGTATTGAAAAGATTTTTGTTTAATGAAGTGATGAAAAGTGCTACAAAAAAAAAAAAAAAAAAAAAAAAAAAAAAAAAAAAAAAAAAAAAATAGAGCGAATTGTATTTATTCATAAAGTAATGATATGCAACAGTAATTGAGCAATAATTTCTATTTTTTTTGTTATTTTCCATAATTTTATTTAACTGACAACTATTTACTAAAATTACCAGTTTAAGCTAATTTTACCAGTTTAAGTTATTTTTAAAAGAAAACAGTGTTTAACATAAAATCTTCAAATGTAAAAAATTTCAGAAATTACAGATTTTTCAGTTTGTTATACCTATACTCTTAGATTGCGTAATGTCATTTGCATTATTATAAACACTTTTTGAAATCAGTTTCATATAAAAATATGTGTTTATACATATTTTTTAAAATTAAACCTGTAGTATAGAGGATGACTTTTCCAAACAAATTTAGATGCTGAATGATTATGAATAATTGAATGAATATGAATTATGATATAGAAAATATTGTGGCAGAATCGGTATGGATTCAAAATAATTCACAAATCAGGCCTCTATTAAAGTAAAGGTTAAATTGATAAACAAAGCTATAAAATGTTTTAGTTTAATAGTCCTCATAAGAGACAATTATACAACCGATTTAATTTTTACCCAAAAAAATTATTTTTTTCTTAAAAAGATATTAATGAGCAAAATTAAATTCTGATGTGAAATTTTTGAAATTAAAGTTTTACTAAACAAAAGGGAAAATAAATCGTAGCCATTAGAAAGAGAATTCAAATAATATTTCTTTTCAAATACAATTTCTTTCAAAATACAGATGGCAGCACGATATGTTGTGTTCGAGGTTTAATTTCTAACGTATGAACTTAAGTATATTTTTTGCTTCTTTAGATGATAGATGGCAGCACGATCAACTTTGCATCAAAATGTGTTACAAGATTTTAATCTTTTTCATAAATAATTAAAACCGCTAATTCAATAAAGCCTATTTTATTTGATTTATTTCAGTATTTTAAATAACAATTTATTTAAGAAAAAATTCGAGAAGAATAAAAAAAAAAAAAAAAATTGGGACAGGAAAATCTGTTTTTAAATGATCCTTTCTGAAGTGTACTGCAATTTCGAATTCATTAAATTTTTTTTTAATGACTTAGCAACCTATCCAACTGGGAAGATAATAAATTTTACTACAAAACTAACGTTTATTTTCTGATAATCTTACCGTTAAATTGGATTTCTTTTCTTTTTTCATTTCGATTTAATGATAATCAAATCGAAATTATTTTAGATTTACAAAAATATTGGAAAGACATGTACGGATTTTTTCAAATGTCAAAAATTAATTATCATTTTCTGAAACTCTTTTATGCATTTTAAACTAATTGTTGGAATGATTAAGATATTTTAAATATATCTTAAATATATCCTTTTGGCTTATGATCTAGTTTTTATTACAATAGAATAATAATTATTATTCCAAAAAAATATCGTCTCTGACAACGTTTACATAAAAATTTTTTCAATTCTGTTGAAATCTGCAAGAATGCTCTTCATTACAGAATTTTTAAATTTAGCTTAAAATTAAGTCTAATGTAACGTGTTTCAACATTATATGTTTTTTTTATTTTTTATTTCCAATGGCAGATTATTAACAATTACAGCAAAAAAAGAACAACAAAAAAAAAAAAAAAAAAAAAAAAGATCAGAGAATACAACAAAACATGCTGAAACAGAATTCATCAATCTAACATATCTCTAGCCTCCCAATATCGCTCGGAGAGAAAAGTCTTGCTCAAAGCAGGACAGTGAAGTAGATGCGTGGAGTCCATGGCTTCTCCGAAGCTGCACAGAGTGCATATCGGGGAAGGAACAATTTTGAGTCTGTAAAGATGGTTTCGCAGGCAGTCGGCTGTCAAATTAGCCTCCATAATAGTAAAGACATCAATATCCTTCACACACAGAGTCAGCAAACGTTCTGTGCACTTGGATTGAGATAGTCCACCAGCATTCCACTGTAGGACTCGAAGAGTAACAAAGTGAGGGGAGGAAGACATAATGCCAAGTTGTAGATCTTTTAGCCACTAAAAAGTGTTACCAGGTGCACCACGGGGAGGTAGATCTACTGTGCTATTATATGTAGTACATATCATTCTGTACTACATATAATACTGCATAATATAAAAGCAAAGGCAATGAATTTTTTGAAACAGAAATGTTTGCTTTCGTTTTTCTGTTGAAATAAAGTGTTTTCTCAGTCTTATAATTGCATTTCATTTAAGATAAGTATTTCAGTGTGATTTTTACTTTAACTAGTGAACATTTTTGTGGTACTTATCTTTTTAAAGCTCATAAAAATGGAAAAAATAGAGATTGCACAATTTGAAGAAAAAAAAAAAAAAAAAAAAGCTAAATGGAGCCTAACAGGAATCATCTAGTAATATCTTGTAATCTAATATCCATATCTATAATTTTACAATATCTAAATCTTATAATCTAGTAATAGTTATTGATGTGAAAACAATGATAAATGTGAATGCATGATAGTAAATAATTGTTTTGTTACCTACTGGACACACACACACACACACACACACACACACACACACACACACACACACACACACACACACACACACACACACACACACACACACACACACACATACACACAGACAGACAGACAGACAGACAGACAGAGAGAGAGAGACAAACAAACACATATATATATATCAATAAATAACAATATATATGCACTGAAGTGACAAAAGTCATGGGATAGCAATATGCAAATTTTCAGATGGCAGTAGCATCGCGTAGAACAGGTATAAATGCGCAGAGCTTTCATTTCTGTTCAAGTTATTCATGTGAAGAGGTTTTGACGTGATGATGACCGCACGACGGGAATTAACAGACTTTGAACGCGGAATGTTAGTTGGAGCTAGACGCATGCCATTTCGGAAATCGTTAGGGAAAAAAAAAAGAAGCTAAATGGAGCCTAACAGGAATCATCTAGTAATATCTTGTAATCTATTATCCATATCTATAATTTTACAATATCTAAATCTTATAATCTAGTAATAGTTATTGATGTGAAAACAATGATAAATGTGAATGCATGATAGTAAATAATTGTTTTGTTACCTACTGGACACACACACACACACACACACACACACACACACACACACACACACACACACACACACACACACACACACACACAGACAGACAGACAGACAGACAGAGAGAGAGAGACAAACAAACACACATATATATATATCAATAAATAACAATATATATACACTGAAGTGACAAAAGTCATGGGATAGCAATATGCAAATTTTCAGATGGCAGTAGCATCGCGTAGAACAGGTATAAATGCGCAGAGCTTTCATTTCTGTTCAAGTTATTCATGTGAAGAGGTTTTGACGTGATGATGACCGCACGACGGGAATTAACAGACTTTGAACGCGGAATGTTAGTTGGAGCTAGACGCATGCCATTTCGGAAATCGTTAGGGAATTCAACATTCCCAGATCCAGTGTGTCAAGAGTGTGCCGAGAGTATGAAATTTCAGGCATAACATCCCACCATGGACAGCGCAGTGGTCGACCGCCTGCACTTAACGACCGAGACCGGCGACGTCTGCAAAGAGTCGTAAATTCTAACAGACAAGCAACACTGCGTCAAATAACCGCAGAAATCAATGTGGGACGTACAAGGGACTTGTCTGTTAGAACTGTGCGGAGAAATTTGGCTTTCTTGGGCTATTCCAGCAGAAGACCGACTCGAGTGCCTTTATTGACAGAACGACATCGCTTGCAGCGACTCTCGTGGGCACATGAGCATATCGCTTGGTCCCTAGATGAATGGAAAACCGTGGCCTGGTCCGATCAGTCACGATTTCAGTTGGTAAGAGCTGATGGTAGGGTTCGAGTGTGGCGCAGACCCCACGAAGCCATGGACCCAAACTGTCAGCAAGGCACTGTTCAAGCTGGTGGTGGCTCCGTAATGGTGTGGGCTGTTTTTTCATGGCATGGACTTGGTCCTCTGGTGCGACTGGACAGAACATTGACTGGAAATGCTTATGTTCAGCTACTTGGAGATCACTTGCAGCCATTCATGGACTTCAAGTACCCAAACAACGATAGGATTTTTATGGATGACAATGCGCCATGTCACCGGGCCACAACTGTTCGCGATTGGTTTGAAGAACATTCTGGACAATTCCAATGAATGATCTGGCCACCTAGATCACCCGACATGAATCCCATCGAGCATTTATGGGACATCATCGAGAGGTCTGTTCGTGCCCAAAATCCTGCACCATCAACGCTTTCACAATTATGGACGTCTATCGAGACAGCATGGCTCAATATTCCTGCAGAAGATTCCAACGACTTGTTGAGTCCATGCCACGTCGAGTTGCTGTACTTCGCCGGGCGAAAGGAGGGCCGACACCATATTAAGAGGTATCCCATGACTTTTGCCACTTCAGTGTATATTCCCCCCAGTAGGTAACAAAGCAATTATTTACTATTATACGATCACATTTATCATTATTTTCGCATTAATATCTAGTATTACTAGATTATATGATTATAGATATATTATATTATTAGATTATAAGATAATACTAGATGATTTTTGTCCTATATATATAATCTCTATGTATATATTTATATACTCCCTCAGAGGAGGGGGGGGGATATTAATTATGAATGCGAAACTGACAAAAATCTTTACCAGATAATACTAGGAATAAATATAAAATAATAAAACTCGGCATTGAGAATAATAATAAAACTCGGCATTGAGATAAATAATGACACATTAATAAAGCTCGGCATTGAGAATTAATCTATTTAGTTACAATTCATAATAAAGTTAGATGAATATCTATTGGTAATAAGATATTCTTTTCTCACAAGGCAAAATAGATACTACAAAATTTTAATGATTTTCATATTCTAATCTTAAAATTCAACTCAGCATGATCAGCATTGATTCAAGTCTTCTTTGTTGTTACCTATTGGCTGTGGTCACTTTAATTATTTTTCTGAAACAAATTTTCCTCGTATTGTGTATAATTATCTACCAAATAATTTAAATGATGAAGTTAATCGCTTTTCTCTGGAGTCAAATCGTGGAAATGTAAATGACTCACTTCACAGAAGTTTCGGGAAAAGAAGAAGAAATTGTTCAAACAGAAGGCAGTTATTTGAACAGTTTAAATTAAACGAAATGCATATTTCATTGAAGCCTCTGGATATCGGAAACTTCAAATGAATTTATGACCTGCGATATAAATTATTTAAAAGTAAAGAAATAATCTTTTACAGCTGTCTGTAAATGAAAATGCTTTCAATTTCCAAAAATAAATAATAGGGAATAATTCTCTACCATAATCTACCAGAGATTTTGAATTAGCATCACTCAGTGAAGAACCAAGAACGATGGTGAGCGTAGCAAATAGAACGTAGTCTCATTTACTTGATCTTTCTTCTTGTTTTCTGTAATAAAAATCCACATCATCTAATAATGAAGCTCAAGTCACATGACAAGTTTTAGCTTGATGATGCTATAATCATCAAACTAATGATGCTATTAATATAAGAAAAAGATCCATTGCTATTCCTTAAATCAAAGTGAAGCTTCAAAATAACCCTTATTTTGTTTTATTTACATCTTTAAAACTTTTTTTTTATTTCTAATGGCTAGGTAAAAAGTTACATAGAACAATAGCACTAAGAACAGTAGAATTATCAAAAATTAAGAACAAAAAGAAGACTAGAGTCATTGCCTAAGAGCGATCTTGCTTCCTAATATCTTGACAATCCTGTGGGTCCACATCGGAGCACATGGTCCCTGCCCATTACTTCTATAGAGTTAAAAAAATGGGCAAATAGGATATTATACTTGTTATATACTTGGGTATTATACTTGTTATAAAGATCGTTGGATCTGATTTTCTTTGCCTGGGATAACCCACTCGCATTCCACTGTAGGATTTCAAGTTTCATGGAGTAAGACTAGAGAGGCTGCATGCCAAAATTGTAGATCACTTAAGCCACTAGAACAGGGATGGGCAAACTCCGGCCCATCGGAAGGTTCTATCCGGCCCGCGGATAGAATTTTAATTTGTCAGTCCGAGGCAAATTAAAGAAAGTATATATTTATATATTATATATCCATCTCCTTTTCTACTTTAATGAAATATTATTTTTCTCTTCCTTTTTTTCAAAGGATTGATGACCTTTTTACTTTCTTTATTTTTGTTCTACAAAACATAAATCGACGGAAACAGCAAGCTTGCAATCGGTAAAGTGTTAAAAGCGGAAGCTCTTTGTTAGTTATAGCTGTAGATCGGCGCCAACAAGTTAGAGTTTTACAAATCATTATCGAAAGTAAGTTTCTGAAATTTAATATCTCACACCCAAAAAATCAGTGCTATGTTTGCTTCATCTTATATATGGGAACAAATGTTTTCAACTATGAACTTTAGAAAGAATTCTCTCAGAAGTAGACTGACAGATGAGCATTTAGCATCGTTCCTTAGAATCAGTACATCTCACTTCGAACTCAATGCAAGGAACTTTTAAAAATGAAATCGCAATTTCATTCATCTCATTAACACTTGCATATTGTTTTTAAAATTTTCGAAAAATTTATCTTGACCCGCCAACCTTTTTTTTTCGATTTTTGGCCCGCGACCGAAAAAGTTTGCCCATCCCTGGTCTAGAACGTCTCCAGGGTGCACTACAAGGAGGTCGATCTACGTTGCACCCCTATTTAAAACTATATATTAACGAAGTAGAGTTTTAATTGATATTTTGCATGTACCATTTTGCAACATGAAAAGGAAACAAAAACCACAATTATCTACATAATTAAATTTAAGTTTTTAAACGGGATCCACATCATTCAAATTGTTGTAATCTTGATAAATTTGTTGGGATCATATTAAAAAGATGCAATCAAAACCACTACTCTAAATTTAGATTTCGATTGTTTGTTACCTATGAAGCCCAAAACTACTTTGGATTTCATAAATATTTGGAAAAATGGAGAACTATCAGATGGAAACTTAATAAAACTTTTGCTTGAAATCCAATTGCATAAAAATCCAAAGAATTCAATTAGAAAATAGGGGCTGATAATTTTGCCAAAGGAATGATACATTTATATATATATATATTCTTAATTACTAAGAAACAATTATGATGTAATTTTTGATAAAAAAAATTATAAGCACTGTAAACACTTGAATTGCTTTTAAATATCACTATTTTCCTTCGGACAAATCCAGGAAAGGATTCTTCCTTTTTAGAGAAAAACATACATATCTTCGTTTCTAAATGACTGCAGTGCACGCCAGCAGCATATTTCAAATGGCTTCTGATACATGCTTACAGCTTTATCGCGAATCAAGGGAGTTAATCACTATTGTGGAATAAGAAAAATGATGGGAGTAAGCCTTTATTTTCTTTATTAGTCTTTTTATTTACATGCAGCTGTAATCTTAATAAATATAGTAAACATGTAAAAAAAAAAAAAAAAAAAAAAGAAATACAAAAAATTACAATTATAACACATTGTGTTTATAAAATATTATTACAAACATTTCAACTTTCAAATACTTGAGCATAATGTTAAACAAAGACCAAAAATTATTTCCATAGAAAGTTAAAAAAATCACATAGAGCAGGGGTTCTTAACCTTCTTCACTCAATATTGGGAATAGATAAATTATAATATAAACAGAATAAGAATTATTACTTATCAAACTTAATTAGATTTATTCCTCATTAAAATTTTCTTTTATAAGAAAACGTGTTACAACAATAATGTGTAAATTTTTTACGTCCCATTTTAAAGTACAGCACGTTTAAAACTTTATTAATAACCATTTGCATTTGAGAATAATATAACCGTTTATCTTGAATGGAATTATAATATGATTGGAAGAAATCTGTTATCCCCACTAGTAATCAATAAATTATAGTTTAAAAAAACTAAAAAACATGATTTTAGAGTTAATCAAACTAAAATGTAAGAAATAATTGTTAACATAAGAATAAAGTTACTGACGAGAAAAGGAATGTCACTGTTCTAAAAGCGTGGGGTGCTCGATATCAATCGTTATAATTTTTCATTAGTTTCATTCCGAAATTCAGAGTTAGTTTAAAAATGTCATACAAAGTACCCCACGCTTTTAGAACAGTGACATTCATTTTTTCGTCAGTAATTTTATTCTTATGTTAACAATTATTTTTTACTTTTTAATTTGATTAAAAGCGTGTTTTTTAAACTATAATATTTAAATGAGGTTCCGATACGGAGGACTGGAACTATAGTTCTTACAATAATTTAATTGTGAGTAAAACAAAGACTAAATGCGAATATGTCGAGCAGCCAGGATTCGAACATGGAATCTCCTGATCCGTAGTCAGGCGCGTTATCCGTTGTGCCGCTGTCCCACGTAGGTTTGAATGTCTTAGTTACTTTCATTCTACGTGGCTTAAATTGCTCTTCATAAGTTAAAATCACTAATCCAGGCGATCCTAATCATGATTAGATAATAAACTTATCAAACTATTTTATTGTCGTCGGTCCTTGATAAGTCAACAACGTTAAAATTAAATCTGATCGCTTAAAGTAGGGCAAAATCGAGCCCAAAGAGTCAGTTACAAACAAACAAACAAACATACAGGTGAAACTAATAAAAGCGTATTAATATAATCACTAGTAATCATGCAAATAATTAATTAATAATAATGCTAGATTTAGTTGCATCATTATTAGCTAGATAGCTGAATTTTTATTATTTTCATCATTTTGATGAATATTTTATGTATGTTTATGGAACCATTTAGAAAAATTTTTGGAGCCCCAGTGTTACGTGGAACACAGTTTGAAGGTCACTGTGATGGAGCAAACAAATCACGATTGGTGAATAGTTACCTTCGTGAAGAGAGTGTTGTTTAGCGATTTCTTCGGACCTGAACCCCATTGAACATGTTCGGGATGCTCTAGGGCAGGGATGGGCAAACCTTTTCGGTCGCGGGACAAAAATCGAAGTAAAAAAGTTTGGCGGGCCAAGATAAATTTTTCTAAAATTTTAAAAACAATATACAAGTATTACAATTTAAATATGTTAATGAGATGAATGAAATTACGATGTCTTTTTTAAAAGTTCCTTATATTGAAGTTCGAAGTGAGATGTACTGATTCTAAGGAACGAGGCTAAATGCTCATCTGTCAGTCTACTTCTGAAATAATTCTTTCTAAAGTTCATAGTTGAAAACTCTTGTTCACATGTATAAGATGAAGCAAACATAGCACTGATTTTCTGGGCGTGAGATATTAAATTTGGGAAACTTACTTTCGATAATGATTTGTAAAACTCCAACTTGTTGGGGCCAATCTACAGCTATAAGTAAGAAAGAACTGTCGTTTTTAACACTTTACCGATTGAAAGCTGTCTGTGCTTTATTTCCGTCGATTAATGTTTTACAGAACAAAAATAGAGGAAGTAAAAAGAACATCTGTCCTTTGAAAAAATGAAGAAAAAAAATAATATCTAATCAAAGTAGAAAAGGAGATGGAAATATAATATATAAATATATATTTCTTTTAATTTGCTCGGACAGGTAAATTAAAATTCTATCCACGGGTCGGATAGAACCTTCCGGCGGGACGGAGTTGGCCCGCGGGCCGTAGTTTGCTCATCCCTGCTCTAGGGATGAGCAAACTGCACTTTTCTCTAACTAGCATAATGTTGCTGAGATAAAAATAAGCACTAACATATAGATAAAACATTAACTAACATATAGATATAGGACAAACCTATAGATATATAACTAACATATAAGCATTAAAGCAAAAACAGATATGTAGATAAGCACTAACATATTGTTGCACCCTCTACATCACTTCAGAATCGTCGAATTTTTTTTTTGATACATCAATGAGAGTTTTAGCCAAGTATGTTAACAAGTAATATTAAAAAAAAAAAAATTTTAAAGTCAATCCCTACTTTTTTTTCATTATATTGTGTTTGTTGTTGTTTCTTATCCCACTTGGCTGGCCAAGCCCACGAGCCCATACGTACTCATGATTGAAGGGGAAGGAAGCAGCTTTTGTTGTGATGGAGCACCCGTAGGTAGAAGCCTGACTTTGGCTCCGTGATGCTCTTACAGTCATAGGAGACCGGGACCTACGGCTTAAAGTGGATTCCGAACCACTACAAACATCCATGGCACCGCCGGGATTCGAACCCGAAACCTGTGTCACCGAGCGCCAGAGCGCCAGACACTTGGCCATTCAGGTCCCAAATTTGCCAACGGCACGCAGTGTTCCCAGGTGGTCACCCACCCAAGTACTGACCGCGCCCAATGATGCTTGACTTCGGTGATCTAACGAGAACCGGTATATTCAGCATGGTACGGCCGTAATAATTTTCATTCATTTTATTAAGTTTATCTGGCGCCATCTATTGGTAGATATATGCAACTTAAATCTAAAAAAAAAAAAAAAAAACTAAAATTAATGAATTAAATTTAATTAATGAATTAATATTTGAAAAAACTCTATTAACATCAAGTACCATCCACTACAAATTCAAAAAAATGTATCTGAACTTGGGTGAATAAAAAGTATTTTATTAACGATTGAAAATTTAACAAGATATATATAGGGAGAGTGTGAGCTAATAGAAAGATTTGAATAACCTTAATATAAGTTAATTATCATTTCCAGCATGGAGCATCGTTGTTGCGCCATTATAGTTATTGGAGTGAACACCTTGACTGTTTAAGCTGTTCACATATTGAACTCGAATGTGTTTTAGTAACTTACAATTATAACACATTGTGCTTAATTACAATTATAACACATTGTGCTTAATTACAATTATGACACATTGTGTTTATCAAATATTATTTAAAACATTTCAACTTTCAAATACTTGAGCATAATGTTAAACAAAGACAGTGTTTTTTCCAAGTTAGCGTGTATTTTCAAGGGTAAAAGAATCCTTTATTATTTTTTTCTTTTGTTTGCGCTTAATTTGGGAAACCCTGTTAAATTAATTAATAATAATTTTTGAAAATATTATATAAAGTTATAATATGAAAATATTATATTTCCCACTTTAGATAAGGAAAGTATTTTTATTGAATACATATCAGCTCATCAATATCAAAATATTTTAATAATATATGTAATCATCTAGTAATTGATATCATTATGAAAGTTTTGAAATTTCGAATTCAAATCTATTAAGTTGAAATGCAGATTTCCCTTACAGTTTTTAAGTGCATACATTAGCAATACATCATTATGTCTAGAAATAAAAAAAATGTTTACTTTTCTGTTTGGAATTATTTTATTCCATGCTTGTATAAAAAAGAATTCAGTTTTGTTGCCTGATTTTCTTAAATATATCTATATCTATATCTATATATATATTATAAACGAATTTCATGTGAAAAACAGAATCCATTAAAAAAGAATTTCGTAAGAAATAAAATCGTATCAGTTATATTAAAACCCTTAAAAAACTAAACTAGTGACATAAGGATGAAATGTTATTATAAAATCATCACATGAAATTCCTATAATACATAATACTGCTTTTCTTGTATTAGAGAAGAAAAATATCGCCTTGCGATATTTTAGAAAGAAATCTAACGATCTTTAGCAAAATTAGACTTTGTTTCATCTATATGAAACAAAAAAAAAAAAAAATAACTTTTTATTTCTCCAAAACTCGTTTCATTTCTGCTCCTATGTCACAAAAAACATGTATAAAACAAGACACAAATTGAATTATGAGAAATCTTTTAACAAATGATCTATTTATTCTGTATTTTATAAAATAGGATTCTGCCAATTTATTTCAGTTTTATAAAATAATTTTTTTATTACATTTTAGGTTGAAAATAAATTTTTACGATTATTAATAGAATAAAAATAAAAAATGCAATTTTTTAAAAATTATTTGAAACATCTGAATACAACTTGGACTTTCTTAGTTTTAATTTTTTAATATTGTTCCTTTTTATTAGTTACGCGATAATTTGATCTATAATGTATCCTTCTTTAACCATGTTTACACTTATAATATAACCTAATAACCATTTTAACCTGTCTCAGAAACTATATGTTCTAAAAAATATGCTTTGTGGTTAGTTTTTGTAATTAAAATCACTATAAATTTGAAAAACTTAAAATTTTTAGAGAATATTAACTACAAAATTCCACAGAGATGAAAGGAAAATAATTTTCGTGGGAAAATATATTTCATTCTACATCATGCATTCCTCCTACGCACGCAACAGCGCCCCCCTGTGGCATTCAGGAGAAATGATTAGTAGGCCCCTAGACTAACTCGAAACGAAGTACAGCACAACCATGCGCTTCTGTTGAGAAACGTGACATAATCTCTCTTTGTTTATAGTCTCTCATCCCGAGAGAAAATATATTCAACACACCGAAGTATTAGTTAACCTACAGATTCTCATCCGGAGAGGAAGTATCTTTCGCGCACCCTGCGCGTAGCCGAGTTTCGGACTTTCGGCTTATAAGGGGAATCCTTCCAAGAATCTTTAATTATATATCTTTAAATGTGATAAATATTGTATGTCTCTAATTGTATGTTTGTGATGTTTGTGAGTGTGCAAAGAGAGCTATGAATTCCCCAACCTGTGCTTCAAGTATTTCAACTGTAGTTACACCCAGTTACAATCTCGTTGCCCAACCTGCACACTAATTGCTCTCACTTAAACTTTTATCAATTTTAAGAAACATATTATTAATTGTAAGTCTTTATTAAAAATTTTTAAATATTAATGCATGATAGGAATAAAATGAGTGTTATTATCTGGATATAAATTGATTGCATTAAAAAACACCATAAACCCAAGAAAAAATAATACTTTAAGTAAACGAAGTGTCAATTACTGTCAAAAGGAAACATATGCTAATATATTAGCATTAGAAAAGAATATTTCACTGACACGTCAATTTTTTCTGCCATATGAAGTTTCCAGGTGAATTTTTAATATGGCTTTTTTTTTTATTTCTTGAATATCAATATTTATTTTTCGCTTTACATTCTCTGAGATTTATACATTAAAAAAAATCAACACACCTTCAAAGAATGTTTCTTTCGACATCATTTACTTTAGTAAGAAATACTTTTTAAGATTTATATGACAAAGTTATAGACGAATACGACAGCAAATTTATACATTCTATGATGCGCGAACTTGTATGTGTAAGTGTATATGTGTAAGTGACTTTCTTTGCATGCATAAAAAGCACACGCTAACCTTGTCTGAGAACTAAGACATCTGCTTACACAAAAGAATTAAAAAAATTTTTTTTGAGACATTTAATAACGAGGGCAACTACAGAATATATTCACAAAGAGGTAAAGATTTGCAAGTAAAAAAATCACCTCAACGTAGAACGGTGCAAAAACAAGACCAAGAAGAAAGGGAAAAACGACAGCGTAATAGGAAGGGAAAAATATATATTTGGGGAATATTTTTTAAGCTCGAATAAAGAAACACAGCGACCTGTCTCAGGTCATTTCTCTTTTCTTCTCGTAAAGAAGCATATTCTATTTTTGTCATTTCTTTTAAATACATGAGCTTCGATGGCTGATGGTCTCACTGGGAGCTACTTTTTCTTTTCGTATTGATGATGCATTTCTTTGAAGTTTTAAAAATAAAATGCTCTCTCTCCGTCTTAAAAAAGTAAAAAAAGGGAAAGAAGAATCAACGTCTGTTCTTGTGAAATATTGTCAAAAACCATATTCATTTACATGCACATTTTTATAGAAAAGGGCATAAATGCCTCACTAGATTTTTATTAGATATCTTGAGTAATATCAAGCTTTAAAGAAAATTAAATTCGAAGGCCATATAGTAGTGTTGATGATCATGGTTTTTGCATTCACAAAGGCATCCATAATCGGGAAAGAAATTTATTATTTAGATTACCTGCACTGTATTTGCTCCAGACATATGGATGTATTCAATCATACACTAACGTCCTCATAAACTGGAAAGTTTCTATACATGAATTTCGTTAAATCATTTGCTAAATTTTTTCTTTTTTTCATGCTTTTTAACGTGTGAAAGGATTACTATTTTCCTTCTTGAAAATCTAAATGCCAAATATTAAACTATACCGCCATATTAAACTATACCGCCATACCATATTTTAAGAAGTTTTTATTTTGTTTTGAAATGTAAATATAAATATTATTATAAGATTGTTTTGCAATTATTTATGTAGCTTTTTAGTATGAAAATATCCATACATGAATTACATTAAATTATTTTCAAAAATCGTTTCTATTTCTCATGCTTTTTAGTATAAGAAAAGATTAATATTTTCCTTCTTGAATTGTTTAAAATGGATAACTATACTCATTTTCATATTTTATTTTGTTCTGAAATGTAAAGATAAATATTA
>BPLQ01007707.1:0-192353 GCA_021605075.1 Caerostris darwini | reverse complement strand
GAAACTATATGGTCTAAAAATGTCATTTATTGAATATCAAAGAGCTGAGAAAATATTTGTATTTGATAAATGATTAATTTATTTACTTTGCTATAGGCTTAAGTGAATTTTTATTCATGCAAGAAATCGTATAAATCAAGAAATTATTTTCCATATTGATATCTGATAACAGTTTTAATAATTTTTAAAATATAAAATTAAAACAAAAGTACTACAGGAAAGTTACATGTAATGTAAGCCATTGAATCCAATCCTGTATCCACATGTCGGAGTGATTTTTAAACATCAAACATAACATGAAATAACGTGATTACATAATGGACATAATACATATACTGCATGTGAACATTATGTACAATAACATATGCGGGATAACACATGGACATTATAAGCAATAATATATATTTGCATAACCTGCATATGGACATCACTTTTGAATTGTTTATATAAAGCTATTGAATACAAATATGATTAAGCAGGTGTATGATACAATAAGGAGTATTTAGGTATCTTACCCGTAACATCTATTTTGATCCTTAATAAAATGAATAAATGCTTGCGCAAATAAGTTATCTTTAAATAAAATTCTTCATATTCAAAATACTTTTCTCTTGAAAAATACTCAAATATCATCTTAACTCCTTTTATGCTTTTCATTTGTATCTTCGACAATTGCATTTTATAAAACTTCATCACATTTCGCGTTGGTACTGTTCACCAGGCATTAAACAACAGTCTTTATAACTAAAGAAACGTTCGAATAGAAAGCCATAAACCTGGGATTGTTTTGCCACAAGAAACAATTATGGTGAAAATGTGAAACAAGGGGTGACTCTGGGCAAGGGGGTGGGCAAAACAAAGGGGTTACGGTGACCGTAACAAATCCCGGCAATAAATAGTTAATACCCCCTTCTCGTAATAACAGAGAGGGGAAAGGGAGGTAAAATACGCGGGGATGGAGCATAAAAATAGGGCTGAAAATATCGGTGGAGGGAATGGAAGAAACCCAAAATATGGATAAATCTCGGATATGAAGGAAATGTTGGAGGGAAGGTGGAGGGGGGAAGGATTCGGAAATGTGATGTGAATGAGAGGAAGGGGTGCAAGGAACGCCTCTTCACTCTGTGTGTTCGGCAGAGTGACTTAAAGCCCATCCCTATACCACCCCCACCTTTCGTTTTAAGAGAATCCTGGTGAGCCCCACCGCTCCCTAGGATTGGGAGCGCGTTTCGACATTCACTCATATGCATGCAAAATAACGGGGGTCTCTTCTCTTCATGGGGGTGAAGGGGGGAGGGGCGAGTGAGGAGTGTATATGCATTTGAAAGAGTCTCGTTTGAATTTATTCCATAAGCTAGGGACAAAATTGAAATTCCGTTGTCGTATATATGTGAGATTCCGGGATGCTTTTCCTCTTTTCCATATTGCTCAGCTTTTCTCCACCAGCCCCTCGTTGCAACCCCCCTCCCTACAGCAAGAGAAGGCTTTCGAATGCACCCCCACCCACCCCTTCCACCTTTCGGAACAGACATAGAACCATTCGCCCACCCCCCACCTCACTCACAAATAAAATTGACAGAAAAATAAGTGAATTTCGAAGCAAGGGGGTATACGAGTGATTGAGTGAAGTTATATGATTACCGCTGCTATACTCTAGTCTGGCCTCGTATATATATATATGTATATAAGTTAACATATATAACGGGCTTTTCACATTTTTTTTTAAGGTGTGAAAAAGAATTTCTCGTATGATGGATATGTTGAGACGTGTCGAAAGATGATGTGAATTCGTTCTCGGTGCAGTTCGAACCCCCCATCTTCTCATCCCCCCCTTCCGCTGAACCCGATGAGTGAACATTACGCATAAGAGAGTTAGGATTTCACTTCGAAATACGACATAATGCTCTTAAGGATTTCAGGGATTTTTCGAAGATTTTAAGTATGGTTTCTAACATTTATGGGCGAACAACTGTTTTAAAGTTGTGGAATAGCTGTGGTTGTGGCATTATATTATATATAATAACTAAACATTATCATTATCTTTTTGATACATTTTATAAATTACTCACTTTCTTATGTGAAGTCTTTTATGCAGGCATCTTTTTTATAAATTTGTTAATTTCTTTATTATCATCATCATCAATAGCACGACAGCTCAGACTGGGCCAAGGCCTTCCTTTGAAGTGATTTCCATGCATTCCTCTGGGTGACAAGGGTCCTCCAATTCGTAGCCCCTAGTACAACAAGATCCTTCTCAATTGCTTCTATCCATCGCAACCTGAGTATTCCTATGGCTTTGCCAAAGCGAGCCTTTTTACAACGTTTAAATCATTCTTTTTAAATATATGAGTAGTCCAGTTTAATCTATTAATCTTAAATTTTATAATTGAATTTTGTTGTGGAATAGCAATTCAAAGGCATTATATTATATATAATAACCAAGCATTATCATTATCTTTTTTGATACATTTTATAAATTACTCACTTTCTTATGTGAAGTCTTTTATGCAGGCATCTTTTTTATAAATTTGTTAATTTCTTTATTATCAACATCACCAATAGCACGACAGCTCAGAGTGGGCCAAGGCCTTTCTTTGAAGAGATTTCAATGCATTCCTCGGGGTGGCAAGGGTCCTCCAATTCTTAACCCCTAGTACAGCAAAATTCTTCTCAATTGCTTCTATCCATCGTAACCTGGGTCTTCCTGTGGCTTTGCCAAAGCGAGCCTTTTTTGCAACGTTTAAATCCTTCTTTCTAAATATATGAGCAGTCCAGTTTAATCTATTGATCTTAAATTTTATAATATCTGGGTCTTTAAAGCATTTATAAATTTCTGCGTTGTACTGCATTGCATTATAACTTTTAATAAAAAAAATTAGTAGCAGCGCTTGTGATTATTTAAAATATAAGCTCAGAATTTATATATGTGGCTATTACCAATACATAAAATTTGTTAAAATAAATTGATATATAATAAAAAATTTCATGGGGCAATTTTGCTTATCTCTCAGAATGCTTGAATTTTTTTTTTTTTTTTATGTATAGAAACCCATGTGCTGTTCTCAATACATTATTCAGTTATTCCAGAAATAATGAATAAATTTTATTTGTTTAAATTTTCTTATATATAAAATGCATTCTATCATACATATATTATTCTATTCTAAAATGCATACGTATAAAATACATATCATATTCACTTTATGTAAAAATCGAGATAAGTTGCAACTAGAAAAATAAATTTTTTTTTCCATTTAAAACAAAATTTCCTGCATAAAACATTATACCAATTGTTATTACGAAAACAGATTAATACCGCAATGAAAATTGCATTATAAAGAAATGGTTACATTTTTTTAGAAGAAGAGACTTTTACAGTTAGTATATGAAAATATCCAATTTGTTTGTAGTTCCTAAAATAGAAATTTTCTCTATTTTTTTTTAAAAGAATAAGAATTTTCTTTTACATTATCAGTTTTTAATATAGTTTTTACAATCATGCATTATTGATAGACATCAAAATATCGCAGAAGCGTTTAGATTCCTATCTTACTTAACTAAGTTAAAAAATAAAGATCTAGAAAGTGCTTAGATTCCTATCTTAGTTAACTAAGTTAAAAAACGAGTAATATTAAAAAAAAAAAAAAAAAATTTTAAAGTCAATTCCTACTTTTTTTTCACTATATTATAGAAAGTCCTTCATAAATAATTTTCACTCATTTTTTTAAGTTTATCTGGCGCCGTCTATTGGTAGATACATGCAACTTAAATCTAAAAGAAACTAAAATTAATTAATTTAATTTAATTACTGAATTAATATTTGAGAAAACTGTATTAACGTCAAGTGTCATCCACTGCAAGTTCAAAAAAAATGTATGTGAACTTGAGTGGATGAATAAAAAGTATTTTATTAGCGATTGAAACTTTGAACAATATATATATATAGGGAGAGTGTGACCTAATAGAAGGAATTGAAAACAGAAACTCATTTTAACTGATTATTGCTTATGGGGAGCTTAGAAATATGTAATCAAAATTAAAAAGTGTTTCAACTTTTGCAAAAAAATATTTTAATTCAAAACTTTTATGATGTTATGAAATCTTCCGATACAGACTTTACTTTTCATCTGTATATAAATCGCGTAATAGTAAGTTCAATTTTCATAATAGTTTATAGATTTATTTTCATGTACTACTATAGTTAAGAAACATAAGTCGTTTAAATTTCACCAAAATTGCGCAATAATTTATTCTAAATGAAATTGCCTTGCAATTAAAAAGATAATACAAATAAATTTTATATGCGATTCTTAAAATCAACAGATTATAAGAGAGAAAACCAATCAATATGAGTTCTTCAACCAATAAAAATATTCTGCAGTAAAATTTTAGATAACGAATTTTTAAAATACCATTATTTTTTATAGTATTTTTTTTAATAACAAATAAGATGAATATTTTAACTAATTTTTAAAAAGATCTATTATAAAAAAAAAAAATGTTACTCACTAATGCAAAACAAATATTTTGTAAACCACTGTCAAGATACTTGCCCCTCCCCTCCTCCCTTCTGGCATGACTTGTATTCGAATCTCTCCACTTACATAACTCATTACTTATTTCATACCAGCTCCTGAACAACACGTTCTAGTTATCAGGGTTGTAATGGAATCCTCTCTGCGCTCGTAACAGCCCTATCGAGTTACTTAAATAGATGCACCGCGGAATTTTCTCGTCATTTTTAATCTTATCCTCATCCACACGAGCCACTTCCTCACTGTCTCCACCCCCACCCCCACCCCTCCTCCTTTTCAGCAGACGATAATTTTGCCGAGCGAAGCTGTCAACGGGACCGAAATCACTGCCGATTTGGGACTTCAAAATTACCCCCGATAACGAGTCTTCGGGTCCTTTACTCCACTCATTCTGGGGAGGGGTGAGCACATATGTCGTCTGCAATCTTCGAGAAGAAACTGCTGCACCCCCCCTGCCATCCCTGAGTCAATCTGGGAGTGTGGAGGAAGCGACATCCTGTGACGCGATTCGTTTGAAAGGGGGTGAAAAAAAGTTGGAATGATAAAAAAAAAAGAATCCTCTTACCAGGCACGGTTTTGATTCGAACATTGCGCGCGCACCAGAAGTTAACTGTTTTTCGTAGGGGGAAGGATGGCTTATCCCCTACTCTGTGCACTATATTCAAACCGATTTCGCCCTATTTCACGCAGAGGGAAGCCCACCGTCTTCGAAAATGCCGGGTTCATAATACGAGGGACCACCAATAAAACGCATTTCAGATAAACGCGCTTTCGGTTTAAGTTTTAAATGTATTTCTCAGAACAATGAAAGATTTATTTTGTTACAATAATCTAAATGCATATAAAGTAACATTAAATTTTTGCATACCGTTTCAGTGAAAGTAACAATTTATATTTTCCAATGAATACATTTATATAATTGAACACACCAAACTGGCAGATTTACTGTGAAGATTTAGTACTACTACATTTACATACTTTGTCATTTAATCATACATACATGCTGTAATCATCAAACATACTTTTATTTTATTAAAAAAATTTAAATGGAAACTTGTTAAAGAAAAGTTATTTCGCATAAGTTTTTAAAGGGTCCTTTGTCATAAATTTCATTTATGATCAAGGATTTGGTTTATCGCTCTACGGTCATTTTTTGCACGCTGTTGGCTAATTAGACCGTGACCTATAGTTCAACGGGGATTCTGAACCCCTAACAAACATCCATGCCACAGCCAGGATTCGATTCTAAAAAGCCTGTGGTACCAAAGGCCACAGCACTAGCCAATTGGCCGTCAGGCAGCCACTCGACATTAAGGTTTGGTTTGTCGCTCTACGGTTATTTTGTAGATCAATTAGACCGGAACCTACGATTTAACGCGGATTCCGAACCACTCACAAACATCCATGCCACAGCCACGATTCGACCCTGAAGCTTGTGGTATCAAAGGCTAGAGCGCTAGCCAATTGGCCAACAGGCCGCAAATGGAAACTTGGTGAAGACGGTTAATTAACTGAATATTAATAAATAAATAGAAATTTTAATGAAATTTCTCTGAAACAAATTATGTAATTAACTATAAATTAACTTAAGAAACTAATTTAATAAAAAAATAAATAAATAAGTCATTAAATAAAACAATATCAATATAAGAAGTAACAATTCTTTCATAGAATTCACGATTCAACTGTAAAGGAAAAATTCTTCATACCACTGGTTATAGCAACTTTGTGTAAGTAATTTGAAAATTCCTAGACATCATAAGTACTTTTCACTAGACAAACCAGACATTCTTAGACATCATAAGTTCTTTTGACTAGACAAATTAGACATTCCTAGACTTCGTAACTCTTGTATATCACACTTCGTATAAAACATAATCCATAATGACATTGCTTTTTTAGAAGGAATATTGAAATTTCAAAATTATTTATTTAATCAGAAATTATAAACACTATTTAATATTCATTTGATGAATAAAAACTTTCTAGAATACCTGTAAAACTAAACTTATGGAAATGAAAATTTCTTTTTATTTTAACTTTTACATAATGTGAAATATAAAAAAAAAATCAACTGTAAAAACATTTTTATAGTTAATAAAAATCAACAACAGAAAACCTTTTACAGTTAAAAATTCACTTTTATTCACTTTTTGCAATGAAAAATAATAAACTACAGAAAATATACTGCTCATTTTACAGATATTTTCTATTGAGAAGAAAACGTATCGCAATTTTCTTATAACACATGCTGTAAATAAATAAATAAAAATAATGAACTAAAAATACAATAATTTATCATATCATAATATTTAATTATTTTTTCCGCTTTTCTTATTGGTTAAGAATATTGAGGGTTGTTTAATTTACCTACCAAACGTGATAAAAGTTTATAAATACCTGATACTATACCAATTTTAGAACATTTGTTGATATAGTATGATTGATTTTTTGTAGGTTTTTCGATTCTCCGTTTTAATTAGTAATTTAGCTTATTAACAGAAAAATGAATTTTATTTTATAATACAGCTAATTCTGTGATTCATTGACCAACTATAATTCTCGTAAGTTGTATTTAAGAGGGTAAATATTAGAACTCATATGCGTAGCAATCACTTTTAGGAAAAAAATGCTTTGATTGCGATTGTTACAGCTTGTGTGAACCTTTTACATTGCGATTCGGATTGCTTGGTGATAGTTTTTGGGATTTCCCCTTCAGGCAGTGCGCAAACTTTAAAAAATCCTTCTCTGAAGGCAATAAATAATTTATCCTCTCTTAATGGAACACAATCTCCTTGATGAAATAAAAAAAATTCTGATGTTTGAAAAAAAAAATTGATTTCCTGATTTACTGACTAACGGTAATGTTCGTAGGTTGTATTTAAGATAGTAAATGTTAGAATTCATATGCGATGTAATAATTTCTTTTAGGAAGACACTCTATGATTGCGATTTTTACAGCGTGAACTTTTTACATAGTGATTCGGATTGATTGGTGATAGTTTTAGGGATTTTACCTTCATGCAGTACGCAAACTTCAGAAAGTAATTTGTAGGCTAATTTGTAATACATAATTTATCCTCTCTTAGTGGAACACAATGTCCTTGATGAAATAAAAAAAAAAACTGATTTCCTGATTCATTGACCAACGGTAATGTTCGTAGGTTGTATTTAAGATGGTAAATGCCAGAATTCATGTGGGTTGCAGTCACTTTTTTTTAGGAAAAAACGCCTTGATTGCGATTGCTACAGATTGTGTGAACCTCTTACAATGTGATTCGGATTGCTTGATGATAGTTTTGGGGATTTTTCCTTCATGCAGTGCGCAAATTTCAGAAAGTCCTCGCTGAAGGCAATAATTTATCCTCTTTTAGTGTGAACCTCTTGCGTTATAATTCAAATTGCTTGGTGATAGTTTTTGGGATTTTTTTCTTCATGCAGTACGCAAACTTTAGAAAGTCCTCTCTGAAGGCAATAATTTATCCTCTCTTATTGGGAACCTATTACATTGTGATTCGGATTGGTAATAGTTTTTGGGATTTTTCCTTTATGCAGCACGCAAACTTCAGAAAGTTCTCTCTGAAGGCAATAATTTATTCTCACTTAGTGTGAACCTGTTACATAGTGATTCTGATAGCTTGGTGATAGTTTTTGGGATTTTTCCTTCATGCAGTACACAAACACAACTGCAGTACACAACACACACTGTACTGGAACATAACGTTCTTGATGAAATTTAAAGAAAAAAGGCTATTGAATGAGCATCTGATTAACCAAATTAATTTAATTGGTAGATTAAACAATAAACATAATAGTTATAATATATTTTAAGGAAGAACTTTTTATTTGATGAAATCGGAAGTACCTATTTGGAGGAAAGAAGAATGCAACCCCCATCCAAAAAGTACTTCCACTACTTGCAAGCGGGAAGAAGGTGGGATAAATTAAACGCCAACTGCACTACACAATTCTTCCGGAGAGCTCCGCAAATCATGAAAATCTTTCTTGGCATTCTTTAATGCTTGTCGATATATTTGGGGGGAAATCTCTCCTCGCCAAAATCAAATTCATTTTCTTTTATATGTAGCATTGTTCCCCCCACGAGAGATTTCTTCGCTTCGCCGGGAAATTTATAACCCAAAATGCGACAGAGCGCAGGATTTGAACGCGTATTTTCCGAGTGTACAGCTATTCGATGCCGACTCAACAGCTCTGCGTTTAGGAGTTTAAAAAAAAAAAGCAATTCTTCCTTGGATCGATAGAGCAGGAAACGAAAAATCTTTTTTTCAGAAGTCAATGAAAATTGTGAATAGGGAATGAAGTTGAGATTGGTATGAGATACTATACTTTCTTAAAAATTTTTTCTTTAGAACATATACTATATTTGTAACTCTCGAAAAAGAGTGTTCAATTGCGTTAACCATCGTTTTTTTATTTTGTTGGAAATTTAATTATATAAACAATATAATTTTTTAACGAAGTTATTTAATTAATTGATGCTTTAGTTTGGGGTCTAATGGCCGAGTGACTAATGCTCTGGCGGGTTGGTCATAGGTTTGGATTCGAACTTCGCGGTGCCATTGTTGCTTATAGTGGTTCGGAATCCACATTAAATCGTAGATTCCAGTCTAATATGACTGTTGAGCATTGCATAATATGGCTAATATGGCTAAAAAACCTACCTCGTAAAAAGAAAAACATTTCCTGTTTCGAAATCTGCCAGTAGTCAGGCGGCCTTGGCCCACCATGGGGTTGTTTCGCTACTGATGATGATTTAGTTTAAAATTAAAAAGCCTTAAATTGCACTGTTTTTTTTAAATGTATTGTATCTTACAAACTGTTTTTTATGGCAATAATTATAACTTAGAGAAATATTTAAAAAAATTTTGAATTCTATAAAAGTTTTAAAATATGCTGTTTTAAATCTGGCTCTCATAATATTGTTAACTACAAAAAAAAAAAAAAAAAAAAAAAAAAACATTTTGTTGATATCAAAATGATTTTCAAAATAATTTTTGATTTTTAGTTTTAACCACTGCTCTAATACATGCATAGATATATCTATTACGTGAATATTTAACTTCCTTTAACATTAGAGAAATATCAAGTGAGTCTGACAGTGACTGTTCTTGAGTTGCTAAAATAATATTTCGTAAGTTCAGAACAGAACAGATTAGATCAGTTAATACCAGAATTATTTTCAAATTAATTTTTAATTTTAATCACTATTCTAATACATGGCTAAATATATCTATTATGTGAATATTTAACTTCATTTAACATTAGAGAAATATCAAGTTAATCTAACAGTGACTGTTATTAAGTTGATAAAATCATATTTGTTAAAGATAAAAATTATTTTTTTTAGAAATAAAGCAATAAAGTACCGTTGAGTGTTTTATTTTTAAACATTTTATCATCAATAAATTTTATCTTCAGTAAATCGACTGGCAAAAGCCCCTAACTGTTCGAGTGATAAAATTTGAAACAAAAATTGTTAAACCATTACTTTGCACTCAAAACTCAGCGAAGAACTTGATCAAAACAAATGTGATAAGACAAACATCACTCAAAACTGTTGAGCCCATGAAACCTTCCCTCTAATGCCCATAAATAGACCGTTTTAAAACCTCTGTCTCTGTCACTTTTTAGCTCATTGAAGTAAATGGAAGGAGATGGCAAACCGGGGGGTGATAAATGTGTTTTGTTGCGCCTTCACGTGTACTTTGATGACGTTACCTCCCTGGAGGGTTCCACCAATGACATCAGTGGTATTTTCTTTATTGTTTGGTTTTCTTTTTTTTATTTCTTTTCGTAGATTTAATATTCACCCGTCTGTCATTCTGCTTGCAAATCAGATATTGTCTCCCGGGTTGTCTGCAACTCTTAGATCAGATTGTCAACACGACGCGTGTTCTGTTGGTTGAAATGGATTCGTCGTTTAAGTAGAGAGATGCCTTTGGACGAATCGAAAAGTAGACATAAAATGTCAACCTTTAGGAGAGGAAATTTCATTTTAATTACGTAACATTTACTTCTGTTTTAGTAGGATAAGAACTTTAATTATGTATCATTTAGTTCTGTTTTAGTAGGATAAGAGCTTTAATTATGTATCATTTAGTTCTGTTTTAGTAGGATAAAAACTTTAACTTTGATTCAATAAAATTAACAATATTATGCATATTAAATGAATTAGATCATATAATTGCTGTATTTTTGATTATATTTGTCACCATCTTAAGTTATCATTGAAATTATTGCTATTTTTATTTTATGGTTCAACATTTATTTGATAGATTTTTCATACTGTTCTTGACTCTAACTCTAAATTTTAAATCTTGCCTCACATTATGGCTATTTCATAATTAAGTAGGCTAAATTAGAATGGTATAATGTATAGAGAATGAAGCTAAGTAGGCTAAATTAGCATGGTATAACGTAGAGAGATCGAAGCTAAGTAGGCTAAATTGGCATGGTATAATGTAGAGTGATTGAAGCTAGTTAGGTTAAATTAGCATGGTATAACGTAGAGAGATTATAGCTAAGTAAGCTAAATTAAAATGGTATAACATATAAAGAATTAAGTTAAGTAGGTTAAATTAGCATGGTATAACGTAAAGAGATTGAAGCTAAATAGACTAAATTAGCATGGTATACCGTAGAGAGATTAAAGTCACTATTATGGCTTATAAAAATTTTTAACATCTGTTTTATGTATATTATTTACATCCTGAAAGAGCTCTTTTAATTTGTTCATTGAATGACACAGACATAATTATAGATTTAATTAATAAGTATTCTATACATAATTATAGAAATATGTAAAAGAAAAAAAATACGATAAATATTTATAGTAAATTATAGAGGGTAGTTAAAATCGAGAACTTTCGGAAAAGCATTCTATAAAGTATATCAAGTATTCTATTAAGCTATTCTATTCCTCTTCTTATAAAGAAATTAATTGAAAGACTTCGTATTTTATTTTACAGAATTTAATTTGTGTATGCTTCAAACTAGTCCATTTAAAATAATGAAGATTATAAAAACGTAAGCATTAAATCAGACATGTGGACTTATTATTTCTTTTGAATGTTTCCATTTAAAACTTTAAAACGTACATAAAAAAGGCAAATTTTTGTCAGACTTTTCAATCAGACTATATATTTTTTTTATTAATGGTCATAATGTATGATAGTTTAACTTATTTTATTCTAATTTTGTATTCTATAATGTTAATATGTTTAAATTTTATTACCCTTAAATAACAAAACAGTTTCCAGTTGAATTAATTTCAATTTTTCCTTTTAAAAAAATAAAACTAATATATTGACATAACAATTCGCCATTTCAAAAATTGAATCATTACCCAATATTAGAAAAAGGAGATGACCACAAGAAAAACTTTAAATCAAATCTGAAGTAATGCATGCCTTTTAAGAGCAAATCCACAGCTTTGAAAAACTCAAGGGTGGATACAAAAAGAATAATATTGAAAGTATCATTTAAATTAAGTGCTTTGAGAACAGTCTGGTGGTCTCTGGTCTTGAAGCATCTGTGTGGTCCGGTAAATTTACTTCAGGAGAGACATTTCAAATGTATTTCAAAGAACATTATATCACATTTTGAAAATGTTTTGAGGGTCCAACCCAACTAAATGACTTTGAGAGTTCTTCTGTTTTCAATTGGTTTACCTTTTAAGCTATAAAATTCACATGAAATGGTCACTGAACTTCAGTATTTAATTTTTAAGTGTTGTCAAGAAACGATTTGTAAGTTAAAGATGAGCTAATATGAGAGAAATACAATAATTTAAAAATAAAAATAATGAATTAAAAATATTTTTAATATTATTAATTTATAATAAAAATAAAAATATTTTAAAAATTTCAAATTCGTCCATTTAAAGCTGCTAAATTTGTATGCAAGTTATTTTGCATAAGTTTTCTAAAAGATCCTTTGTCATGAATTGCATTTATAATGAAGGAGGTAATTTCTTAATATCTTTGTTCAGATAGAGTTCCCAAAAATTTTTACCTTATGCAAAGAATTCGATTGTTCATAAATTATATACGTAATTGAATGCAAGTTATAAAATGTTGAAATTGTAAAAGAAAAGCTTCCATTTGACAAACAAAATTAAAATAACTTAAAACTGTTTTAGTTTATTTAGAGATAATATTGGCAAGCTATTTTAATACAGTTTCGTTATTGCATGTGAAACGGTTCATTACGAAATATTTAATTAATCAAATATTTTTTGTAATTAAAATAATATTTGAATAAATTAATTATAATTTAATGATAAATTAGAAAATTATTTAATACAGACATTCAAAAAACATATTCATTTAATAGTAAAATTTAAGGCATATATTAAATTATATACACATCATATATAATTTTAATATATATATATGATAAACTATAAACTATTTAATACAGTTTTGTTATTAGATGTGAAACGGTTAATTACGAAATATACTATTTAATCAAATATATTTTGTAATTAAAATAATATTTGAATAAATTAACTACAATTTAATGATGAAATTGAAAATTATATTATTCTAAAATTTAAGATATATATTAAATTATATACATATCATATTTAATTTTAATACATGCATGATAAATTATAAATTATTTAATACAGTTGTTATTAGGTGTGAAAAGCCTAATTACGAAATATACTATTCAATCATATCTTATATATTTTATAATTAAAATAATATTTGAATAAATTAATTACAATTTAATGATAAAATGGAAAACTATATAATACAGATATTAAAAAAAATTATTTATCCAATTCTAAAATTTAAGGTATATATTAAATTATATACATATCGTATATAATTTTAATACATGCATGATATACTATAAACTATGAATATAAATTTTTTTTATAGAATTAATCAAACTCTGGCTAAATTTTTAAACATGAAATAATAATGAATAATTTTTTTTGCTTTAACAATCCCCAATAAATAAATAAATAAAAATAAAGAAAATAAATAAATACGAGGAATTCGTAGCTTAATTTTGGTTCATCTTCAAACCACACCCTACTTTTTAAAATAACAAAGACAAAACAAGGCAAATAAATATGTAAAGATAGATGTAATGATAGAGGAAACTCTTCTATAGGTGCCATTTTGTGACGCATGCAAGAACAGTCTTCTGTTTAGACTACTGAATAAAGTAATTCCAATCCGCGCTTTTTTATTTTGAAGATTTTAAAACTTTATTTTTTTTTTATAAAACCTTTTGAAAATAGTAGTTCAGAATTCTAATTGGAATGTATGGAACAATAATTTCAAAAAATTCCAACAAAACTGTAGATTTCTTTGAGAAAATTACTGGTTAGATTCACTAAACAGCATCTACATTAAAGGAAACCGACTTTTCTATTTAGATGCACGCACTAACACTATCAAATCTTTACCAGAAAATTTATGAAAAGGATATGCGTTTCATCTCCAAAGTTTTCGACCAATCACGAGCTTTCGATTTGTTTTTAATAAAAGAGTTTTTTTTTTGGCTTTATGAGTTTCTCAAACCATTTATTAAAAAGAGAGAGAAAAAAAACAAAAACAATATAGAAATGTGAAAAACGAATCTGCATTAAAATTTTTCTATGCATATTGACTGTGATTGCATTCTTTTGAAGTAATATAAATATTGTTGATATTTCACTTTCATAATGGTAAAAATTCAAAAAGAAGTCATTGAGAGACTAACAACGTTGTATTTCACTACACTTAAAATGTGTACATGGGCTTTTTGACGTTTATAAGAAAATCCAATTTTCTTTTTTTTATTCTTTCTTTCTTTGATTTCCCATTTTAATAATAGTTATTAAAAAATAAATTTTAGGGCCTGATGGCCGAGTGACTAACGCTGTGGCGTTCGGTGCTACAAGTTTCGGAATGTTTTTAGTGGTTCGGAATCCACTTTAAGCCGTAGGCCCCTGTCTAATATGATTATTTGGCATAGGGCTGACAACCCTACCTAGTAAAAATTCAGTGTCACGGTGCCAAGTCAGACTTCTACTTACTGGTGTTCCATCACAGCGAAGCTGCCCCCTGCTTCCATGAGACCGCATGGGTCTTGGACTTGGTCTAGATGTTGCTGTCTACCAAGTGGAATAAGAAGCAACAACAAAAAATAATTTTTGAGCAAAAAATACATTTAAGAAAAAAAAAAAAATGAAATGTTTATTACTTCAAAACATTCCCAATGATACTTGATTTCTATATTCTTCAGAAATAAAACCCTCAGATAAGTTATTGCCAGAGACTTTTTTTGTTTAATTCTGTGCTTTCATTTACAAAAGCATAAAGCCGTATACTTGTATGTATTATAAAAATTTATTATATACTTGTACTTGTTGTATATATTGTACTTATATGTATTTGAAAAATTTTATATTATTAAAAAAAATTTAAATTTTATTTTATATAAAACTATTATTTTATATTTCATTAAATAAAATTCTTCCGTTATATAAAATTATTAAAAATTATTTCGCTTTAAAATTCCTTGCAAAATTCATACAGTTAAAATTAAGCAAATCAACATTTTATATAAGAAATCAAAATAATATATTTAATATATCATTTCTTTTATATTTTTAGTGTGTATTATAAAAAGATGAGAATTGTATTTTCTTTTATTATTTATTTTCGATTAAATAATTTAATTGAAATGAAGCAACATTTTATATCTTACAAAATAAATGGAATTTACCATTCTTCATTATATTTCCATATTTAAAAATAAATCTATACTAAAAGAAGATAATTTATTTTTATAATATAATCATTCAAAAGGTAATTTCAACAATGTAATGTTGTGGTAAAAATAGGTAAAGAAAAAAGAAATTTATTTTGGAAAAACAGGTTCTTAAACTTTTTATAACTTTCATCTCAATTGCCTACAATGACATCAACAAAGTTGATTCGAAAAAAAAAAGAAAAAAAGTAATTTGTTTTTCCTGTTTTACACAACGTTTTTCTCTCGGTGTACAAGACAGACTTAAAAAGATGCTTTATTGACTTAAGATCCAATAAAAGGAAAGTTTGTCGAATGAGTTTTTTAAAGTGAAATCTGTAGTAAGCATTTTCTACAGGAGTTCTTTCTTGCTTAAATCACCCGAGTTCCTCTCTTAAGTTAAACTTTGTGATACAAGCGCAGAAAAAAAAAGTTACACTATGTGCTCGTCTAAATCTAACGTGTTACACTTAGGTGAAAACAGGAGGATAAATGTTTAAAGAAGAATGAAGACAGTGTCGTTTAGGACAAACTAACAAGAATTCTTTCTTTTAAAAAAAGCTGTTCTCTTTAATGGAATAATTTAACTCAGAAGACGTAAGATTTAATATTTTTATTATGAGAAAACAATTTTGTTACTAACAGAAATACGAAAGAATAAATGGAAAACGAATAATAATAAAATTTTTTCATAAATTACCTAATATCATACTGATTTAAATGGCGTTATTTTTTTTTGGAATAAGAAATTTGCATAAATTAACTAATATCATACTAATTTAAATGGCGTTATTTATTATTATTTTACTAGTGTTCAATTGATTGTCACATAATTATTGTATAAAAAATTACATAATAAATGTAACTTTAAATATGATGATGTTTTGTTGTTAGAATTATTATTTTCTACATTAAAATAAGAACATATATCATTTTCATCATATAAACGCAAAGCAGTTGAGATTTCTTATTTTTATCGCGTTTAGTTTTAAATTTAAATTTACTATTCAATTTTTTAATTTGATATTACAATTATATATCTTATTTAATTAAATCTAGATGTTTAAAATTTTCACTTTTATTTTTCAAATATGGGGACTAATGGTCGATTGACTAGTTCTCTAGCACTTGGAGCCACAGGGTTTGGGTTACAGTTCCAGCTGTGTGAGGGATATTTGTAGTGGTTCAGAATCCCCTTTAAACTGTAGATTCTGGCCTAATATAGTATGACTGTAGACAGTTGTGCACAGGGCTGACAATCCTACCCAGTAAAAAGGACGTGTCCCCTATCTCGAAATTTGTCAGTAGGCAGGCGGCCTTGGCCCGTCATGACGTTGTTGGGCCAATGAAGAATTTAGAAATATAACTAAACCTGGAATATTTCTAATTGGAGTTTGTTTGCATGTAATTATAGTGACATAATTCATTATGTTAAATCTACAATTTGATGGGCCATGTTAAGTAAAGCCATGCGCAAAAGATATAATATTTAAAATTTAGGGTTAACAGACTTCTCAATTAATAACAGGTATAATTTTAGTATTAGTAGGCATAAAAGGTTTAAATTTTATTTGTATTTGCAAAATTTTAACTTATTTACATGCGCTATTTTAAAATTCCGAGTATATAAAAAAAAAAATAAGCAAGTACTTCACAATAGATTTTCTCTAACTGGGCAGTTTTATAGTGCAATGGTTTGTGATCGATCGAAAAAAAAGAAAAACGTCATTTTTTAAAGACTTTTTTCGGCGAAAAAACTCGACGTACAAGGAGAGAGAGAGAATATTTTGGTACTCCTTTTTCTGTCTTTATTTCCAAGGCGAAATTTATTTTCGTTTGTCTGAGTTGGGAATTATTTACAACCGTTATGGCAACAAAGGTTTTGTAACCGAAGTGGCCAGAAAACGCTACCACAATTAACCTTTACAGAAGAGAAACTGATGCGAGGGCGGCTTGCGGACCGAAGACCACTTTGAGCTGTCTCGGGCATAAAATATACGGTGGGTTATGGGTTTTTGTTCCGAGCGTATGTGCATTAAATGGTTGTCTTTTACGAGGCTATTGTGGAAACGCTAGAGAAAGAGAGCAACAAAAGAGACACCAGCCTTACATAATCGACAGCTCCACCTTTACACCTTCCTATTTACATAGAACTGTCACACACGCCGAGACACTGGGACACTCTCCGAGAACTGGATTAGAGAGATACTTTATATCAGATACACGCAATATACTTAAAAATTATATTTTATTTAAACATTGCATATTAATTTTGAAATATATATTCTTAAATATACAAAATACCGATTCGGAAATTTTTTTCTTCTTTTACTCTACTGCGCATATTCGAAAAAAACAATCATCTTCATTTAAACAAATCGGCTTAAAGGAAAATATTTCGAGCATGATTTATATATTTGTCAATTTTAATTTAAAGTGAAATTTAAGTGTGGATCAAGATTTCCATCCTAACTAGATATTCAATATTTGAAATTTTAAAACTGTGGCACTCCAAAATAACGGAAATTATATTTTTAAGAAAAGAAGAAAAGAAAAGTGGTTTTAGAATTACTTTTAGCATGATAACTGTAAATAATCGTTCATATTAATGTTATTTTTGATTTGATGAAAATGAAGCAAAATTGAAACAGAATAGATGCTTTTATTTGTTACAAAATAATCCTAATATCGAATCATTCCAGGAAGTTCTTATGATATTTTTTAAGTCTAGTTACTACAAAGCAAAAAATTGTCATCAACATACGCGATTATTAAAATTCATAAAAGAACCGAAAAGCGATGACTGTTAACAATCGTTCATATCGATGTTATTTTTGATTCGAATAAATTCGAAATAATTTTTGTTTCGAAACAAAATTGAAACAGAACAGATACTTTTATTTGTTACAAAACAATGTTAACACCGAATCATTCCAAAACGTTTTTTGTGATATTTTTTAAGATTATAGTTCCTACAAAGCAAAAAAGGCAAGCGATTATTACTGCTCATAAAAGAGCCGAAAAGCGATGACTGTTAACGATAACTATTAATAATCGTACATATCGATGTTATTTTTGATTCGTAGCAATCCCAAGCAATTTTTGATTCGAAGCAAAATTGATACAGAAGAGATACTTTTACTTGTTACAAAATAATGCAAACACCGAATCGTTCCAAAATATTTTTGTGATATTTTTTAAGCCTAGGTTTTACAAAGCAAAAAAAATATCATCAATATAAAAGATTATTAATACTCATAAAAGAACCGAAAAGCGATGACTGTTAACGATAACTATTAATAATCGTTCATATCGATGTTATTTTTGATTCGAAGCAATCCGAAGCAATTTTTGATTCGAAGCAAAATTGAAACAGAACAGATACTTTTATTTCCTACAAAATAATGTTAACACCGATTTATTCTAAAAAGTTCTTGTGATGTTTTTTAAGCCTAGGTTCTACAAAGCAAAAAGGCAAGCGATTATTAATACTCATAAAAGAGCCGAAAAGCGATGGCAGATAAGTTAAGATTCGTTAAAGAATCGTGGTCGCCGGCTTAACATTGATGGTACTGTATTGACGTCATCGGCCAAGGACCCGAATTTTTGAGTCGGCTTCGATCAAACGACTCGTTCTGCCTCGTTGAACGTTAAAAACATATGATGGTCTTTTGTTCAAGATTCCGCAAAAAATTATTAAAATAGGAGTGATTTTCTTTTCACTCTTTTGTCATCTATGACTGAGACAAGCGGTTAAAAAATCTTATAAAAATAAGCCTATCGTGTATGTAAACGATGGCTTATAGAAGAAGTGGCAGAAATGCTCAACTAAATATATACGTTCAGAGAAACAACAAACTTTCAGCGTTTATTTATTGCTTGCTATCCATGGCTTTAATTTTAAAACGCTTTTTTTCTGCACATTATTTTGCGTTGGAATTTTATTTACCAAAAAAAAAAAAAAAAAAAAAAAGGAAGTTTTAGTAAGGAAAACAGGCCTTTATTTACTGTAAAGTGTAATCTATTCCTTTTATTGCAAAATATGTTTACTTTTGGCCTTCAAAAAATTTGGATTTAATTCTTATAAGAGATGAATTTTTTTTTGTTGAGTTTGATTTTTGAATTAAATATAGTTTATTAATATACTAATATTGAATTCTTTTCTGAAAAAAAGTTATGAAAATATTATATTTTTGTTTATTATCGTGATATTTTTATGTAAAGTTCAGTTTCTTTTGAATTCTATATTATTAGAGGTAAATTAATAAATAATACTAATAGTTTTCTAAATCATAATAAATATGTTGATTGCTATTGAATTTAATTATGAATTTATATAAATTTATATAAAAAAATATAAAGACATTAAATATAATTCAAATGATTGAAGTATTAATTATTGGCGAAATAAAAGTATTATTAAAATTTCTAGCTTTTAAATATGAGATATAATTTTATATTATTATAATCTATGTTTTGAAAAACAGTTGATCTTAGAATACTGAACACGCCTGACAATATAATGTCTAATTTCTATTATTTAATTGTAGTTTTAAAATATCAAACTTTTCAACTTGTAGACTTTTCATAGAACTTTGTAGATTTCAACTTGACAAAATCAAACTTTTCACATTGTAATTCTACAACTCAAACTACAATCAAAGAAATTTTAATTTTTGTCTGCAAATATAACATGATGTTTTCTAGCTGTGTAAACTAATCTTAGAAATATGAAGGTAATTTTTTTTGAGGTTTTATATAAAAAATAATACATCTAAGTAATGCATCTGCAGAAAAGAATATACATCAATGTCTTTGTATAAGAATGAATCATATAAAAGAACGTCATTACACCATCAGAAGTGCTAAATAAATTTATCATTTTATTTAAAAAAATTTTGTACCTCAACAATATTTATGGGAAAAACAAGCATATTTTGGAACTTTTCTGTTAAATTAAATTAAGAATTTGCATTAAATACAGAATTTCTCATTTAAATATATATCTTTTTTTATTTAAAGGCAAATGGATTCGACTTGAAGGACAATTTAGAAGCCTGGAGAAGTTTACCTTATGCTGCATCCATGTATTATCCTTACGATTCAGCCGCCTTGGCAGGATATCCTTTTCCTAATGGGTAAGTGACCAACCTAAAATAATGCATTGTAACATTTTTATTGCATTATATAAAAAAAAAAATACAAAGTGCTTAAAAAGATATTATAATTTTGATTTATATACATATTTTTTTCTATTTCGTTTCATAATGTATTAAGGTAAAAAAAAAATGTATAGTTAAATAAGAAGGTGATAAAATGCATTATAATACCTTTTATTCATGAATTATGCAATTCATAAATAAAAAGTAGTAATTAAAAATAAATATAAAAGATGTACAAGTAATATAAAAGGATTCATAATTGTTTATCAGCAAACATACAGTTTTACTATATTCCAATCAATTAAAAATATAATTTTACTTAATATTTATGGGGGACGAAGAGGCTTGATAAATAGAATGATAGGCTTTTGGCATTTAGCATCCCACCTATAAGCGAAATGGCTACAAAAAGAAAGAAAAAAAAAATCCGTTGGCTTTTGAAAAATTAATTGGACTTAGAATACTGAGCAAGCCTGATAATATAATATATATTATTTAATTGTATAGAAAGCGGAGTAAACTATCAATAGAAGAGTTGATTTGAACAGCAACAGTAATATATGTGTACAATGCAGAAATCCCCTCCCTAGTTTACCAATGGTAACGCTGAATCTGTCACAAATCTTCAATTATAAGGATGTATGACCTTAAATAAAATCACTGGCACTTGAAAACATCAACGATATTTAATAATGATTATCTTTCTTAAATTAATAATCATTTTTAAGCAACTGGATTTTGATTAATAACACTTCTTTATAAATAAAATTATTTGCTTTTAAAAACTAATAATAATAACTAATTGTTACGTATTTTGAAACAAATATTAATTGTTTAAATTTAAAAAGAAAAGCATCACATGATTAATTATTTAAAACTAAAGAGCACAACAAAATTATTTTTTTAATAAGCATTTTTGTTTAATTCTATGCTGATAAAATTCCTCTTATTATAAAAGAAATAATTACCTTCTTAGATTAATAATCATGTTTAGGCAGCTGAATTATGATATATAATTAAATTTCTTTATAAATAAAATTGTTTGTTTTTAAAAACTAATAATAATAATCAAATACATCTTGTTTTGAAAACAAATATTGATTATTTAAAATTAAAAAGCACATACGATTAATTATTTAAAATAATGAGCACAACAAAATTGTTTTTCTTAAATAAGCATTTTTGTTTAATGTCGTACTGATTAAAATTAATTTTCTTTTAATGTAAGAGAAAAAAAATTTTTTAAAATTGAATTAATGATATTTTTAATATATTAATTTAAATCATTTTTTTCATTCAATTAAAAAAATTATTACTTATTATAAATTATTTCTATAGCAATTAAATAGATTTGGAATGGCAACTTAGCATAAAAAAATAGCAACACTCAGTAAAATGTTTTGAATACTTTTTTTTATTTAAAAAAAAATAAACATCATAACCTATAAAATAATGCATTCCATTTAACAATGTTTCTTTTATTTTTAATTAAAAATATTCTACTATTAGTTTTCTGAATTTTAAAAATCGGGCTAGATTCTTTTTCAGGCCTTGTGCATTGTAGCATTCATTAGCTATGAGCATTTCTTTTTTTCTGAGTCGAACATGCAAATTTTTCTGGCTTTTTGGTTACGACTCTGAAAATATATCTTCATCTGGCAAAACAATACTGGAGACATGAGAGAGTTGGAAAAAAAAAATGGCTCACTTTCCAACTGAGTTCTCTATTTTTACAAAAAGAAATAGAGAGAGAGAGAAAGAGAGGTAAAAAAAATGGAAGGAAACTTGTCCTACACAATAAAAATGCATCGGCAACTTTTTCCGATTACATTTACAAAGAGTACCGGAGTTTTTTCGTGGTAGGAAAAAAAAATGATCCTTAACATAATGGATGAAATAAAATAAAAAAATAAGTCCGCAGAGAATGTTAAGGCTGCATCAAAATATCTTGGTTTCTGAAAGTGATATTTTCCTTTTCTTCCATTTGCTTGCTGTTTTTATATATTTTTTTTATAAATATAAATATATCTACGTATTTTCTCATCTAGAAGAATTTGGTTGGTGCCTTTTTCCCTTTTTTTCCCTCCAAGTTTTTCCCTTCTTTCACTGTTTTCATCTTGCAGAACGCATGCAAAACATTCTCTCGCGAATTTTCACCCTAGGAAAAGAGATGGCAAAAAAAAAACTAAAAAAATAAAACATCTTCTCCCACTTTGTCATTCAAATGCAAAAACACACGAAAATGAAAAACAGGGGCTGCGCCGGAAAAAAGTGAAAAAGGGGAAAAAATGCGCGTGGTTTTTTTTATGTATGCGTATATTTATATACACATATACTACACAAACGTGTAGACATATATACATATATGTAGAAAAAGAAGGAAAGAAGGGGCTACAATAACAAAAAAACAACAACAACAAATGCGAAAACGGGGTAAAAGGAAAAGAGAGAAAAAATCCGTATACAAATGAAAAGTGCATGGGGCTCGGAAGCCCCCATAGTTGCGGCGAAATATAAATAAGCCACGGATGCAATATAGTGGCAAAGGTGCACGGATGTATGTGGGGATGCACAAATTCAGATGATGTGTGCGTGGAATTTGTGCCTGGAAGGCATTTATATATGTAAAAAGTATATAAGCAGATAAAGAAAAAAAAGGGGGTGTACAGGGGCGCAGAGGGAGGGAGGGCTTTCCTTTTTTATTTTTTTTTTCACTTTTTTTTTGTTCTTTCTTTTGTTTCCACATCAGTCAGTCTCGCTGAATCTGACCAAACCTGACACGAGTAAGGCATTTGAATAAGCCCATGCGGGGGTGGATGCGGGAGGGGGTGGCTGATAGATTTCGTGTCGAACAAACATCCAGGGCCTCAAGGAACAAGGGCTTCGCGGAACCCTAAGCCGGGGCGCCCGCAAGAAGGGATTGACCGTAATGAGCACAGTCAGATTCGAACGCCATGAAAGGGGGCGTGAGAGTCAATACGCCAATTTTTCACTCAGTTACGAGTCTTGATAATGGGATCGAGGGCCTGAAAGGGGGAAGGGGAAAGGAAAAAAAAAAACCCAAGATAGAACGAAAGAGGCACAGAAAGAATATATATATATAAAAAATGTTAATAAAAATAAAAAGCGCGGAACGCTTAGAATTTTCTGCATCGCTCGGTTGAACTTTTTATACCGTCACAACCCACCGAATATTTTTCTTCCCTCCCTATTTTTTTCTTGCGATGCACTTATTTATTTTTTTTTTCTTCTTCTTCTTCTGTAGAAGCCTTTCCCTTTTTTCCAGTTACTTGCTCCCGTTCACTCCAGTTTGCATATTTTCCTATCTTCCTCCAGAAACGGGAATCTCGGGGATCTGTAGAACTCACTCCATTTCTTCTTTTGATTCCAAAGACCACTGATACTCCCTGTTATGTCTTACCTCCACTCTTTTCACCCCCAACCCCTCCGACCATTCTTAGAATTCGATCCAATTACCGCGACGAAATGCTTTCCGACGTTTTTTATTATCTCAACCCCCCTCCCCCACCCCCCCGTCCATCCTGCCTCTCCACCCTTTATCCGAGTCCTGGAGCTTTGTACTGAGTAACTCCGCTCTCATTCGCGAACGCTTATATGGAGTGATGTTAAAGGCTGTCGAACGTTAAGTATGAGGGGAGGATGGGATGAATTCCGTGCTTATTGAGTGTGTATGACTTGTTTTTATTTTTAAAAGCTATTATAAAAGGAACGAAAAAAAATTGTTAAAAAGAAGAGCAGGGCTCTATTATGTATCAGATCTTACGAAACTGTGAGCCCTAAAAGCTTTTGATATGTGATTCTGTTAGGAACTGTAGTAAATGGTACATTAACAAGAGTTGGGAAAACAAAATAATAGCTTTTTTTTAAAATCTGAATTGTGTATTCGAAGAAAATAGACAAACTCAATTATTCTCGAATGCATTGTTTCCTAAAGAAAAGAAAACTATATACTTCTCAAAGAAAATGAATAGAATGAACGAAATCAGAAATTTTTTAAAGAAAATTTTAAGTCTAACATGTTTTGCGTTGTTTTAACTTCATATTGTAACACAAGAGCTCTTAATTTTTATAAATTAGAATAACTACGAAACAATATTTTTAATTTTTAATAAATATTTTAACAATTCAAATTGTGAAGTGCTTTAAGATTACCAATACCCTATTATAAAATAATCAGAAAATCTGGTTTTAAAAAAACTAAAAACTAAAACTAAAACTAAAACAGAATAAAATTTGTGCCAAACAGCAATATAGTAAACTTTGAAATGTGACAAAAGGGATTTGTGCACCAGTTTTTCAAAATATTGCATTATTGTACAATGGATTTCTGTCACAAAACAAATTTTAGAAACGAAAATCTAACTTTACCAGCTAATGACATGATTAAACATTGTAATTACCTAACAATTCTTCAACGGTCATACAAACTACATACTTCTCTGTGAAAATGAATGAAAATGTTGTTTTAACATTATATTGTAACACAAGAGCTTTTAGTCTTTGTAAATTAAAATAACTACGAAACAATAGTTTTAATTTTTAATAAATATTTTAACTATTCAAGTTGGGAGGTGCTTTAAGATTACCAATATCCCATTATAGAATAATTACAAAATCTGGTTTTTAAATCTGAATAAAATTGTGTCAAAAGGCAATATAGCAAACTTGGATATGGGACAAAATAGATTTGTGTACCAGTATTACTAAATATTGCATTATTTTACAATGCACTGTCGCAAAACGAAATGCTAACTTTATCAGCAAAGGACATGATTAAACATTGTAATTACCTAACAATTCGTTAACGGTCAACAATACGTAAAATTATTGGAGCTAGAAATAAAATAAGCTTAACTCTTGACATTTCTACTCCAACCAGATGTTCCACTTAGTTCTTTGTACATATCTAAATGTGAACACTGTTTCATTAAAAAATACAAATGCCACAATTTTTTCTCTCTGTCTCTGTCCCACCTGGCACAATTTTGACACGTTTACAAAGTGAAGTTTTTCCCGCGAAGTCCAGGTGTCACGACCTTTGAACAATGAATCAAATGCGCACGCGTTTTGCGCACGAACTGATTTCATAATTCATGTCGCAACTGCTTGCCGGGCACCGTGCAAACCAGGCCATTCCGTATCAATGCAAAAATTGGGCGTTACTGAAGGATCATGTGCAAATAATTATTGGAATTGAATGGAGACAGTCATGTGAAATATCGTGCCTCCGAGACTCCAATTGACAGGCTTTTGCGCGTGGCCATATACACGCACGTTCGGCTAATGTCACCGAAGCGATGAATAACAAATTTTTTTTTAAAATACAATTTGATTTAATATTTAATTTATTAAAACGTTTCGATTAAGTTGGAAAGGATACTAACATATCACATTTTAAAAAAAGGATATCGGAAATTTTTAGTGTCGATTACTAATAAATATGATTAGCCAATCAATTATTAATAAATATGATTCTCTAAGTAATCACTAATAAATATACTTCTCTAAGCAATTACTAATAAATATAATTCTCTAAGCAATCATTAACAGCACGATTCTCTAAGCAGTTACTAATAATAAGTAATCATTAATAAATATGATTTTTTTTTAAGTAATAAATATGTTTCTCGCAATTACTAATAAAAATTTATTCTCTGAGCAAACAATAAATATGATTATTCTTATTACTAATAAATATGTTTCTAGTATGTTCAAAAGGTATATAAATAAGTTACTTTAACAGTGTTTGTTTGTTTATGAAATTAATTATCAAAAGTTAAGTTTCATAGCCATGACTAAATAAATAAAGGTTTTGATGCATTTATGCAGATTATTCAATAAAAAATCGGTATAACTTCACATTTAAAGAATATTTTGATTTTTTAGTGGATTTGATTAGATCTTGATTGATCTAGAAGATATTTATGAGATTTGATACATCTAGAAGATTTTTTGATTTTACAAGAAAAATCTACATTTATTTTATAGTAAAAAGCTGGAAATTTGGAAGTTTGCTTTCCTTTTTATATTTCAGCATATGTTTATCATAGATGTTGTAAAAGAAATTACTTTCAACTCTACTAATATCAGTTAACGAAATTTTTAAAATATAAATACACATTTTGTCAGATATAACAAAAAATGTTTAAAAAGATATCTGAATTTTATTCAGAAATTCATACATGGTGAATTAATTTATCTTTACTCTTATGACTAATGCGGAAACAATTTTTTATCCTAGTAAAAGATAATAAAACCAATTAATTCAAAGATCTTTGAGTTATGTAAATACTTTTTCAATAATATTTGATTTTAAATGACGGCTTTTATACGACGACGACGATTTGCCAGGTTGATTGAGAACCTTGGTTGTCTCTATAGTAACTTCTATCTCCTGCTTTGTAAATGAGAGAAGTGTCTTAAGCTCTAATCCCATAATGACAGTTTTTATAGAGCATTTTAAACCTCCTTATTTGCTCTAAGTTTAACCACATTGGAAACCACTTTGTTATTGTTCCGAAAAAACCTCGCAACCTTTCTATATCGTTGTTGCTTTTGCCCTCAAGTATAAGTTTTCAATTTCAGCATTGCTATGGTTAAAGAAAATTCATGCTCCTAAAAGCTATAATCTTCGTAGTTACACATTGACTTTGACATGCTTGGTAGGATTTCCTGTTTGCGAATCTAAAAAGTATCTTCCTGCATTCCCACGTTGAGAATCATGTCATTTTGTACTTTCCCATTTTTGAAAAAGTGACTAATATTTGACATTCTTTGTGTATATTTCTTTATACGGAAATATACTAAATAATAATTGTATATCCTAACAATTAATACATATTTTAGTATTATTTTACTTAGTTAAAGTAAATGTGAGCAAAATTACTTTCACTTATTTTTACATAAAAAGTTGTTAATTATGATATGTTAAAGAAATTTAGATTAAAAAAATTAAAAAAATTTATAAAAACCATAAAAATTTATGACATCTTCGAAATTGCTAAACGATTTATCAAATAAAAATAAATGAACACAATTTTTTAATTGGATTTCACGATTCCGTTTCATTTATCTATATTCTAGAAAAAATTTTATAGCATTCGATTAACCAAATTTTAGATATTTAAAAATAATAAACTACACCTTCCATAAACTAATTGATTATTTGTACTGTATTGTGGTACTACTGGCATCCTGATGGTCAATTAGATAGTGCTCTTGCATTTGATACCACTAACTTCAGGTTCCAATCTTGGCGGTGACATCATGGATGTTTCTTAGTGGTACGTAATCCACAATAACTGCAGGTCCCGGTCTAATTAGACTAAAGTGTGCACAAAATAACCTTAAAGCGACAAAACAAAAACAAAACCGGTACTACTAATAAACTGATTGACTCTTTTCAATTGCTTTTTGCAACACTTTCTATAGTTTATTTATTAATTTAGCCGAAATAACTATTGTTTAGAGATTCCTTTCTACAATCTTATAATTTTTACTGCATATTTTAAAAAACAACAAATTAAGCTCATTTCCACACTTTATAAACACTTTTTTCAACACTTTATGCTAGATGTATCGATTAATATCATTGTGAATCACATAAAATAAACTATGTAAGTGGAAAGTGGGTGGGTAATCCATGGAAAAACAGGTGTGCAACTCAAACAGAATGGGGGGAATGAGAGAGAAGTTAGACGCGTGATTTAAGCGTGCCCTCCCTGCCAATATCGTGCAAATCTAAAGCTCAGATCTCGACACAGAAGCGTTCATTAACGTTAAGAGCAATTTTGTCCATAATTGTCCTTGACGAGTGACCACTACTTTTGGTATGTAAATATTAATAGCCAAACGGGCAATCAGTTAATATTAGCCTTTCAACAATGACTACACTGTTCGTTTTCGTACTATGTGTATGTATTATGAGTCGTTATCGATTTAAAACTGTATTTAACAACGTCATTTATCGTTGCACTTTAATGAAAGCAAAGGTTTTGTTTAGTAGTAGTAGTTATTTTTTTGTTTCAATTATTTATTTAAATCTAACCCTTCGGTAAAAAAAAAATGAAATTATTAAGTTTCATATAAATACATTACAGTATTTTGAATTGAAGCTATTGCAAAACGTTGATTTTTTGTACTAACTTATCGAAACAAAACTTGCGTTTGTTTTGCGAGTGATTCCCATTGATTACATGAGGAAGAGACTGTAACAAATATATTCTTCAAATATTATTCTGAATAAATTTAGTTTTGTCAAATGAAGCATTTTGATTTACCAAAATTTACACTAATATTAAACAAACCATTTACTTTGAATCAAGGCAATAGTAAAATTGACTATTAAGTATAAAGGCTTAGTATTAACTGATTATTAAGTATGATTTTTGATATCTAATTTGTAAAACTTATTTATGTCTTAAAAACTTTTGTTTAGTCAGATTTCTTTCATTATTTTTTTCAAATTTTTAAATAACATGTTTATGAAAAATATACAGTTAAGATTCAAATTAAAACTTAAATAATTTTTTGTTTAAGTTATAAAGGCAAATGATTCGTTCGTAACATACAGAGAGATTTTTTTTGGAAATTAAAGAAGTCTACGTATTTGCATATTACAATTGCAGAACATGTAATTCATGAACTATATCATGTGAAATTCATTGCAATTAGACAGCTTCATGAGGAACATAATTAAATATTTATATTGCATAAGTAACAGCTATTCTAGCTGCTTTTCAATTCATATATTCTCTATTAAAATTTTTTAAATACATTTTTATTTTCTTAAACGTCTCTACACTATTTGCATATTACCACAGCAGAACATTTACTTCATGAACTATATTATGTGAAATTCATTGCATTTGAAAAGTTTCATAAAGAATAGAATTAAACATTTATATTGCATAAATAACGGCTTTTCAGCTGTTTATCAATTCAAATATTCTCGATAAAATTTTTTTTGAATATTACAAGTGCATATTGCGTTTTATACTGGCATATTACGTTGTTTGCATATTACAACTGCATAACACGTACTTCGTGAACGATGTCATGTGAAAATCTTTGCAATTTGACAGCTTCGTGAGGAACAGAATAAACATTTACATTGCATAAATAACGACCTTCCGAACTGCTTTTCAATTCAGATATTCTCTATTAAAATTTTTTAAAAATAGATTATCATTTTCATTACAGATATGGTGTCGATTTGAATGGTGCCAGAAGAAAAAACGCCACAAGAGAAACAACCAGCACCTTGAAGGCATGGCTGAATGAGCATCGCAAGAACCCGTACCCAACCAAAGGCGAGAAAATCATGCTGGCCATCATAACCAAAATGACGCTAACACAAGTATCAACGTGGTTCGCCAACGCTCGCAGAAGACTGAAAAAAGAAAACAAGATGACTTGGTCACCAAGGAACAGATGCGAGGATGATGACTTGGATGACAGAGACGATGGAGACCAGAGGATGAAAGAGTCCGATGGTAAAAGGTTGGACAAGGATCACGACGTGGACAGGAGGAGGAGTGATCCTCATCATCCTAGACAGAGCTCAGGTGAGTTATCTGCTTCATTCTATTCTTTCTTCTAATGAATAGCAAAATTTTGTCTGCGTTCATATGTTAAATTTAAAGAAAATGTACACGGTTGTTGTCATGTGCAAAATGTTGTCATCAGCAAAATTTTCATCGTCAATAAAATGTCATCCGCAAAATTTTCATCGTAAATGAAATATCATCAGCAAAATTTTCATAGTCAATGCGATGTCCTCAGCAAAAGTTTACTATTATTACGATGCCTAATATTTAATTTCAAGGAAAGTCGGAATTTGATTTATAGGTAGTTGTTTTGCTTTCAAATACAAATTACAATAAATTTTAATCGATATGTGAAAATTTTTATGCGATTTATTATAAATAATCTGTTAAAAAAACTATATCATTGTTGATATAATATTTATAAAGTTATAATGGATAATGTAGGTTGTTAATCAGGTCTGGAGATTTTCATGAATAATTAACAGCTGAGTATTTTATTAACTTTTCTTTGAGATGAAATTATTGTAAGATTTATTTCATGATTATTAAAAGTATTTTATGAGAGTTATATACTATAAAATACTTAAAATAAATAATTTCAGTTTTCTGTCCGATCATTTGAAGCAATAAAAATTAGAAAAGAAGACCAATTAATTTTTGTATGTTATTGTTTATTGTAAAGAAAAAAATAGCAATGAGAAGAGATTTTTTCTGTTAAAGAGGGGATTTCTTAAAGGTGGCAGCAGGTTTACTGTAATCAGCAATTCTTTAATATAAATGTAATCAGCAATAGCGTAAAATGTTATGAAATCATGCCAACTTGCTAAATTTAAAACGTTTAGTTTCGATTTGGTGCTATCCATTTTGACCAATATTAAGATGCGATAAAGCTTGATAGGCGATAAAAGCATTATAGCATATGATGTCCAAGAGAAAAATTTGTATGTGGGCTGAAATAAAGGCCGTTTCCTGTGTACAAAGAGTAGATGATAGGGGACTTATCAGAAGTGGATGAAAGATAAAAATGCAATGGACAGAAGGGACAAAGATGGCGACACGCGTATTATTCCAATGAGAAGATGAGGAGGAGAAGACGGAGGAGGAGGCAGAAGCGTCACGTGACCCCTTTTCCACATTGTGGCACGATCTTTCTACCTCCCTCTCGAAAAGGTGGGTGGTGGCGGGGTCATCTCTCCAGAGCACCGATTGGTTGCGGTGGAGACAGTCGCTTGGGTGAAATGGATTCCCCAAAGGCAGCACATGCATAGGATTATACCATGAGCAGTTTGAAAGCGCTGGCGAAAGGATTAGAACGAGTTATTTCCATCCCTCCCTCCTCCACCCCCAACCTTGCACAAGACTATTGACTTTATTGAATAGTCGATTCACTGTCTTTGAGCCGACAGCGCTTTCACGGTAACGTCGGAACGAGAAAGATTTTCCATTTAGGGAGGGAGATCCTTCCACCGTCATTTTTAAACAGAAATTAGAAAGTTTGTATGTTCTGGATTGAATATTTTCCCCAGGAAAAGCCTCTCTCTGGATGGGAGAAATATTTGCTTTCAAGTCGCTAAGTAGGGAAGACAAAGCATCCCACCAAAATGGGGAAGTGAATTGCAGTGAATAGGTTTATTCAAAAGTTCCATTCTTTGGACAGATCACAATGTTTTGAAAACTGGAATTTAAATTATTTTCAAACAAAGAGAAGTGAATGGATGATTGGATATATGGTGGGAGGGCATATGATCTTTCAAATTTAAAATTTGGAAGATTATACCAGACTGGCAGAGAAGCTTTAGATCTTGCTTATTGACTCCATTTTCCAATTAGTAGATCTAATCTACTTTTGGGGGTAATAATAATACGATCGCAACGCATTATCAATTATGATGGATATAATAATCCTAAATGTGCTTTTATTGAACGTTCTCTGAACATAAAAGAAAGACCCCCATTACGAATTTTGTCTATTATGACCAACAACAATTTTGGGAAAATTTATTTTGAAACTTTTAGAATACCTAAACACACTTCTGTATCATACTGTTAATGGTAAAAACTAAAAGTTGTGAATTTTTGCTACAACTTGAAAAAATTAATAATGAGGGAGGATTGACAATAGATTTGATTTCTTGTTAAACTAGAAAGGAACTCTTAATTGTAGGAAATCCTTACAAAACATAATACAATCCTTACCTGCTCCGACAGTTTTGCGCATGTTATTCGACAGTTTTGAGCATGTAATTTTATAACGAATTCCGTTTTTGAACGTAAATTAAAGATTAAAGTGGATTTGGTGCACTTTGATGTGAGAAAAAGGGGGTAAAGTTAACACATCTAGGCTTAATGCGCTAGTAAGTTTTTGAAATAAATTTTATCATATATCAAATTTAAATAAAATTTGTTAGTGCTGTATTATAAATAAAAAGTATTTTTTTAATTATTTTATTATTAATATGAAACTCCTTTAAGTTCTTTCAGTACAAACAATATTTTAGACACGATAAATATAAAAAAGGTCAATTTTATATATTTCTTTCTGAATAGCCGTGAAAATGTGAAAAAATATCATTAATAAGTATAAAAAAGTTCAATTTTATATATTTCTTAGACACGAGGAAAGATGGTCAATACTTAAGTCATTAAAACGTGAATAACAACCAACTTGAATGGATATTGGGAACCTTGTACTTGTCTTTTAAGACAAATCATTTTTATTATTTTTCCAAGTGACTCATCATTGCTAAGTGTCCATAAAAATATCTCTAAAATCGGAGGGATATATTGATAAAACAAGAATAAATTCTCTATAAAAAGAATGTAACGTCAAAGAACTATGAATCTAGCTTCATGACATGGTCATCAAAATCTTACGAACAAGACATTTGACTAGATTTAGTGATGTTTCGGCATTAGATTCTTTGGCGCGAATGTTGTTTACAACAACCTATTTTTTCCACAGATCCGTTATTAAGAATAAAAAAAGTCGTCTTTTCACACAGGTCCACTGAGTTTTATATTTCCTGCTTCGACAGTTTTGTGCACGTTAGCTGCGAATTTTATAACGAATTCCGTTTTGAAAGTTGTTGAGTCGTAAATTCAAGATTAAAGTGGATTTGGTGCACTTTGAAGTGAAAAAATGGGGGTAAAGTTAACACATCTAGGCTTAATGCGCTAGTAAGTTTTTATTAATAAAACCTTTTTGAAAAGCATTTGGAAATTTTACGGCTTATACTGAAACTAGGTCTTTGTCGCCTTCATATATTATTTTGGATTTTCAGAAATACATCACACATAAAGCTTTTTTTAGCAGGAAGTGTTTCCACCTTAAGCCTAGTTATTTTGCTATGGGTAGGATTTATAACATGAAAATTAGTTATGTTGGAAGTACATTTGAAATAAACGCTTGCTGTTTTCTTTTTCCATTTTAAACTACTTAAATTAACAAATAAACTCATTTTGCATTTGATGAAAAAAATTATGTTTTTTTTAAACCTCATATATATATTGTTTTTTAAAAAGTTTTTTGCTTCTTTAATTAATTAAATTTCAGTTAGTATGAAGATTAATTTATTTCTTAGTTTATTTGTATCATCAGTACTTAATCAATCAATACACTGCACTGTAACTTTCGCGTAAAAATCCCTATTTCGTTGTAAAAAAACGTTATTTCTAGTAAGTTGATAAGGTTAGACGACCTTAATCTTAACTACTCACCATCTAATTTATGAAAAAAGTAAAAGCATGCCTTATGATGACCGGTTATGTTGGTACGACTAAATTAACATTGTTTTAACTAATTCAGACAGCATACCATCACCATCATCCTTAAAGTCATAGTAATGGCTGAACCGTACTTCTTCATTTTTTCCTGACTCACTGACACTGACACAGTAACACTGACTCTAATCAACAACGCAATAATCTCCATAGAACTTAATAGACAACAAATTTCGAAACAATAAAAAAAATGAAATTAACGGAACCAATTCCCATTTGAAAATTTTATGGCATTATTTATATTTGAAATCGGCAATGGCAACTTAAAATCACACTTGTTAGGTTTACAATTTATAGAAAAACTGCAAGCGAACTTCAATTTACACAATTTAAATTTTGTTTCCAAAATGGTGAATTACTTGTTAAAACGTTAACAAGTTTTTAATAACAACAAGTTCTAACAAGTAATAACGACAACTTCTTTGAAAAATTCTTACAATTAAATTTTAATAAAATGAATAAATTATTCGAATTAAAAAGTACCAAATGGGATCATGCTTTTGGTTCTTATTTTTCAATCGCCCATCCCTCCTGTCACTGTCACTGTCACTGACCAGAAGCATTTGTAACGTCACCGATAATGGTAATTTACCAATCCCCAACAAGTTTTATTTCGATGAGTATTGTATATATATGAAAAAATCAGCGATAAAATCTGTGGCAGCTTCGAATCGTCAATGGCAACTTAAAATTACACGTTAGGCTTACAACTTATAGAAAAACTGCTTTGCAATTAAATTTGTTTGCAATTAAATTTTAATAAAATAAATTACTCGAATGAAAAACTACCAAATGAGAAATCAATGCGGTTCCAAATCTAGGCCTCTCCATGCTTTTGGTTCTTATTTTTCAATCGCCCATCCCTCCTGTCACTGCCACTGACCAGATGCATTTGTAACGTCACCGATAATGGTAATTCACCAATCCCCAACATATCAATGTTTTATTTCGATGAGTATTGCGCGCCTAACCACAAATGACTATTATATGGCTGGCTAAGCACTCTAACTCGCGCGTTTCACCCCCCTCGGCCGGGATCAAAACTCTCGGCCAGCAGATGGGTGACCACGTAACCGTGACCACACGGATCAAACGGGGGGTGGTGGCTCGCCCCCCTTCCTCCCATAATGCACTCCCTGGACACAAAGTGTCTGCTTCAGTTTTCTAGCGGCGTTAATGCAAGCGCCTCATAATTCTTTGCACTGTCGGAGCGAGTTAACTCGATGGAGTGGGTCTCAGAACCGTAACGAAATGTAATGTCATCTCGTAACGGTCTGACATAATCGTTAAAAGCGAATAGCTTGGTGAGGGAGAAGGTAATGGAAATGAAATGTAGATAGTAAAATAAATCATGGTTGCAAAAATGAAGCCGATGAACAATAATTTTTAGAGGAGCATTAAGCTGATCGTCAGTCATCTCAAATTTTTTTTTCGTTGCTTCTACTTTTTCTATCTCTTTGATGATGTACTTAGATATAGTAAAAAAGATGGAAATGCGGAAAGTTAATTATATAAAAGTTTAGATATCATAAAATTTTTTTATTTAACTAATATAAAGTGAAAAGAAAAAATTTGAAATACTCTGAAAAATATTTAATGTTTTTCTCAATTTATTTTTCACTTATTATTCATATTCATCTTTACTTAATTTTCAAATGTTCTTAACTCTTGTGTTTTAGCAAGTTATTTAATGTTTGAAAATTCAGTCCATTTTCAGTTCGCTATTCAAATTGCTTTTTCTTGAAAATATTGAAATAATAATTTTAAAAAAGTCGCTTTTATTATAAATATGATTTTTTTAAAAAAGAATAAAAAAGTTTCATGTAAATACTTTTTTCAATGCAAGATATAAGCATATTGCTTATATATTATTTGGGACAGCCTATATATATTATTTGTTTAGCAAATGCATTTTGCATTTACTTAAACAAAATGAATGTATAGCATTTGAAAAAAATAGTTGTATATTATATATTGGTTTGTAAGACTACCAATATTTGAACTGATTTATATACTTGTGAGAACTTATATTAATAAGTTTCCTGTTTTAAAATTAGCTTATTTCTATTAATTAATAAAAATACAAACTACTTTTGAAGGAAATGGGCTAACTTTTTGTAAAATTATGATACGCATAAATCAAACATAAGAATTTGTAAATATAAAATTAAATTTATGTTCAATATTTGTTTTGATTGCAGGATCCGATGATGGCAAGATGGACTTCGTGGACGTCGACGACGACTGCAAGTCATGTGCTTCCACAAGTACCGATGGGCACGTTATCACTAACAGCTCAGACAAAGAAAACTGTTCCCTTCTAAAACCACACCGAGTGCCGAGTCCTATTTCGGACGCTTCACTAGGGTCTGAGGACTCGGAATCCTCCCAAAACTCTTCTGTACCCCATCAATCCTCGACTGAACTGCCACAACAAAGCCAACAACAAAAACCTAGAATATGGTCGATTGTCGATACTGCAACGTCGACGCAAGGCCCCAGTTCCTCAAACCTGCCTCCTGGTGCTTCTTCCAGACTGAGCCCACTGCAAAGGGCAGCCTACCTCAATCCTTATCCAAAACCAGCCTCGTGGTATGCAGGAACGCTTGGGAATCTTAGTGTAGTGACCAGTGTCGGTGGTACATTCCCATTATCAGCTGTGTATTCATGTCCACCAATTGGTGGAGGCCCTTCCGGGGCGACTCCATCCCTTGCTGAGTCTTCTGCAGTTTCTTCATTAAACAGACTAAGGACAGCAGCTGCAGCCTTTCCTACAGCGGCAACAGCTGGAGAACTATCCCTTCATAAGGCAGCTATGGCAGCTGCTGCGGCTTCAGGTTCGTCTCCTCCACCTTCAGTTTTTAGCCTGGCCTCCAAGATGGGCAATGGGTCACTCCTTTCTGGAGGTGACCTATCTCAGCAGCGGGACTCTCCACCGGGTGTGACACGAACTTCGACGTCCAGTAGTTCTGCGGCAGCAATTGCGGCCATGGCTAGCAGTTCTGCTAACAGTGTCATCAACAGCGGACATAGTCCGGGACGAGTAATTTCTTAATATTTCGGTATTCAAATTGTTTTGAAATCACAGCAAAGTACCGGCACAATGTACAGGATGGGATGAGGAGGCACAGACTCGTGGTCCCGAATAGAATCAAATGTTAATGTTGAAAGATGCAACATTTAATAATTTCACACAAAAAAAATTTCCAAGTCATTTGAACGATGAATCAATTCGTCAGGAATATTTATGTGTCACAATTATAGAGCATCGTTAAATTATTAATAGAACATTAATAAGTTAAACAGACAAGAAAAGTATGAAAAATAATTTCCACAAATTCAAGATATTCTATGGTGAACCAAATGCTTAGAAGCATATATAAAAATAATTTAAACATACTGGAGAGATGCTAAATTTATCAGGATTTCTGTAAATTTACATAATTCAATGATATCGAGTAGTACTTAATTATAAAAGATTATTGTTAATAATACAATTAAAATTATTTAAAATTGTTGAACGTTTACAAAAAGTTGTTGCTGCCTAGAAATTTTTAAAATTTTTTAATTTAGTCTATAATAATTGATTTAATCTATATTTACAAAAATTGTGATTTATATTTCATTAATTCCTTATTTAATTATACTTTTGAAATTAATAAAGCACTGTTGAAAGAATACCATGGAAATTCAACTAAAAATCTTTTAAAACAATGAAGAATAAAATTTAACAAAAAAAATTTTAACTTGTAAATGAAATATCTTCAAAACTGGCCACTTACTTTTTTATTTAATTTATGAAAACTATGACCATTCAATGTCTTGAAGAGGTATAAAAAAAGAAGGTTTAAGAGAGTTCTGAAGTAAAAAGAAGAACTACACTTTTGAATTTATATCAGAAACTGTTTGTAATGAACAAAAAGGAAATTGATATATCATTACAACTTGTAGCCTGATTTCTTCATAACTTTCTAAGGAAAAAAAATTCAGACGAGATCACCAGAACTGTAAATAAAAATATCTTACAGTATTAAACTTGCAAAAAAAATTTAACCAAGTTGTTGCAAAAGAGACTAGCAACAAACAAAACATGGTTGCAATATTTCCTAATTCATCTTGGACATTTTTACAAGCGCTAAAAAGCGATGCACGTAACAAAATTATGGTGATTTAAAACTCGATGCTGCACATAAATACTGCAGTACTGGATCGAATATAAAAAAATCTATTAAGAACTCATTTGGAAGAGATTTCTAATAAGTGAAACTTATTAAAAGACAATTGAAGAAGAACAAGCCAAACATTTTTCCTACTAAGACTTTATGAATGTGGCGATGCTTTTATAAACCAAAGCTTGTAAATAGTTATCACAAAATAGATGAATATATGTGTACAAATGTTGTTCGAACCTGCTAATGAATTGGAGATGTGTACCAGCAGGAACTGGAACTTAATTTATTCCTTGGCTTCAAAAAATAACATATTGACTAGTGATAAAAGGAGTTTGAAGAATTTATTATTGAGCCCTTATGCGCAAAATGGTCCCTTGTACTTTCTGTAAACCCTTTTGGCATTGCCATCTCTTTGTTGTCAATGAAAAACTCAGTTTATGTATCAATAAATACAAAAAAATGTTTCATTTACTGGTTTTCTTGGTTTTAATTTTCATTTCATTACAAATTGCATTAGTACAGATTTGCAATTCATACATTATAATCCTAGGCATTCTAATACTAATACATGTATGATAGAACTCTATTAAAAATGGATTTTCTAGTCTTAAATATTATTGCTTAAAATATTATTAAAAATCAATTTCAGATTTTAAGGAAATTGTAGAACATGTTACATATTCTACTCCATTTCCAATAAGTTGAATATGTAATACGTAAACATTCAATATTTAGAAAATTTTTTCAATGTTTTCCAATTACAAATGTCATCATATAATATAGTATTTAACGAATTTTAACTATGCCTCTGATTATTAATAGTTATTGGTTGGAATAAACCGACAGAATTTCGAATTCTTCTCTCTGACTTTGTCAGTAGGCCTTTATGAGTATTTCAGATTGAACGAAGAATGCCAATCTAATAACCATCAGGACATCAGCCATTAGTTAACATGGTTCATTATATTTAACATGATTTAACATAGTTAATATGGTCTAACATAGTTAACATGATTTAACATAGTTAATAAGGTTTAACGTAGTTTTAATCAAAAATGTTATAGATTGGATTTTACCCAAAATAGGTTTCATGTAAAAAAAAAAATATATTATTTATAAATATAAATTAAATTATTTTAAAAACGATCAGGGTCTATTTTTTAACTAGTATATTTCTTTAGATCAATTAACATTACTTTTATTAATGAATCGTAACATTTGTGAATAAGCCGAAAGAAATACTCACATTATTAGAATCTGACATTTTGAGTTATATTTTCTCAATGTATACAAAATTATAATTTAAAAAAAATAAGCATTTTTTCAAAATGAAACTTTCTTAAAATGAAATTCAGAAATAACTTTCTAATAATTATTTTAGTCAATGTATGCAAAGTATGAACATGTGAATGATGACATGATGGACATGTAAACAAATGAATGATGTACATGTAAATGAACAAATGAATGATGAACATGTAAATGAACAAATGAATGACGAACATAAAAATGAAATGAATGATATATAAATTAATATATAAGTGATGAAAAGTAAAATTTTAATGAATAAAATTTATAATTTTCTATTTAAAAAGTTTTTTTTATTTTAAAACACATATTATAAAATTTAAGTTGTAAAATAATTTGAAACCAATATTTTTTTAAAAGGAGCATTTGAAATTGCAAGCAATTTTTTAATAATGCAATACTGTAATTATTTTTTCTTTGAGTAATTTTTTTAAATAGAGCTATATGAGGGGAGAACACCCTTTATAAAGTCAAATATTTCGTATATTGCACATAGATCTAAATGCAACAATATGTATAACTAGCTGCATTCGTACTATACACTTTTATACATCGATCACATATTAAATACATATGAGTGATTATCTGGTTTTCCAATTTCTTCAATTTTGCATTTTAATGCAACTTTTAAACAATTTTTCAAAATTCATTTTACATCCGATAAATTGATAATACTTAAAATTAAATCAATTTAAATTTTGTTTTAAATTATCAAGAAATGGGAACTTCCGCAAATTGTTTGTTAGCAATGTTTCCTAGTTCAATTTATTTTTTACGAAAAACAATAATTTTTATCCTTTAGCACAGTTATAAAAAAAGATTTTATCAACTAAATCTAGTTGTAGAATTTTTTACCTTTTATTTGTCTATTAGAATAATTGAATATTTCTTTAAAAAAATCATCTGATGTTGAATAAAAATATTGATTTTAAATTACACAAACAGAAAAATTAAATCAATGAAGCATTAAATTTCAAATTTTTTTTATGGTAATCGTATAATGAGTAATCCAATTTTTCCTATATTCAATTAATCGAATTCTTAAATGTCTCAAAGGCATCCTAAATTCTTCATAAGTGAAGCATGAAAGAAATATTTTTTTTAATTTTTTAAATAAATTCTTACAATTTATTTAGTGAATCATGGGTGAAAAAGAAACATTGCTTTATAACCATGGAAAAACACAATTAAAAAGTGAGGGGTTATTAATTAATTAACTTTGTTTATTAAACAAAAATGTTAAACAGCAATTTTAAGCAACATTGAAGAATTATGTTTTTGATGGCTCATTTATCTAGAATCTTTTCACCACTAATTTATTAATGTTTATTTATTTTGGAATTGTTAGAAACTCTCATAACTTTCCCAACATTTATATTTTTCAATATCTACGAAGATGAAAATCAACACATAATTTTTGAAACCTAGTAGATTTTCTAGAAAAAAGAGGCATATCATCTCCATTATTTTACATAACAATTCATTTGAGTCTTTCCATCTAGAATTTTGATTTTGTAATATCAAAATATTATCCATAATATTCGTGATGAAATTGTTAATCTATTTTATTTCTAATTTCAACACGTCGTTCTTTAAAAAGCGACCCCATTGTTAAATTCGTGTATGATTAAATTAATTCAATTCCATTTGAAGATCAAACAAAGATTTGGCTATTAAAATCTTAAATATCTATTCCGGAAAACCATATCTTACTTAAATGAATGAATATTTGAATTTTACACGTAAATGTTTTTTGGATACTAATTCTTGTACAAATCGGTTCTAGTACATGTTTTTTGGACATTAATTCTTGTACAATCTGCTCTAGTACATTTTTTGGGATACTAATTCTATCCAAACAAAACTATTATAGAGAAATATACTAATAAAATAACTTTGATACATTGCACTCATAATAAGAGGATTTTTCTTTTTCTTTTAAATAGATAAAAAAAAAAAAAAACTTGAGATAGATTTTCCTTTATTGGGAAACATATTGCACAGAATTGCAGCAATAGTTTAATAACATGAATTAACATACAATAACTTGAATTGAAATGGAAAGTGAAAGCTTTTAAATTAAAAAAAAATTAGGCCCGTCATAAAACAGTATAGTATAATTTTAGAAGTTTTTAGTGGTACTGCATACATAATAGTAATATACATTTTAATAGTGAAATTGCATACATATAAAAAATCAATGATAAAATCTGTGCCAACTTCAAATCGGCAATGGCAACTCAAAATCACATTTGCTAGGTTTCCTGCTTCCCGCTAAATGGCGCAAAGATATTATTTAGCATTCTATCAAAAATAAAAAAATAATAATAATATCGTTGTTATAAAACAAGTTATTTCATATTCAAATTGGAGCTATGCTGAATGATACTGTCTGAGGCCAATAATGATATTTTATCAATTTAGCTATCATCTTTCAATGCCAAAATTTTATATTTTCAACAAAAAGATTCAATTTAATAAAAACTTTGCATTTCTATCAGTTATTTTTAATTAATTTTACTATTTATAAGCAAGAAAATCTTCAAGTTCAATTAAATCCTTGAATTTCAATCTGATTCAATTTCAGAACTAAAACGCTGTGGTGTAATCTTACATAGAGATATACATCTCTGCGGGTCAGAAAGGTTGGATATCGGTTTGTAAGCTAAATTCGTGACTTGTATACTTGAGCCGGATGACACGTGATTGGCGACCGGAAGTTACAGATGTGAAATTGTCTAGTGTCGACCTGCGATGACGTGTAAAGAAGCAGCACGCGACCCTCGTTACATGTCGAGTAATTAGGAAATGTCTCACACATGGCCATCCATTGGAACGATGTTTCTTGCACCAAGACAGTATGCAGCACGCTGAACATGTTGACTTGCCTATATATTTACCTCCTAGATTGTAGATAATCTCTTAAAACATCATCTGAAGTATACAATATATAATTACAGAAGATAGGCGTGGTCATTCTTAATTTTTTAAATAGTGGTTTGGAGAGATTTGGTGGTTAGGACGTTGAATTTTAACAGTGCGAAACCCAGTAGAAATGCTGGACCGAAGCCACTCTTACCTATAATGGGGCAGGCACGATAAATGCTTTAGTGAGATACTTCTATTTGTGGGTTAGAAGAAAAGTGCGAAGTTGAGTTCGTAGCCAACCATGATGTATCCATGGTAATGCTGAATGCTTAATCTGCTACATATCTGCTTAGTTAATGGCCAAGGAGTTTAGAGTAATACTTCAATGTTTGAAACATTTAATATAAATTCATCTATTTAAAAGCATGCAATATAAGATTAATTAAGAATTATTTAAACTTAGCCTTTCACATAAAGCAACTTGTCAGTTGTTGTTATTACCATTCATGTCAGATCCAGCTACTTCAAATCAGTTTAAGTTTGAAATAATTAAATTCAATTAAATTTTTAATTTAACCCATATTGTTATATAGATCAAGTGTATTATTTTATCTGCATAACAAAATGGTTCTTTTTTGTTGATGAGTTGGCTAAGGTGGACTCCAATCGTCCAAAGTAGATATCTTTTTAGAAGCATAAACCATAGAAATGAATTCGCAATTTTTCAAACACAATAATCTATTGTTTATGGAATATAGCTGCTATTAATTAAAAAATGTGGATAACTGTTGACAATTTTTTTTTTTTTTTTTTTTGCACGACTAGAACTGGAATTTATGCTTCAACGATCGTTTTTTTACATGACTAATTTTTAGATTCAATATTATAAGAAGATAATTTTTACAATAATTGTTTTTTCAATTTCGTGTCATTGCAGTTCATTTATTTTAATAAAACTGAAAATAAATATTAAAATATACAAGAATATTATAATGAAATTTCTGTTTTAAAAGATGGTAACATAAATCCAATCAGTTTATTTTAAATTATCAGTAAAACTAAATTTATTACACAATATTAAAGTTGGAACTTAAACGGTACTTCTTTTTACAGAAAGCAATATTAAAATTCTACTATAATTCCAAATAACTGTGATTCGTGGTCCAGTAGTAATACGCACAGAAAGATTCGAATTAGTAGCAAGAAGATATATTAGATATGTTAGTATCTCACATCGACTGTTAAATTGCATATAAGGAATTTTTCCGAGTTTTCTCCAAAACATAACATAAAAATGAAGCAGTTGCTCTTAAAAGTACTCTCCTCATAACCCATTGTTGGAATGCTCGTGACATACATGAGTAGAAAATTAGATGAAATAAAAAATATTGTTCTGATTGGTTAGTTGAAAATTATTTACAACACATTTCTATAGCAGATAGAGATCACTGGAATAATTTGAGTAAAACATTTTAAAAATGATACTGCACATTTGGTTGTTCAAGGCATTTTAACTATATACTAATTAAAATCTATATCTCTATCCCCCATGCACTTTAATTAATTGCTATTTTTCTAGATGCCCCTTCATCAAGTAATTCTGTATCCAAAGCAGTATTTAGACTATAGCCAAAAGGAAATTTTAGATACAATCCTTCGTAGAGGTCTTCCTGTAATATGAATCTGTTATGACGCACAGTGAACTTAACCAAGTCCCATCTTCTTTAGAAGACCCCCTTCTGTTGTTCTTCGCCATAGAAACAGACACCCACCAAAAGTCTCGGAAACATTAAAAAACCATCGAGTCCAAGCCTCTGTTGCTCCCAGCCGAAAAAAAAAAAAAAAAACAGAAGCAAAAATAAAAAAGTAACAGGAATAAAACGAGGTAAAGCACAGTTTCGGATCGCCATCCATATTCAATGAAGCGAGAGCAACAAGATAGAGTGAAGATGAGTCTGAATGAGGAGGCAGGGAGAAGAAGAAGCAAAGTAAAAAAAGATCCCTTCTAACGTCGACAGATTGGTGCAAAAGCCGTCCAGGGTCTTCCTTAATGTCCCTCCAGAATGACACTCTGGAACCCAATCCCGTAATAGAAGCAGGAGTGCTCACTTGCTTCTTTTGGGATAAAATATCCCCCACCGTTTAATGGCTGGCGTTCGCCTAAGAGATGATGTAAGTGCCTTCCATGTTGTGATAGAGACTAAGTTTTTGCTTGCTCCTGGTATTTCCTTCCGTTAAGTCTGGATGGCAGCAATATTCAAGATACCCTCTGTAAGATAAGCTGATTATTTCTGTGGGATCTTGTGTGTTGACGCATATTCTATTGACGGAAGTGAGCACAAACTAATCTCTTCTAAGTTGGGAGACATGGAGAAAAATTTATTATAACAGAGTTGGAAGGGATGTTTTACAACTTTGGAAAAAAGATGGCTGCTTTCCTAAAGAATTATCATAATGTTCATGACAAAAGTATAGTAAAAAAAAGCAATGGCTTGTAATTATTTTTCCTGACATCAACCAATAATTTTCTTTTGGCTGCAATAAAATTCTTTCTGCATGCATAAATATAAGCAAATAAGAAATAGTTTTTTTACTGTGACCTTGCGTGCTAGAAGAGAGCTGAAATAGTGAATTAAGATAATAAAAAAATACTACTGGATATAGTATAATTTGATTTAAATTTATACACTAGAAAAATTGGTTTATTTATCCAGGGTAAAATAGTTGAAGAATATATTGAAAAGCGATTTGTTTTATTTATACAGTTTACTAAATGAAAAGCTCAGAATGATGTAAAAAAAGATCTTTTGCTTTAACAAAGAGTAAAAAATAATGACCAACAAAATAATAACAATATTATAAAAAATAATAACAAGATTAAAAATAATAAGAATTAATTATCTTTTATTCATCAAAGTTTTATTATCCCAGAAAATTATAAATAGAGTTAAAATTGGAATAAATTATTTATGTTTGTTATTATTAAAGTATACAAAACGAAATCTTAATCCATATCAGATTACCTTTGATATAGTTTAAATATTGCCAATAGTTTCTATTTTGAGAAAAAGGGTCTTTTTATCAAGAAATTACTATCTAAAGAATTTTAATTAGCTTTGTTAAGACAAATATTAAGAAATTTCTTTTACGTTCTATTATGATTAACTTTATAATGGAAAGTAGTACTACATGTTGGCTCGTAAGATAGTTATCAATTAAATTAACAGATAATCCAACTTATACAAAATTAAATTTCTTTTAATACACTCATTATATTGCAATTATTTTCTATTTTAAGGAAATCTTTCGTAATGAACGATACCTGATTAAAAGATATGCTGGTCTAAAAACCCTTAACTATTCAATTACTGACTCAGACAAACATTGCCGAATTTTGTTAAGATCGTGACTAAATTAATAATAGGCACTTGTCAGAAATATTTTTTGATATTAGTTTAGATAAATATCTTTTATATTTACGGATCAATAAAAATATTTATTTATCCAATTGTGATAAATTCAATTAAAAAAAATACGCCAAATAACATGAAGCTAAATATGCAGAACTGAAAGGCCATGAAAAGCATAACTGGAGTAAATATAATTTGTCTTCAAGAGAGACGGTTGAAATGACCTTGAACAACAACAACTGGCACCAACAAACAAGGTGACATGAGAGAGAAAACTTATTTTTGCAACGGGAAAAACACTCGTAATTCGACCTTACTATTTAATAACCGAATCTTGTTCTTTAACAAGTCCAGCTATTGTTGATGGCCGAGATAGTAGCGTCAGTCTAGCGAAGCAAGCGTCAATCACACCAGTTTCGACGACTAGAAATTAGCATGCAACAAACAATTGGTGAAAAAAAAAAAAAAAAACAACAGGGTTTCATTTTCGAAAGGTTCGTAGTTGCGGAACAGCGTGTTCCCAGTTGTCTGTAAACTAATTGTACATGTGACACGCAAAGTACAACAGCATGAGGGGGTTGCGTTACATTTTGCCTGCAGGCGCTAAAAAGCTTTCTATGTAACAACTGCCATGGAAAACGGTTCCAAGGAAAGTTTTTAAGAGAGAGACTCGTACATTCGAAGCACGCGTCAGGCATTGGCAGAAAAACGCGATCGAATTTGTGAAACAGATATGTAAGGTTTTACGAAATCTTTGCGGATTAGAGAAAATTGCTCTCTTTTGAATTGAGATAAAGAGGTAAAAATAGTAGTTCGGCAAGAAAGCATTTTGTTTTGGTTGTTGATTTTCCATAAATATTGTTATCTTAAATCAAGAAGGGTGAAAATAAATAGTTAATGCGCAACTTTGTTTTGCTACGAACAGGTTAACTTCAGTTTTGAGAATGGGGAATATAACGTGCTATGAATAATTTTTGATGTAGTTTGGAAAAATATTAGGTTATATTGAAGTCAATTAAAGTAATAGATTGCATTATTGATTAAAGTAATAGATTGCATTAGTTTTGAAATAGTACAGAATTATAGAAAATTACTTGTTTATGATAAAAATTGAAAAAAATATAAATTCTTGTTTGCTTTTTTTAATGTTAAATTACGATGGTTAAATTAAAGTAATTTTTTAGAAGGAATAATGAATAGTAGTAGAAATTTCATGATTTATAAAAACTGCATGAAATTATGTTTTTGTTTAAATTTCTGTACTTTTATTCTCTTTTTATTGTAGTTCACGTTTTTTTTTTATTTTTTTGATGTTGAACCAATAAACAATCGGTAGAAACTAAATGGTTTTTCATAGAAATTATTACTTCCAAACGCACACTCCACACCCAAACCCACACACAATTGTTCTTATTACTTACATTTCCTGTAAAGCGACCATAAAGTCTGTTTAGAACAACTTGAACGACCCTGTCGTTGTTTTGTTGAAAAATAACTTCCAGGATATCTTCTCGAAATGGTTGTACTGTTGGGTCAGTGATGTAATCCATAAAACACTGATTATTTTTTATACCTGAAATGAAGTCTAGAGTTCTGCATCTCTAATCTTCATTTCGGGTACCATACATGATACCGCCCTACACCATAATTCCAGATACTTATAAGGTAATATGACAGTCACACGTAAAGGTTTGTTCATGGCGTTAGGCTAAGTAGTTTTCACACCAATGTTTTACTTTTTGTTATTTTCTAGCTAACATTTTTATCAATTAAAGTTTTTTATTACATTTACTGTTCTTTGAAATATGAGGTAAAGTACCCGATATAAAAAATGTGTATATCAAACGTTAAATTTTCAATATAATAGATACCGAAATGATGAATTTTTAAAAACAATTGACAAGTTTGCCTAATTCTAAGTTTTTTTTTCTTCGTGTTGGAATTTCAATGTTCAGGAATGCATTATACTTTGATATTTTTTTTATATCTCTTAAGATGAAATTTTACTATTGTTGTTGCCTAATTGAAATTCTTCTCAATTAAATTCTTTTATTACTTTTACTATTTTTATTGTTTTAATTGGCACCTTTTTACTTCTACAAGGGTGAGATATGGAGTAGAGCAATGTACACGATATAAAAAATGCATACAACTATGTCCAAAAAGTAAGACCAATTTTCAATTTAAAATTCCCGGGGCTTATGGAATTTCAATTGTTTTTCTTTTTTAGGTTGTTTGCACTGTCCTTGACATCTGTGTGAAATTTCACGTCAAAATATTCTTCAGTGTGAGACACTGAAAAAAGGTGATAAAGGTGATTGCGGCAATTTTTGAAATGCCTGAATTAATTGAGCAAAGAACTTGCATTAAATTTTGTGTGCATTGTGCTGGAGGGGGTACTTTGAAGGTGATGAAATAAATTTGGAAGAATAAATAAAGAGTTTTTGAAAAAAAAAAAAAAAAAAAATAGTTGATCTTACTTTTTCGGCACAGTATATAGAATGTTGCAGAAGTCTTCTAAACATTTCTATATCAGAAAGAAATGTTTAGAAGTGGTATAAACATTTCAAAGAAGGCAGAGAACCCGTTGAAGAAGAAGAGCCCTCTGGTCGACCATCAACCTCAACCGACGAAGCGTAAGTCCAAATAATTATTTATTTGGTTCTTGCAAACCATCGATTTACAATTGGAGACCTAGCTGATGATTTTGGAAGTTCAAAAGGATCGAAAAATTCTACATTGGCCCTCAAACGCGTCAAATCTCGATTGGTACCGAAAACACTGAATGCACCATCTCACACTGCATTGATTCTTCGTGACTCTTTCTCCAAAAATGTTATCCATATCGTTTCACAACCACCATCTTCACATCGTGGGACTTCTGACTATTCCCTAAACTCAAAAGGCCATTCCGGGGACACCGCTTTGAGTCGATTGAAGAGATTCAACGTGAATCGCTGCACGCTTTAAAGGCTATCCCTGCCGATGACTTTTTAGCATGCATTGAGGATTGGAAAAAGAGTTGGCATAAGTGCATTGTGTCCGGAGGGGATTATTTTGAAGACGAAATAAATTTGAACAATAAATAAGGAGTTTTTGAAACAAATAAAAATTGGCCTTACTTTTTGGGCACAGTAGTATGAAGTAAAGTACCCGATATAAAAAATGTATATACGAAACATTAAATTTTCTATGTAAATATCTATTGTAATGATGAATTTTTAAAAACAATTGAAAAATAACAACGACAAGAAAGCATGTGGGCAATGATGTGTGATCTTTGGTGCTCGAATTCTGTGGAGCGCGAACAAAGTGCTGAGGGTGTGGAAGCCACTCAACGAGATGTGCATCCCTTTAGGAAATGTTTACAAGGTGATTTCCCTCCCTCCTCCAGATTTGCAGATAGGGTCAGTTGGGCTGAATCAGGCTCCATTGTTCGAAATTAATCCTCTTCTTCACTTTAACATGGTAATTTCCGGATTGGGGCGTATATTTTTTGTTGTTCTACTTCTTCTTGCTTTTAACCATTCCGAAGCCAACCTTTTGATAAACGGATTTGTGGAAGGAAATGGTGGGAAAGGAAAGTTTTTCCAGAAATTTGTATAACAAAATGTGAGCCGGCGTGGAAACAGACAACGTGATCCGATAGTCTTTTGTGTCGTTACTAATCATCAAATGAATATTTTTTTTCTTTCTTCAGAAGCACAAGTTCAGTAAACTTTTTGGATGTGTGAACACTTATTGTCCGCACCGGTAGCAGAGTGATTCAGAAGCGACACACATGTTATCTCCCCTTATTATCCATAATGTTTAATCCCTTATTGCTTATTCATCGTCCGTCGCAAATTATGATTCTGAACAACTAACTCCTGTGTCGTAAACTTAAATGGTTATGACATGAATCACGTGTTATCTGTAACTAATCTTTTTATATCCAGGTAATGCAATAAATAATAAAGCGGAATAGGACGTTGATTAAAAATTGGAAGGAGAAATGAATGCTTATTTTAAGCTAAGAACTCATTGTGTTTCTTGCTTTTTGGGCAATAACAAAGATTTCAAATATTAAAGACAAATCTCAACAAACAAGACTATAAAAAAAAACTTTTATTTATTCTGAATAAATTCAAAGATTAAATCATTGTAATAAATGGAATTTAATTATATTTTTTCTTTAGAATGGAATTTTTTTTTGTGATGCTGTAGTCAAATAAAAAAATATCTGTTCACCAATAAAGTTTGTTAAGAATTGTTTAATTATGAGACACATTTTGTTATAAAGCTCCCGTTATATCCAAAAGATTGACATAGCATTTATATAATTCGCCAATTTAAAAAGGATTTTTTTAAAACATCATCCAAATATACCAGGTAGGCTGTATAAAATTTTTTTCTCTATAATTGGGATGTAATGTCAATATTTTCTTGTTTTCTTTATGTTTCACAAATATGGTTCTTTATTTTTGAATAGGGATATATTTCCTGAAAACATTAAGAGAGATATCGTTCCCTATAAAAATAAATACGTTTTATTAGAAATACTTATATATAATTCGCCAATTCAAAAATAATTTTCTTAAAACACCCATAACATAATAAGACAGATCCAATTTCAATCTAAGTTGTTTATACATAATGGAAAGCTAAGAATGAAAAAAAAAATATTAATTTAATTTTAATAATTTCTTACACAATGTATTTAGATTCACAAAAAATTTATTTAATTATAATATGTAGTTTATTATTTGAAAAATAACAAGTAAACTGCATATTTGTATAAAAAATATTCAAAATTTTGCAGTTTCGTTTATTTAGATAAATTGATTACAGAAAAATAAACTTTTTTCACATGAGAAAAATAATTATATTGTAAATTTGTGACTTTTAAAAAAGAATTGGGCAACAAAATTACTGTAGAATGCTCACAATATATTTTATGTTCTTAAAGCAATTTTCCAAAGTTATAAATTAGATCCCATGAAATAATGCAAATTGGAAGTTGCATTTAAATGACCTTGTACATTCCCTTCATTTTCAAAGTTTAAGAACCAGACAGGATTTCAGCTGCATTTAAACTTTTAATATAACTCTATTAATTCAATCCATTACTAGTCCAGGTGCTGAAATAAAGAAGTGTCAAAGGTCAGAGCACTAGCCAATTGGTCATCAGGCCGCTTTGTAAGTAGAAGAAAAGAATTACGATTCTAAAGATTTGTGACTTTTCAAAATAATAATAATTAGTTTGTCGCTCTACGGTCATTTTGTGCACACTTTAGCCTAATTAGATAGGGACCTATAGTTTAACGTGGATTTCGAACCACTAACAAACATCAATGCCACCGCCAGGATTCTAACCTGAAGCCTATGATACCAAAGGCTAGAGCGTTATCCAATTGGCCATCAGGCCTCTTGATGTTTCAAAAAGAAATGGAAAACAAACTTACGATAATGTGCCCAAAATATATTGAGTGTTTCTAACACAATGCTCTATCGTTATAAATTAGATCCTATGAAATAATTTTCGCAGCAAATTGGAACTCGCATTTAAATGACTTTGTACATTCACATTATTTTCAAAGATTAAGAACCAGAGAGGATTTCAGCTGCATTTAAAGTTTTAATATAACTCTATTAATTCAATCCATTACGATTCCAGGTACCGGGGCAAAGAAGTGTTGGGAACACTTGTTTCTTCACTTCCCCTTACACTTCTTCACTCCTACACTTCTTCATTCCCCCCTACAGTCAAAATCTCGTTACAGACCTTCCAGGGTCTATGCTAATTTAAAAGCAGAAATTGAAACTCATACCTACAGTTTAACGTGGATTCCGAACCAGCCGATATTCGAACTTGACGCCTGTGGCCAAAGGCCTCTATACCAAAGGCCAGAGAGCTAGCCAATCGGCCATCAGGTCGCTCTGTAAGTAGAAGAAAAGAAATACGCTTCTAAAAAATTGTGACTTTTCAAAATAATAATAATTAGTTTGTCGCTCTATGATCTTTTTGTGCGCACTTTAACCTAATTAGACAGGTACCTATAGTTTAACGTAGATTCCGAACCACTCACAAACATCCAATCCACCACCAAGATTCGAACTTGAAGCACCAAAGACCAGAGTGCTGGCCATCAGCCCACCAATAAGTTATGTATATTATTAGTTTTGTTTAAAAATTTTACTTCAACAATTGCAGTTTATGGCACCAATGGACAGAGCGCTAGCCAATTATCCATCAGGCCGCTTGGCCAAAATATATTGAGTGTTTTTAACAACGTTACGATAATGGGCCCAAAATATATTGAGTGTTTCTAATGCAATACTCTATCATTATAAATTAGATCCTATGAAATAATTTTCACATCAAATTGGAACTTGCATTTAAATGACTTTGTACATTCTCATCATTTTCAAAGATTAAGAACCAGACAGGATTTCAGCTGCATTTAAAGTTTTAATATAACTCTATTAATTCAATCCATTACTACTCCAGGTGCCGGAGCAAAGAAGTGTTGGAAACACTTGCATAATTTTCATCATCTTCCGGGCAATCGAGAAATCTGTCATCTGCAACTTAAAACTAAGCTGACAAATGGACGCTTTCTTTATCTTCTTCATTTTCCCCCTACAGTCAAAATCTCATTACAGACCTTCCAGAGTCTATGCGAATTTAAAAGCAGAAATTGAAACTCATATTTAATGAAGTTTAATCCTTCGGGATTCGACAGCAGCAGGGAAAGCAGGGGTGCGGTGTTTATGCAAGAAGGATTTTCTTTTGGCGCGAATAATTTTTTGAAGTTATTCAGTAATGAGAGGCGACTTACTTTTAAAAGAAGCCAATTTGGGGAAAACAATTTAACCCTCCATGAATTCGGAGTCGTTAAATTTTCATCGGCCATTAAAAAGTTTTGGTGGAAAATAATTTCTGTACTTTCGTATTAGAGGAATGGGGACTGTGGAAATTATTCATAAAAGGAAGATCTGGATAAGTTGATGACTATTGAATTGAATGAATTAAGGAAACTTTAAGTAGCTTTTTAAATATCTAAACAGTGGAACTCTTATGATAATTCATTATATTTACTCATTACGGTTTTAAGGTCACTTTAAGGTTTATAAGTTGCGTTTAAAGTGAAATTAAACTAGAAGCTTCGTTTCGGATTGAATCAATTAGGGACGAAAATTTGAATTTCTTTTCGGTTTAAAAAAAGGAAATAAATTATTTGTTTTACTTTTGTATTATTTTAAATATTTTGCTGTGAAATGAATAAAAATTATTTTCTAATTGTCTTTTTTGATGTATTAAATTTATTAATATACAGCGTTTTAAGATTTTAAAATTTTTAATGTTTATAAAAAAGAGAATGATTTAATATAGTCGGGAATACATGGCATTCATGTCTATATAAATATGAAGATATATATTATATATATTTCTAATATTTATAAAATTAGCGCCAAATCGCAAAATAGGGGATGTTGTGATTTGGCAACTGGAGTGATGGAGTCAACTTTGTGGAGCCAACTGGGTGATATGTAGCCAACTATGGTAACTTGTATTCTTGTTACTTGATTTCTTGTATTTGCAATTCACTTCACTTACAATCGCAACCAGTTACTTGGCGTCTTTTGGCGAAAATTTTTTTTAACGCCAAATCCCAACGGCCCCTATTCTGCGATTTGGCCAAAATTAGAACTCAAAATGCTTACTTACTATCATGTATCGCAATGCTTACTTACTATGTCATGATATTGACCCGGTTAGAGGTCTGTGCAATATCCATAAATGGGAAGTTACGAAATAAAAGAGATCTAAAATATTTAAAATAGAAAATTATTTATATACTAAAATCAATAAAATACAATAAGACAGTAAACTGTAATAAAGCGCATAAAAATATAAAAATCTGATATGTATTATACTGGTATATCAATGTTCAATAGCCCAAGAAATTTATCAAGTAATTAGGCAGAATACTATAAGGACTGGAGTTCTGCACTTTAGAGTTCCATTTGTTTATTGGCGATTTTTTCCCTTGTGGTTTTTGGCTATTCCCGTCCTAAACAAACAGGATGGCCGTTGCAGTTACTAAGTACAGCGGTTTTGGCGATTTCATTTGACGCGGAAAATATATCTGATGAAATCAGCAGCCTAAACTGCAGAATCCCCACAAGAACTATTAAATTCAACAGCGACAGGAATATAACAAATTTAATAACTCTAGAACTTTATGAAGAAGCAATTGTTAAAATACTACAAAAAGAATACCAAATTCAGATAGAGAAAGGTGTTAAGTGATGGTTAAACTAAATTTAAGACACTACTTTGAGAATATTGAAATAATAATCTGTTTATACATTGAAAGCTAGACAATTCAAAATGAACTACAGATTACGTGACTTGATATTGTTCAATCGTTATATTTAGCAACACAAATTTCATGCCAGTTATAAAACACACATAAATAAAATCACGTGAACACGAACGTTAATTTTAAATACAAGTTTTTGAAATGAAAGTTTCTCTTGTTGCACTAGGAGATCAAACTTTTACTTATTTTTTTTTATCACGTGTGAGCATAATTTTTTTCCTAGTTAAGTCTTTCAAAAAAGTGAAGTTGGAATAAAAAAATAAGTACGAGTATAATTTATTATTTAAAACAGATTAATCTCCTCTCGCAACATGAGAAACTTTTATTTCAAAAACTTGTATTTAAAACAAATGTTGATTTTCATGGATTTTATTTGTGTGTGTTTTATAACTTTCAGGAAAAACGTGTTGCTAAATATAACGATTGACCCATGTCGAATCACGTGGTCTGTAGTTTATTTTGAATTGCCAGGCTTTTAAAATATAAATTTCGATTTCAATATCCTCCTAAGGACAAGTTTAAGCTTATAAAAGTTAATTTAACCATCACTTAACAGACTTCTCTTTCTAAATTTGGTAGTGTTCTTGTAGTATTTGAACAATTGTCTCTTTATAAAGTTCGAGAGTTATTAAATTTTGTTATATTCTTGTCGTTATTGAATTTGATAGTTTCTATGAGAAATCTGCTCTTTAGGGTGGGGATTCCGATTTGTCCAAGTCTCTTTCCCACGCCAAATGGAATCGTCAAATCTTCAGTATTTTGTAACCGCATCGGCCATTTTGTTTGTTAACGAGGGGATTTGGCAAATATTTAAAGGAAAAAATCGCCAAATAAACAAGTAGAACCCTTAAGTATTGAACTCCTGATTCCGTTCTTGACAGATCAATTGATTCACAAATTTCTTGATTTATTGAGCATTGTTATACTCCCATGTGTATTCGTTCAGCAAATTATGTTCGCACATGATAAATTGAAATTGGTGAAAGGAATTCATATTTTTTTTATAAAATTATATTTTATCTTTAAAACTTTTACATTATTCATCTATTGTTAAGTTATATTAATTGCTAATTTATAGCATTTAAAAAATAAAGATTGTTATACGAATCTGAATAATAGCTGTCTTCTTAAATTATAAAATATCGTTTTATCCCTGTAAATTTCTCCAACAACAAAGAAAAGATTTATTCTTTAGCATCAGCATAATAACTTATATAAAATAAACCATTTTATAATAAATAAATAGTATGTCTTGTGTTCTTTAAAAAGAAAAATGGAAAAATATATGCTTTAAGGTTGGACCTAAAAATTGAAACATTTATCTCATCCTTGCCTTCATTCCTGTGTATGTTGTACTATAACATTGAAATTGTTTTGCTGTTTCAAATTTTTTAGGAAGCATTTTCATCACTGCATTTATTAGTTAACTTTTATATGAAGTATTTCGTTAAATGTATTAAAAAGCAGGAACAAGTTACCGAATAATTAAAAAAAAAAAAAAAAAAAAAGAAAAAAAAAAGGGAAATGACTGGATTCTTATGAAAGAAAGAAAGAATGATTCTTAAGAAAAGAAGAAACAGAATATCTTCTGGTATAGATTACCTAGTAAAACTTTCTCAACCTTCTTGACTCCGAATTCAACCCCAATCTCCTCTTCCCTTTCTTCTTATTATGGCCCCATCATTATTTTTTTACACTCCTCGACACTCAGGGGGGAAAAATCGAACCACCCTTAATGGTGGCTCCTGCTCCCAGCAGGACTGTCCTGTGCTCGACTCCAGCGAGTGATAGATGCAAATTCTCACAAAAAGCGGAGATATTTGTGGCATAAAAAAGTCCTGCTATCAGCAAAGAAAGCGAGGAAAAAGTCGTCTGAGTATGCAAATGCTGCCACCACAGGCTTCTTAAACATCAGGGCCCTTTGAAGATCATTTGCACGGGGGCCTCTATCCATCAACTGTGACCATGAATCTCCCATGAAAAGAACGTCAGAGCCAAACGACAACGGCCCATCAGAAAACACTTCCCACCCCTCCCTTACAAAATAGCCGTGCTGCTAAATTTAGTTTATTTTGCCTATGGCTCACCCTTCTAGGCTGGGGATGCATTTTTTGTACGTTCTTCACCCCCTTCCATATTTACTTATTTTGTGCGCATGCACTGATGACAGTTGACCAATGGCAGCATCCTACGACAATGGAGAAATCTTTTCCGGTGCGGTAAACAAGAAAACTGATTTTTTTCCCCTTTCGAATCCGGATGGGTGAATCCGGAATTTCCGGTTTTCCCTCAGCCATCCTTCTCAATATCAGACATTTTCTGTTTGCTTCTTTGTTTTGGTAATACGATTGTGAATATTGATTACCAAGGATATCAATAGGGGCTATACTATAAATGCAGTTTGAATTTAGTGTAATAATCTAGAATCAACATTGTATTGTTATATGTAAATATTTTATAGCATATCATAATCCTATTTACATGCCATTATGTAAATATTATTAATGTTACGTAAATTATCTATTAAATTTATAACGCACCATAAAAATTACAAAATATAAAAACAAATTATTTAATATTGATTTTACGATTTTTAAATTAAAATTCACTTTGTTTTAATTAGTTTTCAATGGTGATTTTAAATGAAATTTAAGAAAAAAATTAACTAAATTTTGTTTTTGTCTATAGTCCTCAAATAAAATTAAATTGAAAGTATTATCTGATTACAAATAACGAATATTCAATATTAAAATTGAAAAATATGAATAATGGTAAATATTTTGTGCTCATTTTTTATTTGCAGTTTAAAAATCATTTATAAATTTTATAATAATTCTTTAAGATATTAAGAAGTCATAGCGTAACAAAAAAATACTGAAAAAAAAATAATGATGACTCATCTGATTTTCACCACACTAATTCGAAAGGTTCAAAAATATGATTTAACTCATCATAACAATCATGAAATTTAAATTAGATATAGTAAATATGCTTTAAATCAATGCAATATTGCTTACATTAGTGCAGAATTAAAAGCGAAACTGGTTTTGGGGTCGAGTCCCGGCGGATCTAGGGATGTTTGCAGTGGTTACGAATTCACTTTAAACAGTAAGACACGGTATAATTTGCCAAAAAGGTGCATTAAATGGCAGTAGATCGACAAACCAAACCCAGTCTTCACATATATGTGGTCCTCTATACATATGTCCCGGCCTAATATGACTGTAGGCCGTAAGGTAAACCCCGTAAAAAAACGTCCCCTGTCTTGAAATCTTCCAGTAGGCTTGGTTCATCATGGGCCTGTTGCGCCAATGAAGAAGAAGAAAAGACAAATTTATCGTTAATTATTTTTAGGGGCCTGATGGCTGCATGACTGGCTCTCGATATCACATGTTTCAGGTTCGGTCGGGTCTTGGCGGTGCTATGTTTGTAGGGATTCTGAATCCACTTTAAGCCGAAGGTCTCGGTTTCATATGCCTGCAGAGCGTTGAGCATAGGGCCCACGATGGGGCTGTTGCACCAACGAAGAAGAAGATATTGTATGAGTCTTTCGAATTTAAATCCAATTATATAAATACTATTAGTATTACGTAAATTATCAATTAAATTTACAAAGACATCATAAAAACTACGTTAATTTAATAATTATCTTAATTCTTATAATAAAGAATTATCTTCATTTATTAACATTACCGCTACTGTAAGAAATAAGAAATAGTATTTATTCAAAAAATAAATAAATAAATAAATAGAAAAAAACCTGGTGATTTATTTCTTGTTTTCATAATGAACTACAGTGCATTAAAGTATTTATTTAATAACTTATTCTTTTATTTAATTAAATTATTAATGTTTTAATTCACTTATTTAATTACTGACTTAAATTAGACTTGATGACTTTATTAATGTAATTTTTATTAACATAAACTATATATTTTTTAAAAAATCATACCCTTAACTGTGGCACCAAATGTTTCAAAAACTGTACCTACAAATAACACAATCCCTTTATCATATCCATTTTCATCCAAACAATGCCCGACAAGGGTCTCTTCCAGGGCGGAACGGTTGGCACGGGGCGCACTCTTCGGTACCCAAAACCACATTTCACGCCCCATTACCCATCATATTTTCCCAAAACGCCCCATCTCCTCTCTCCCTTTACAATAAATTACCCGAGATTTCCTGAGTTCCAATAAGTGCCATCATTTCATGTCCGGCCTGAACTCGAGAGCAGAAAATCTTCTTTCAAAAAACAAAGTGTCTTATTTGTTTTTATATCCACAAAGCGGCGGCCTTGATTCATTGGTGGCTTACAGCGATGGCCATAACGAAGCCGACTCAAGAAACACGAGGTTTATATTCGGGAGGGAGCAGGGGGATTTATTTTGTTTCGAAATGATGTTATTTGATTTCGGCTTAAGAAGCAAAATGGTGATTTGGAAGCAACTTGTAATTTTTGAAAGCTAAGCTTATGGGTTAGGGAGAATTATGAATAGGATTCCTGTACGAAAGGGAGAAAGATAACAGCAGATCATGCATTTAAAATATCTGCTTTTATAGCTACTATAAATATATTTTTGGTGGGTCTTAACAACGTAGTAGTTCCGCATATACTATTATCAATCTATACTTAAAAGTTGGAATGGTAGGCAAAAGTAAATGCAACCAGTACTGGTAATGCAACCAGTTATTTCTAGTAAATATTAGTGCTAAATTAGCAATGTCCTTTAGTTCTTCTATGAAATAAAAACAAATAAGTAGTATCAGTACAAATGTCTAACGTACTTCTTGACAATGATTTTAAAACTAAAATAATATTTAATCTTGGTTAGAATAGCATAGATAGGCGGACAGTTTGGTGGTAGATGATTGAACAATATAATTCCAGCGGAATGTAACTACATAAAATGTTTAAAATATCTGCTGTTATAAATATATTTTTGGTTGATTGTACTAACGTAGGGAATTGTATGCAAAGGACAACCTAAGACAACCAAAGAGACAACCCAATATGGCTAAGAAACAAAAACGAATGTGTAATACCAATCCAGATACCTGTCTTACTTCTTGTCAATGATCTTAAAACTAAAATGATAGTTAGTTCTGATTTGTGACTGTATATTGTATAGATAGGCTTACTACTTGGTGGGAGATGATTGATCTTCTTTTTTCACTTAATCGAGCCTTTTATTAGCTTATTTCCTGTTTAATATAGGAGCAATAAAATTCAATTGGAATCTAACTACGTGAAAAGTTTAAATTTTAAAATCCAAATTTATTATTTCAAATGTTTATTAGATAATCCTTTTTTAACTATTTTGACCTGGAGTGTAAAAATTAATTTATTTTTCATATATACTTATACTATATATATATATATTTATATATATATTGAAGCCAACGGCCATACCATGCTGAATATACCGGTTCTCGTTAGATCACCGAAGTTAAGCATCATTGGGTGCGGTCAGTACTTGGGTGGGTGACCACCTGGGAACACTGCGTGCCGTTGGCAAATTTGGGACCTGAATGGCCGAGTGTCTAGCGCTCTGGCGCTCGGTGCCACAGGTTTGGGGTTCGAATCCCGGCGGTGCCATGGATGTTTGTAGTGGTTCGGAATCCACTTTAAGCCGTAGGTCCCGGTCTCCTATGACTGTAAGAGCGTCACGGAGCAAAAGTCAGGCTTCTACCTACGGGTGCTCCATCACAACAGAAGCTGCTTCCTTCCCCTTCAATCATGAGTACGTATGGGCTAGTGGGCTTGGCCAGCCAAGTGGGATAAGAAACAACAAACAACATATATATATTGAAAATTGTATTGGCCAACCAAAAAGGTTAAAAAGTTCACAATATTTGTTAGCAATATAGATGGTTTCATTTTAGAAAAAAAATTATAATGATGTATTATTTTACTTACTTTTTATTTTCTTAATGAGTTTTATAAGAGAAAAATACAAATTAACAAGGTAAATTAAAATCAAGATAGCATTTTCAATGCATTATACTCATGATATTAACATTTAAATCATAATTTCACTATTCAAGATGATAAATTTCTGCAAGTACTATCGTTAATTTTTTATTATTTTTAATAACTAAATTCGTGCCACAATTGCTTGGAAAAGTTCGGTATGAACCTAAAACACTTCGCATTTTTTTTATCAGGATGCCAGTCAGTATGATGGATTTCTATCTTCATATCTAAAATATAACATTAGTTAACATACAACTGCATTATAACTTTATGGATTAAAACACTGTCCTCAGTTAAAAAATAATCAATAAAGCTTTTATTAAGAGAAATCATTGTAGTTATACTCTAATGTTGATACATAAATTACTTTAATGCTAATGTATAAATTACTTTCGTATTCGATACTCACAAATTTTACTTTTGTTTTGAAATCAAAATCTGATAAACATGTTTAGTTTTCAAGCCATTTAGTACGAGTATAATCATTAGAAAAACAGATTTTATTCAAACCATTTAATATCTTTGCATTATGCCTTGTACTCCTTGTGTCCAGCTTTAAAATTGGAATATATATATATGTTGCATTTAGGAATCAATAGATACATATCGGGTTTTTAAAAGGGATCCATTTAGTTTGAAAAGCATGGACAATTTTATTCATTCCGATTTAAGGTAATGATTGCTTTTATTAAAGCTTCATCTCTCAGATTGCGGTTCATTTAACATAAACAGAAAGAAACCTCGTTGTTGTGGAAAATACCATTATATGGTAAAAAAAATACCCATTCGAATATAAATCGGGTATGTAAAGTTTTATTCATTGTATTTATACAAACACGCAACGACTTGTTTGCAGAATACCATTTATCGCACAAGGGAACCAATCCGTTCCTTGCTCTATCCATTGCACACGATCATTGCTGCAACGTTTCACATTACAAACCTTACATGTCTTACTTTCAATTCATATTGTCACACGCAAATGTTTGGAATGGGAATCATCTGTTTACCATGAAACAGTTCCAAAGCCCATCCTTCTAATGAGGAGGAAATGTTTACAGAAGTATAATTTTGTTACCAGTCGACGATCTCTTTTCGCTGTACCAAATATGTTATCGCTTTGATTTTTCCCATTTTTCCAATTTGGTGTGATATCTACTTAGGGGTTTGTTCGTTCTTTGTGAACAATAAAACCGTTTAAAAATTCGTTTTCTAATGAATCCCCGAATGGCTCTGTTTGGTTTTATCATGTGTAGGCATTGTCATTAAAAAAAGATTCAATCGCGTGCCGGATCAGATTTTGGACAGTATCGTTTTGATTGTCCAAGGGGGAGCGTTTAAAAATTCCATTGTTTAGCAAAAGGTCTATTTAGATTGTTCTTATTATTTTAGTAAAAGTTTTATCTGACTTTTTAATCTTATTATAAACATTTGCAATTTGTTTAAATCATATTTTAATGATCAATTTTGTCATAATACCAAAATTTCTTTTTCTATTGCTGAGGGACTAACTTAGTTAATATTTGGTTAATAAAAACTGCGAATGTCTTTATCAGGGGAATATCACACCAATGAGTCCATGTAGTGTACGTCTATGTATGAGTGCGTCTATGTATCAATGAGGGCGTCTATGTATTTATGAGTTCGTCTATGTAGTACATCTATGTATAATGAGTGCGTCTATGTAGTACGTCTACGTATAATGAGTCGTCTATGTATCAATGAGTGCGTCTATGTATAATGAGTCGTCTATGCATCAATGAGTGCGTCTATGTAGTACGTCCTCTATGAATGCGTCTATGTATCAATGAGTGAGTCTATGTACTACATCTATGTATCAATGAGGGCGCCTATGTATCAATGCGTGCTTCTATTTACTGCGTCTTTGTATCTATGAGGGCGTCTATGTAGTACGTCTATGTATCTACGAGTGTGTCTATGTAGTACGTTTATATATCTATGAGTGCGCCTATGTAGAATACTATATATAATATTATGAAATAGATAATATTCTTTAGAATTCTATCTTCAGAATTCAGGACACTTATTGACATTTGCTTTTTTTATGAGAATAATCTTCAAAAACTGCTATGAAGTAATTTGACCATTGACAAGATGCACTTCAACTGAATCATTTTTTAATCAATTTATGTCTTAAAATCATCTCCAATTTCCATAATTAGCGGAGATTAAATTCTTCCTTAAATCATGCTAGCTTTATGCGTTATCACGAGACCTTAAATAATGCAAATATTTATTATTGATAATAAAATGAAAGCACATCTAAATAATAATTTAATAACGGTCTGTACAGAATTGTTTTATTTTACTCATTCTAAAAATATCGTAAACATAAACTTAATTATCAATATACATAAAAGCGAATTTCAAAAAGCAATTGATAATAAAGTACAATAAATTTAGTGAAACAAGTTTTTTTTCTCTTTTCAGTAGTTTTCTGTTGATTAAATTATGAAAATATATTAATTGCCTATTATTCTGCATTTTAATTATTATTTTAAAAGAGAGACTGGGTTATAATATTCTTCCTCTTCTTGGTTGGCGCCACAGCCAAGGCCGTCTGCAAACTGGCAGATTTTGTGACAGGAGCTGTTTTAATTTTTACGGGGTATTTATATTTTATAAATGATTTTAAATCAAAGAGCTTGAAAGACTATACAGGCGTTACATTCTGACAAACTTTAAAAACAAGTCAGACATGGTAAAACAAATGGTTACTGACACATAGGCCTCACATCATGTGTGCTCTTTATAGAATTAAGAAGAATAAAATAATGCAGAAATGAAAAATAAACCAGGTTTGTTAAACAATGTGCACATAATATTATAGAAGGTTACTATCTGCCACAATACAAATCTTTTAATCTTTGGATGTTTTAAGATTGTCAAGAACATCTGCTGCTGATTCAAAAATATTTGCGACGAGATCCTCTCAGAGGTTACGAGAGTCTTGTACCTAAGATTAGAATCAATATAGGACAAACAGAGAGAGTTTGGGCACAAATCGGGAGATCAGGGTGGTCAATCGATTGTTCTATCTTTCACCTTCTAACATGTTGATAGTGGCTGAAATGAAATTTTTCCTTATTAAACAAACACGTATATTGTCAAAAAGATGCAAGAACGTCACTCAATAAATCCAATAAGATATCCCAAGAAATACGAACCGAACCTGTGGCACCTGAAACCTGTGGCACAGGGTGCCAGAGTTTTAGACACTCGGCCAGTCAAGCCCAAGTATAAGTTGCGTTAAGGATTCAGTACACTCTTTGACAAGGTGAATACCTAGCATTAACAGTAACTCTGTTTGATAGACATTTTCGGGATTTCTCCTTAGTTCCTGAAGTTAATTATGTGAAACACGAAATACCCAGTTTAAAAACAAAGATAATAACATTTTATAAATAATCTGAAAGTTTATTTTGAGATTTATTAAATTTTAGTTTTTGAATAAAGTTACTTACTAAATTTTTTTTGTGCGTTTTCGTAGTGTAGTGGTTATCATGTGCGCTTCACACGCGCAAGATCCCCAGTTCGATCCCGCACGGAAACAAGCCCTGTTTTTTTCAGGTGACTGATGGCCGAATGGGTAGTACCACATGTACCACAGGTTTCGGGTTATAGTTCCAGCAGTGAAATTGGCGTTTGTAGTGGTTCGGAATCCACTTTAAACCGTAGTTTCCTGTCTAATATGATCGTAGAGCGTTGTGGAGATAGAGTTATCGGTAGCTATGTCTCGTCAAGCTGCATATGCCCCCAGGTTGTGCTAAATGAGTAATGTCGGTAGAATCCTTGCTTGTGGCATTGTTGGGCCTGATGGACGAGTGGTTAGCACTCTGGAGCTCGGTACCACAGGTTTCGGGTTCAAGTACCAGTGTTGCCATGGATGTTTGCAGTGGTTCGGAATCCACTTTAAACCATAGTTCTCGGTTTAATAGGATCATAGAGCGTTGTGTGGGGCAGTGTTCTCACGACCTTAGCATGTCTTCAATCTACATGTACTCCCTGGGTAGTGTTAAAGGAGTAACAGCTATGCAGCCCATTGCTTATGGCATAAAGGTAACTGTCTATGTATTGCCAGCTGAATTAGAAAAAAAAACTTACTAAATACAATCACTTATATATATTAAAATGCCAATGATTTATACATATTAAAATGACAATGATTTATACATATTAAAATGCCGATGGCATACAAATATTAAAAAGAACCAACTCTTTCGTTAAAAAACGTTTTCTTTAGTTAATTCTTTTTAATTGTATCAAAACTGTTAGAAGGAAGTTACACCTTGACGTCCCATAATGGGTAATATCTCACGTATCGTTAACTCACTAGTAGCAGGCTCCCCCCACAATTCATCATAGGCGTGGAAAGGGGCACGAGCTTCCAAACTGCTCACGTGACACCCTTGAACTGTAGGGGCGGTGATTGTTTGCTGGCAAAAGTAGGCACCTCTGTACGACTAAATATTGATATAATATTTTTTCCATCGGCCGCTCATGATACCTTGACACGCAATCGCCCTAAGAGATGTAAAGAGGACATGGAAAAGCAATATCATTAGAAACATTTATTGTTTATTAATGCAAAGAAGAACATGGCCCCGCACAATGTACCTAACTGGTACCAATGAATAAAATATTGTTTTTCTTCGCGAACACAGAGCACACGCAATTTGGACAGGCTTTACAATGAGTGCCATGTTGATGGTTTATTCATTGTTTATTTTTCGGAACTAAATACTTAAGCGTTAAATCCATTTGCTTTATTTTTGCATTTTGTCAAATCCAACTAAACAGTTTTTTTTTTATAGGAGTCACATCTCTTTCCATTAGGGTCCATACTTCGTGCAGCCAGGGGGACAAAAAAAAAAATATATGCTTAACGGTATCGCCGATTATACTTGTTCTACCTTACTGGCTGATCATCTATGCATAAGGTACTTGTTCTTTTGGTACAAAGCGTACGGTGCATGGAAGATTATTGCATTTTTCATGATATTCATCTGCTCGTAAAAATTCATGAAATTCAAAGCGATTGTCGATATCTCGTTTTCTGATGGCAGAGATATAGTAAGTCTATGTTATGGTAATGTAGATACATCAAGATCTTTTAAAGCGTTGTTCATCAAAATTCAGTGAAGTGCATGGTGTGCGTGCAGACATTTTAGCTCAAATCACACAAAGCTTGATTGGTCAAACCATGTTGTACCAACCACGAACTTTGTATTTGCCACTTTTTACTCAATTCCTACTTTTGTTACTCAGAAAGTTCGTGATTTGGCCATTTTAGTCAGGAATCAATATCCAGGTAGACAATAAACCCGTAATGAGGCAATTATAAATAAGGGATATTACTGATGTATCGAAATTACCATTTATTTACCATTCGTAACAAAGTAGATAACTAAATATTATAAGCATTTTCGTTTTAAATTGTTGTATACTGCAAAAACAAAAGTCTTCCTAATAACCTAGCAGAAATTAATTTCGTTAAAGTACACAACTAAATTGGTTTATGTTAATGAATTGAGATAAAATACATAAAGTAAATGTTTCAATGTAAAAAAAAATGAAAATGTTACATTTTCCGTCACAGCTTTTCGTAATTTTATGCTCTTTTCCATATATATTGAGAAATTTAAGTTAATTTTAAGAAAAATATGTTATTGATGGAAATTTTTTAAAATGGTGCTCTATTTAATTACTTTAATGTTTGTACTTAAAACCATTTAAAATTAGATAAAATGCAAATTTTAGAAGGGCCTGATGGCTGAGTCACTAGCGCTCTAACGCTCGGTACCACAGGTTTCGAGTTCTAGTCCCGGCGACGCAATATATGTTTGTAGTGGTTCAAAATCCATTTATATCACTTTATAACAAAAATAATTTAACGAACTATATTTTTAATTGATCATTCTAAATATTTACTCTTTTTATATGAATTTAAATTATATTCAATTTTGGTGTTCGGTGCCACAAGTTTCGGATTCTAGTCCTGGCGGTGCTATATATGTTTGTAGTGGTTCGGAATCCACTTTAAACCATAGGTCCCTTTCTAATATGATCGTAGAGCGTTGGGCCGAGTGTTGACAAACCTACCCCGTGAAAGGAAAACATCTCCTGTCTCGAAATCTGCTAGTTGGCAGACAGCCTTGGTCCACCATGGTGCTGTTGGGCCACTGATGTTGATGATGGAAATCTTAAGAAGTTTTTTCAATATTTCTTTCAATTATAAAACATTTCTAGAACTGTCTGTCCTCGATTCAATAAAAATTTAGATTGTTTATGTGACAAATAACAAAAAAGTTATTTATTTATCATGCAAAACAAGTGAAAATATGTGAAGTTAAAGTAAATGTTTTTAAATTAAATATTATTGAAAAAAGACAGTTAATTTTATTTATATGTAATGCTTGAAATATTTCATGGCTAATTTCATAGAAAATCTGTTTATTGCCTTAAAATCTTTGGATATTATTTCTGATTGTATAAAAAATTAATTAATGTTGCGAATTAATTAATTTATGATTCGAATTGCAATTCGAATTACAATTTGAATTTTAAAAAAATGCTATAGTTTATCGCAATTTCTCTTATTCTGATGATGTTTATTAGTTATATGTTATTAAAAAATTAGCAGTTTATTTAAAATTTGATATTTTTTTGCTGAAATGATGCTTTTATTTCATACTTAATATTAAAGACTTAATATTATTTACAAAAAAATAAATTATTATTACTATTTTACTCTTTTCTTTTCAATAGCAGTCGACTGTTACTATATTTAGGTGAATGCAATAGAAAAAGTTTTTTTTTTATCAATAATCAAAATTGTATCTTTATTTTGGCCTTTAATTGCACTATTAGTTGTAAAAACCTATCTGAATTATTTAAATCCTCTCGAAAATAAAAATTCTATTAAAAAGAAATTGCTTTTTTAGTGGCAGAGATTTAGAATCCTTCTTCTTCATTGGAGCAACATCCCCATGATGAGCCAAGACCATCTGCCTACTGGCAGATTTCAAGACAGGGGATGTTTCTTTTTTACTGGGTATGACTGTCCTCCCTATTCGCAACGTTTTACAGTCATATGAGACCGGGATATGTTGTTTAAAGTGGATTCCGAACCAACACAAACATCTACGGCATCTGCCCGGATTCGAACCCGAAACTTATGGGCTATTAAAATTAAGAGCACTAATCACTTGGACATTAGACCCCAAGTTTAGAATTACCGAAATAAAATAAATCCATTGTTGATGTTAATAAAATAATTTCTAATTGCTAATATTGAAAAACCTGTTTTGCTTTATGAATTCAATATTGTGTCGATGATTCTATGTTTTTCTGTGTTTTTTCCCCAGAATTAAAAAAATAAGTAGTAGAAGAATAAATATATTTATCATTATCAAGTAGATATGTATATTAAAAATATTTAAAAAAATTCTGAGTTAAAGTAACTGAATAATAACTGAAAGTTAAAAAAAAGCATGCAGGGCTAATTTTGTAAAATCAAGATTTTCTGTTCAATGAAAAATTATAACTTCTCATAATTTTTAGTATAAATATTTTCATTATGATTCTAGATTCATGAAAAAATTTACAAATAAAGTCTGTTTATAATAAGATTGAAACGAATGAAAAAAATTATTTCATAGTGCAAACACTTATTTTATTTTTTTATTATTTTTTTTTTCAATTTTTTTTTTTGAATTAGATGAAATACTTAAAGTAAACTGCAACATTCAGTATTCTTGTATAAAAGACACTTAAATAAAAATGCATTTTGTTTTTCAATTATTGGCACATATTTAAGTTTCTTTTTTCTTCTTTTCCATTCTCATCACCAAAGGTTAGACTTGTAAATTCAGTTCTGCGTATTCAGCACGACAAGAAGTACAGTCTGAGTAAAAACTTTAAGGCCAGTAAAAATTTTTGAGAAAATGTAAAATGAAATAAAAGGGATTCAAATAATATTAATTATTAAAGTTCATTGATAAGAAATAAATGCTAAAAACATAATTTGTAAATAAATAATTATGTGAAACATGTGGTTATTTACAAAGTTAGTATATCTGCCTGAGTAAAAACTTTAAGGCCACAGTCATTTTTTTAAAAATAAATGTAATATAATCGTGTTATTATCATTGCAACTACTAGCTTGTGACAACGCTGCAATTTTCATATTTATCATACGTTTCTTCGAAGTATTGGTGATCTTTGTGAAGATGGCGAAGGGTAAGAAGTTAACTGATCGTGAAAGAGGACAGATCGAAGCTTTGTCTTCAACAGGAATGAGTAGTCGTCCTATTGCGATAAGGATAGGAAGATCAAAGACTGTAGTCAACAATTTTTTTAAAATTGAAAGACAATTACGTAAAAAGAATACTGGGGGAAGACCTATAGCTTTGTCCTCGTGTGATGAAAGAAGAGTTTGCCAACTGGCATCTACTGGAAAGTACTCAACCAGGATACTGATTCCGACGACAGGTTTAAAAGTTTGTCAAAAAACGATTTATAACACAATTAGAAGGTCTGGAAGGTACACTTATACAGCAAAATTGACTAAGCCTCAGTTACTGCAGAGACACAAAATAGAGCGTTTGAACTTTGGCCAGAAAGTCATGACCTGGGACAACCAATGCATAAAAATTATTTTTTCTGACGAAAAAAAATGGAATTTGGATGGACTAGTTGGCTGGAATTTCTACTGGCATAATATAAGAAATGAAAAAGAAATATTCTCCAAGCGCCAATTAGGTGTAGTGTCTGTCATGACTTGGGGCTGTTTTTCTTACGATGGTGTGGGCTCAATTGCATTCATTTCAGATAGAATGAATTCACAAGGATACCAAATTGTCCTAATAAATCATCTTTTGCCAAATGCTGAATGTTTTGCTGGAGAAAATTGGAAATATAAGCAAGACAATGCACCGATCCATTCGAGTAACAGCACAAAAAATTGGTTCCAAGTCAACAATGTTGAAACTGTGAAATGGCCAGCTAGATCACCTGACCTCAACCCAATCGAGAACCTTTGGGCTGACTTAGCAAGAAGAGTTGATGCAAATGGGAGACATTTTACATCAACAACAGAGCTGAAATCTACTATCGAAGATGAATGGTATAAAATCGACCCCACCCTTTATCAAAAACTCGTTTCATCCATGAAAACAAGAATATTTGAAGTAATTCGAAGTAATGGCTCCTACACAACCTTCTAAGAATTTGTAATTTTTTTCTTATATGTTATTTTCTACGTTGGCCTTAAAGTTTTTACTCAGGCTCAAATATTCATCTGTGTGTTCTGTAATATTTTCTAATAATAAAATATTTGCAAATTAATTTTTCTACTTTGTTTACTTTTATTTAAGCTCAATAATTATAAATCAAATGGTATTTTAATTCCTCAGTTTAAATGTTTCCATTTTCTCAAAATTGTCTACTGGCCTTAAAGTTTTTACTCAGACTGTATACAGGACTCACAGAAAAATTTGCAAATGAAGTCTGTTAATAGTAAGATTGAATGAATAAATTTATTTCATCACAAATGAAATCACGATCATGATCGAATGAATCATGATCACATTCACTGCTATCAATTATTATTATTTTTTTTCAAATTTTATTTTTGAACTATATGAACATACTTTAAGTAGACTGCATCATCTAGCATTCCTATATAGTAGATATTTATAGAAGATACTTAAATAAAAAAGACATATTTTTTTCAATTGTTGGCACACATTTAAGCATTTTTTTTACTTCGTTCACATTCTCATCACCATAGGTTAAACTTATAAATTCAGTTCTGCGTATTCAGCACAACAAGAAGTATACACACACGAGTAAACGGGACACGACTTGAATTTATGCACATGAGAGCGAGCACAGAAGGAAACAGTGTTATCACGCAAAAGTACCATCAGGACTCATGTAGCGTTTATGTTTCACTTCATTTATGCTGTTCTAGGAACTTTTTGCTTGTAGTACTTCTCTGGACTAGGGAACATAGCGCCATTTATTATTATACTCCGCACGTTTTGTCAAAGGTGATAACATATCGCTGTAGTCCCTGACAACTTCTAGGCCAGCGATTAAGGTGTACCATGACATGGCCTCACATCCGGCATATTGATAGGGCTTATTAAAGCAGATTTCGGTATAAGTACCCATCTTTTTAATTCATTACTGTTTAATTATTGATATTCGTGATGAAAGGATGACCTACAAACCATAGATAAAGAAATAATTGCATGCATTTTTTTTATAATAAAAATGAAGGGATAAAAATATTGGAATCTTGAAAGTTAACTTGGCGAATCTTAAAAAAACACATTTTACTTGCTTCTAAGTAAATCAGATGTAGGATAAAAAGATAACTACTAATTTATGAGGTTCTAGCAAATGTATGATGTGGAGATTTGGAATGGAACGTGATATTAAAGTTTTTAATGTTATATTCGTGATATGTCTGCCGTTAAGATAAATATGAGTTAATGCTATAACTGACGGATTACAAAATTGCATGAACATTTTTTAAATATTATTCACAAATTTTAATATAGTCACCAGAAGTATTATTTTTTGTTTTCTTAATAAAATTAAAAACTATATATATATTTGAAGGAAGAAGTTGCTAAACCTTTTGTGAATGGACAGCAGGAAGAATTTATAAAGTTATATTGGTCGAAGAATAATATTCATAAGATATCTGAAAGTACAATAGATGAATCTCTATCTATGGCGACAAAAAAATTGCGAAACCATTGTAGATGGACAAAAAAATTTGGCTAACCGTATAAGCGTATGATGACTTTGCATACATAATATAAGACATTGTAAAGTTTTTTTTATTTAAACCCCATTGAAATTTTTTGATTTTTTTTTGTGGTGCTTAAATATAATGTGTATAACGTTAACACTGTTTTAATGCATACAAGAAATTGCTTTTTTATCACAGATATTTTATGAATCCCCTTTCTGAAAATGATTTTCAAGAAAAGTTAAATCTTAAATTTATGTTCTCATTCTAAGGCAACAGACTACAAAATAGCGAAACCATTGAACATGAACGTATAAAACTAACCAAGAGCTAAGCGTAACTTTAAATTGTTTTCATGATTTTGTTAATGCTATCTAAGCCATTGCAAAGTTTCCTTTAAATACTATTGAATTTTTTATTTGAAATTTTTTTATTTTGCTTAAATACAATGTGCATATGTTAATGTATACAAATGCATAATGTTAATGCATACAAGTAATTGCTTTCTTAACACATATTTTTGATGAATCCCCTTTCTGAAAAGGAATTTAAATATACTTGATGTACAATTAATTGTTTGCATCACTAAAACCGACATAGGCATTTGTGCCCTACATCAACATCAACGTCAACCAACCTTAAAATTAGAAGCTTCCAAGCCCAATTGCTCCTAACCAAGAACCTTTAGTATCAGACAGCATTTAATTCCGAAAATCTATCCAAGAAGTCGTTATAAAAATAATCAGAAAGCTCCCTTTCCTGACCATGGATTCATCTTTGGAATGTCATGGTTTCCACCAGCTTTGGAATTAAAAAGGTTCTTTAATGCTGCTTAAATGCAATATGTGTACTGTTAACACTGCTTTAATGATACAAGTAATTGCTAACTTAACACAGATATTTTATGAATACCCTGAAAAGATTTTAAATAGACTTGATATATGATTAATTATTTACAGCAGTAAGACCAACACAGGCATTTGTGTCATACATCAACGTCAACCAATCTTAAAAATAGAAACTTCTAGGCACAATTGCTCCTAACCAAGAACCTTTATTATGAGACAACATTTAATTCCGAAAATCTATCCAAGAAGTCGTTATAAAAATAATCAGAAAGCTCCCTTTCCTGACCATGGATTCATCTTTGGAATGTCATGGTTTCCACCAGCTTTGGAATTAAAAAGGTTCTTTAATGCTGCTTAAATGCAATATGTGTACTGTTAACACTGCTTTAATGATACAAGTAATTGCTAACTTAACACAGATATTTTATGAATACCCTTTTTGAAAAGATTTTAAATAGACTTGATATATGATTAATTATTTACAGCAGTAAGACCAACACAGGCATTTGTGTCATACATCAACGTCAACCAATCTTAAAAATAGAAGCTTCTAGGCACAATTGCTCCTAACCAAGAACCTTTATTATGAGACAACATTTAATTCCGAAAATCTGTCCAAGAAGTCGTTATAAAAATAATCAGAAAGCTCTCCTTCCTAACCATGGATTCATCTTTGGAATGTCATAGTTTCCACCAGCTTTGGAATTAAAAAGGTTCTTATCTCTCTCAAATATCGTATTAGAGAGTTACGCCATTGAGTAACGAAATCGAATCAGCTTTGTGGGCCCGAGCTCTTTTCTTTTATTAATAACTCATCCTTTTTTTTTTTGCGTGTGCGACAATGAATGGTCTTATTCGACCGTTAGCTCTCACACATGAATAACACGTATCGGCTCCAATATTATTCTACGACAACGAAGGTACAAGCCACGAACTTAGAAGGGAAAAAAATTCTGTTAGAAAAAGGATCTCCGCAAAATTTAATTTAACGCACCAACAGCTTCCTATCAGCGGTGGAGTTTTTTTTCTTCGCCTTTTGGCACTTATATCTACCGGAGTTAAGTTCTTTTGGAAAGTTTTTTTTTTTTTTGATTAACAAGGTGTTTTTTTGTGTGTTTTTTTTTCCGATATGGTGTTGGTAGTGGTGGGGATTTCTGAAGGCTGTTGTCGTATGATGGAGTAACTTCCTAGATTGGCTGAGGATTCGATATCAAGCAATGCAAAAAACATAATGTTTCCCACCGAAAGCAATAGTTCGTCACTTGTGAATATTTAACTTACTTTTACAAGAAACTGTTACTCTCATCGAAGAGTGATAATTTGCCACCGGTGAATATTTCTGTATCCGTGCGTACCGTACACAAAATATATAGAGATTTGACTTGATTTCGTTTTGTCTTCTGGTAAGCTTGGTTTAGTCTGTTGGTCTACGGTCATTTTTTACGCACTTTAGTCTAATAAGACGTAGACCTACAGTTTTAACGTGGATTCCGAACAACTAACAATCATCCATGCCGTCGTTAGAATTCGAATCTGAAGCCTGTTCATATGTGCTGTGCCTATAGTATCAAAGAGCAGAGCACTAGCCAATTGACCATCAGGCAATGAATCTTCTGGTAGACTATATTGCACTAGGCATCTTCAGACCCTAGTAGACATAAAAGCGACACTTTTCCGGTTTAAGATTTGATGACCATAAAGGGTTTGATTTATTGTTCTACGGTCATTTTGTGCACACTTTGGCTCATTAGATCGGGACCTACAATTTAACATGGATTACGAACCACTAACAAACATCTCTACCACCGTCAGGATTGGAACATAAAGCCTGTGGTATCAATAGCCTGAGTGCTAGTCAATTGGCCTTAAGTTTGCTGCCATAAAAGGACATTTATGTATCGTCTATTTGTCTAATAAAATTTTCTCTATAGGATCCTTAAATAAGGATTAAATTCTTGAATAACTTTTTAGAAGGTAATAATAATCGTATAAATGTTCAGAAACTATTTGTGGTATACGTGATTTTTAATACAAAAAAGGGATACTTGTATTTAAAAAAATAGGTTAAAATCAAAAGATATTAGGATAACATCTCAATTTCAATCAAAATGCATTTTTATAACTAATTCCAATACCACGATGACTTCTATTGAATATTAATAAACTTTGATTTAGGATAATATTGCTAAAAACACTGACTTTCTTAATGTTTCAAAATAATCAAGCCTATTTTTGCAAGGTATAATGCGAGCAATTTTCCACTTTTTATAACATAATAACATTTCAATATGCAGCTTGAATTTAAAATGACGAATAGTTTACCGAAAAAAAAAAAACAATATTGAGATAATACCGCATTGTAACACTTAATAAAGCCAACGAAGCGATTGCAGTCGCCAAATATCAAATGCAACAAACAGCACTGTCCGACATGCTTGGCGAAGTATGCATGCAGATCTCGCGTAAACAATTCAGTTTGCTGCAATTAATGGCGCGAAAAAACGTTCGAAATGACTTCATACAGTTATTCGCTGCGAAGAAGTCGTATTTCATGTAGGACTTACGTGAGGATATGAGAGTTTCTTTAAATAGTTGTTACAGGGGAATTAACCTGGATTTAGAAGGATTTCTCAACGTGTTTCGGAATAGGAACAATGAAATCGTTTAAGTCAGATAAGGAGTCATTAAGAAATTGGTAACAGTGTGTTTTTAGTTAAATATTGAATTAAAAACTAAGAATTATAATAGTTCAGTTCTCTAATGATTTCACTAATGGTATACAGGCGTATATTTTATCAAAAAACCTAAAAGTTTTTTCGTGCGCCCTATTTAATTAAATGTCATTCATTAACATAGATACATGCATGGCGACATAATACAGTCGTTATTAAAATTTCAAATAGCTTTCCATATTTTTTTAGTCATTCTCTTCATAGGGCTGCTCTTTCCTATAGTCATAGTGTCGTTATATTAAGCGATATTATTTTTTAAAATAGAGGTTTAGATCTTACTAATAATTCACTGATTTGATAAAAAAAAAAGTAGATTTAGAGTGTATTGTGAGAATATGTCTTAGTTAGCAATCAGTCTGTTGGCTGAAATTTTTCTGGTTTATCCAATACAAATCAAAATACCTAATCTGCAAAATGCAGATTAGTTATACCTAGCAATGTTCTTGGAAACTATCACTTCCTTTGCATTCACTATCGTATTGGAATAACATTGACAAATTGAGCGTAAGTCATTATAAAAGATCTGACCGAGTGACTAGCACTCTGGCTTTAGTTTCACAGGGTTCGAGTCCCGGTGGTACCATGGATGTTTGTAGTGGTTCGGAATTCACTTTAAACCCTAGGACCCGGTCTAATACACTGTTGAGCGTAGGGCTAACAATCCTATTCTGCAAAAAGAAAACATCTGGTGTTTCCAAATCTGCCAGTAGGCAGACGACCTTGGCCCTCCATGGGGCTGTTGCGCTAATGAAGAAGTAGAATTCATTACAAAATCATCAACAAAATATGTGATTTCAATTGCCAACGTCCAAAAGAGTAAAGTAAAAATAAAATAGTATTGAAAAAATTCTATGGATTACAGCTCTATATTATAAAAAACTAATTATTGAAGTATAAGATCAGAATTTTAAAACTATTGTTGAATAGTTTAAAATTTAAAAATTAAAAAAATAAAATTAAAAGCTGCAGAAAAAAAAATTAAATTAAAAGCTGTACCCTGCCATTCCTCAAATTGAAATAAAATGCTGTAAATTCTTCTACATAAACATGAGTCATGCCTTACGTCCGTGTAAACGGAGTTTATATATAAATTTGGCAATTAAATTAAGTAAAAAGTCCCTTCACGTTAGTTAAAATTCATAAGCATAATATGTCTCCGTTTAAACAAACATCATAACATTTATTTGAAAATCTCAAATTGGTTTCTTTTTACAAATGCAAAAATTTACTAAAATGTACCGATTTAAAATAATTACTGTTTTATAAACGAATGCTTTAATGATTACAAAAAATATTACATTAAAAACTTTCATTGATTAATAAAAATACATCCCTACAATACATATACAAGTACCATTTACATTTATAGTAAAATGCACAATATTTGAATTAGAATAAAACCCCTCAAATGTGGAGTTTTTTAAAGTTCATATATAAATTTGTCAACTGCATTTAGTAAAAAGTCCCTTCACGTTAGTTGAAATTCATACACACATGTCCCTTATGTCCATGTAAACAGACTTCATAACTTATTTAAAAATCTCAAATGGTTTTCCTTTTATAAATGCAAAAATTAACTTATACCATGTGTATAGGGAATGTTTCAATGATTAAAAAACATTAATTTTACAAGCTTTTATGTATTAATAATAATACATTCCTTTAATAAATAAACAAGTATCATTCACATTTATGGTAAAAGACTGCACAATATCTGTATAAATATAAAAAACCAATCAAATGTGGATTTTTGTAAACAAATGCAACACTAAACAAAACCCAAATATTGACTCGTGTACGTATGACTGAATATCTTGAAGAAAAACTGTCGCGAAGTATAGGAAACCACCACACCCAATTATCCTTCTCTGTTCTGACAAACAATCTTATCTACCCAAACGGGAGCTGAAGTCAAAACAAGCCATCGCACTGTGCGACGCCTAATGATCACCTTTGAATGGCAATTTACTCCAGGCGATCTCCAGCACGCCTTCGACGAGTGTGGGCGTTCTTCGACAGCAGGATATGTGCAATTGAATACGTTTGTCCATCTGTCTTCCAGTATATCGAGCATTAAACGCCACTTCATAAAAACGAAGGTGGAAATTTGTCGCTTCGCAGGTTCCGCCAAGGTTTTTTGTTACCTCGATGGCCTACCTGTTTGTGCTTGTCGATTTCTTCCGATCTGGTTATGTGTGTGCAATTGGTGACTTCCTGTGAAAAAGTGACAACCGGTAGAATCTAATTGCTTGACCTTTTTTTTTTTATGAACACCACAAAAGGCGACACGCCCAATTTGTTATATTAAATACTGTTGAGTTCTGTTGAAGTACTTGTGGTGTAGAATGAAATTTTGTTTTTGATTACAGAGAGGGCACATTAATGGCGTTTTTAGCTTCAAAACGTCTGGAAACCAGAAAAAAAAATTACATTGTAGCGAAGTGTGTATTTTGAAAAGGCGTTAATTATGTTAATTGTAATTTGATTTAATTAAAGATTAAGCAGTAAAACTAATTTTTAGGAAAAATACCAAAAATTACATTGCTAAAATTTTTTACTGAAGTATTTTGGATCTTTTAAGTCTTAAACACATATAAAACACAGATATCAAATTTAAAGAAATGAAGTTTTCTATGCTGCAAAATAATTGTGAAGTATTTTACTTTTAGGGTTATGTTCCAAAAATGAAACAGCAATGAAACAAAGATATACAACATTATACTACAATATATATACATATATTGTAGATTATTTGATATAGAAGTTTCAAAATCTGCTTTTTACAAACTAGAATTTTAATTTTTACATTTATAATTATAAACACAACTTACAAAAAAAAACATTCAAAAGATCATCAATCTTTAATTTAATTTATATCGCCATAGTTTTCAAAAAAAAAACAATCAAAAGATTTTAACCTTTAATTTAATTTGCATCGTTAGCATTTTTTTTATTAATAAAATTAAATTATTCATTATAAAAAATATACAAAATACACACTCTACAACTAACAAATTATTACATTGGCTTCATTTTAATTTTTCATTCATTAACTTTGTTAAAACAAGAGTACACATTTAGTACTTAGCTTTGAAGAACATCATTAAAAAAAGATAAACATGATTAATTTTAATACTAACATAGAAGCTCTTTATATCCCACCTTTTAAACATACAATCATAGCAAATTCACAGTTATCTCACTCTCATACAAAGGCTTTAAACTGTATTATTAGCTCTGTTTTGCGACATTTTTTTCTTAACATCCGTAAAATCTACCCCAATTTCCGGATGGTAGAAATCCATATATTTCATATCATTTGCGCAGAAACCCTGTTATTTTTCACGCATGCATTCGGGATGCTAATTATCAAAACCTTTTTTTATTAGAAAACCTCTGGTGCGAATGTAATTGCAAGCACATCCGTTTCTTTATTCTGGGACATTTTACAGTTATAAACACACACTCTTGTTTGTTAACGCATTGCAATCTTTTCCTGTTTTTGTCGTAGGAAATTACCCTTTTTCATGCATATCTCTGACAAGGATAACTAAATTTGTATAAAACCCTGTAACGCAAAGAATATATGTCATTTAAGATAAAAACTGAAAAAATATGTGATTCTTTAATATTTTATTCATTTTTCTAATGTGGCCGATAATTTATTAATATTTATATTTTCCACATGTGCATTAATAATTTATTAGCATCACTTTTACCAAAATAAAAAATTAACCTGAAAAATTATTTAAAATTGAAAAACATGTAAGAAGTATTTAACTGTTAATTAAACCTTTAATCTTGGCATTCCATCCTTTTTAGAAATGTCTAAAAATTAATAAGGTTATTTTTCGGAAATTTTTTTTCTCTAAAACATTTCTTTTTCTTATACATCTTTATCAATCGAAAACACAAATTTTTACAAATAATTTAGAATATGCTGTATAAGATTTCCTTTTTTGTAGATCTGTTCCATAAAGCATAATAATAATATAGAAAATGATTAACTATCATCGTTTTCAATAAATTGCTCTCTATTTACAAGAAAAAAATAAAAAAAATAAATAAAATAAAATAATTAAAAGTAAAATATAATAAAATAAAATAATTAAAAGCAAAATATAATAAAATAAAATAAATAATCCGGCATGGTAATTAGTTTGCATTTTCACTTACCACGAAATGAATTAAAGATAAAAAATTAAAAAACAAAGATACAAAAAGATATTAAATTCTATAATAATAAAAATTTAAAAATAAAGTAATAATATATAAATAGTTATGATTAAATTTTTTTTTCTTGACGACTTTGAATGAATAGGATTAGTTTAGTTTGTAACAAAACGTTATAGAGATTTTGATCCATGCATTATTTATACTTTCACAACAATTCTATTTTGGTTTTTATCGCTTATTAATAAAAACACCACATAAGAGAATAATTCCTATTCAAATCAAATAGTTAATTATTTCGAAAGCATCGGTTGATAATATTTACTAAAACCTTTCAATGCAAATTTTGAAATACATAAGTTTAAACTACTTAGCTAAGAATCTAGAACATTAAAGTAATTAAATATTTACCTTAACATTTACCTCATCTATTTTTCAATTTCGTAACAGCTCTAGAATTAACTGGTTATTCAATAAGGGAATTGCGATTTTATCAGCACAAATCGCTAATTAGGGAATAATTACTAGCAAGAAGCACGTATCTGAGTCTACCTTATCTGTTATTTTATGGTTAATTTATTCACACACTAGACAAGCAAAGCTATGGTTACCTTCATAAGCTAATTGCTTAAAATCTAATCAACAAGCATTGCCGCCACAAACTGCAAAGAATTAAAACTTAAGCAACTAGCATGTTCGCATTTAACTCAGCATTAAGACTTTTACCTTATTCTAAATAACGAAGCGGATGAGAAAATATTTGACATAGCATCGTTAATGAATCCCATAATCAAAACTGCTTCCATGCTTTTTACACTGTTCGAGCAGTGACTGTTACGATGCAGTAAAGCAGTACCAACTGAAATGACGACCGCGTAAATTGAAGGATATCGGGATTTAATCCTTCGGAAGGGGAATGAAAAAAAAAGAAGGACAAAAAAAAAAAAAAAAATAACTCACAGGAAATGAGTTATTTGTCCCAATCACGACAAAGTCAGGAAAACTAGTCCTTTATTTTATTTATTTATTTTTATTATTTTTTTTTGTCGATGGACTTGAACGGCGAAGGAGTACACGCAAGCGTATTGTTATGCCAAGGCGATAACATCTCAGGACTTGTTCGGAACGTTCAATTAAAAACGTAAGCATCCTTATTATTTCATCATCATTGCAGAGAGGCATTGTGAGCGTGGATTGCAGCCTAGATTTTCATGTTCATTGTCACACTCGCTGCTTTTTTACTTGCCTGTTAATGGCGAAAATCTCTTCAAGGCCACTTTGTTTAATTCTACAACACCCCTCCCTCATTCTTCAAGTAGTTGGCACCAGTAGAAGGAAGTAATAAGCAGTAAATATCCGAAATCGCATTTCCTCTTCTTAGTTCATAAATTCTGGATACAATGGTATGATATTTACTAAACAAGACTTTTAATAAAAAATAGAATTTGTATGTGATAAACCATCTGAATTTTTAAAGTTTTTTCCAGCTTGAATCTCACAACGAGAAACTTAAATGATTAAAGTTTATGTTTTCATGTTCCATTATGTTTTTATTAGTCAAAAATGGACAACAATGTCTAATATATGCTATTAATAGAGATTTTTCGAACTTGTCAGCTTCTTAACATTTTGGTTTTAAGTTTGTCTTAATAGTGAATTATTTACTTATATTTTATTTCATAAATTTTGGGTACAATGGTTTGATATTTACTAAACAAATCTTTTAATAAGAAATATAGTTTGTATGAGTTAAATCATCTGAATTTTTAAAATTCTTAACGAGAAGCTTAAATGATTAAAGTTTCATGGCTTCATGTTCCATTCATGTTTTTATTAGTCAAAAATATTAAAAAAAACAATGTCTAATAACGTCATAATAATTTGGTTTTAAGTTAGTCATAATAGTGAATCATTGCAAGAGGTATTGTGAGCGTGGATTGCAGCCTAGATTTTCATGTTCATTGTCACACTCGCTGCTTTTTTACTTGCCTGTTAATGGCGAAAATCTCTTCAAGGCCACTTTGTTTAATTCTTCTACCATGCTACAACACCCCTCCCTCATTCTTCAAGTAGTTGGCACCGGTAGAAGGAAGTAATAAGCAAAAGATATATATCCGAAATCGTTTTTCATAAATTCTGGGTACAATGGCTAGATATTTACTAAACAAATCTTTTAATAAGAATTAAAATGTGTATGTGATAAACCATCTGAATTTTTTAAGTTTTTTTTTCAGCTTGCATCTCATAACGAGAAACTTAAATGATTCAAGTTCCATGCTTTCATGTTTTTATTAGTCAACAATAAAAAAAAAACAATGTCTATATATACTAATAATGTGCTAAAAACAATATCTATATAACAGGGATTTTTCGAACCTCTTCTATTTGTCAACGTCTTAACATGTTGGTTTTAAGTTTGTCATAATAGTTTATTACTTCCTTTAAGATAAATTATTTTTGTTTAAGTTACTGTAATTCTACATCGTGATGTTAAACTTTAAGAGAATTAAACATTTTTTTTTCTTTTTAATGCTTTAGATTTTTTTCAATTAGTTGAATTTTTTTCAATATACTTTTTGTTTGTATACTTCTATACAACTACATAAAAATTTCCAAAAAATAAGCGGTTTTTTTTTAATAAATACGCTTTGCTCTGCATAGCAGTTTTTTCGAACTTAAAAAAACCCTATTCTTTAAACTTTATTTAAGGTTTTAATTTGCTAAAGTCCTAAAAATAATTCACTTTCCATTTACTTCCTTTAATAATCTAAAAGGGGCTTAATGGCCGAGTGACTAGCGCTTTGGTGTTCGGTACCACAGTGTTCGAGTCCCGATGTTTGTAGTGGTTCGTAATCTACTTTATACCATAGGTCCCGGTCTAATATAGAACTCTGGCCGTAGGGGTGACAACCTTGTCCCTTAAAAAGGAAACCTCCTGTTTCGAAATCTAGCAGACTACCTTGGCCCACCATAGGGCTGTTGCACCAATAAAGAAGAATCTAAAATGCTTTACCAACATAATAAAAATGTTTTATATATGAGAATAGTTATAACTCAGGTAGGATTTAGTGTTTCATCACATGGATTACAAAAAAAAAAAAACCTTTAAAAGTTAATTTAAAAAGCAACATTCATTTAATGTGTGTAATATAGAATATGTTGTTTATATGAGTGAACATCAAATTTTAGTAATTTGTGATATAAAATCAAGAAATGTGTAAAAAAAAATCATTATTTTTTGAAAAAGATTTTTACTTCCTTTAATTTTTTTTATCATATTTAAAGAAATCCTTATTCTTCCACTTAAATTTTCAGTTAATGAAATCAAGTTCAACAAAATGTTAACAGTTACATACACCAAAGAATATAGTCTGCGTTAAAGAAAATTATTTGAAGTTTATCATATATTCAATCCTTCAGAAATTATTTAGATTAATACTAAAAAATCGTATACAATTAAAAATTTTTAATAAAAAAAGGTTACAAAAATAATAAATAAAAAATAAAAATTAAACAAATAAAATAAAAACTTACTGAACTTGATTGGTAAAAGAAATTTTATTGTGCCTTCACAATATTCTAGATATTTTGTTTTAAATACAAGAACTGTCTGACATTTTTCAAAAGTAATATACATTCAATTCTATAAACAATTTTTAAAAAAATAATAAAAAAAAGTATGACTTTAATTTTCAGTTAGAATTACTTTCCAGATGATTGTTCCACGTTTTTATTACACAAACCAGATCCGAGCCACTATGATTACTAGTAGCTGTCTCAGATCACTTTTGGTGGAACTTTCTTTAAGTGTTATAAACACATTTAATTTCAAAAATGCCTTTTAAAGCTGAAATTTTCCGCTTCATCGGGTCTACCACTTGAAATGTCGGTATCTACCCATTAATTATCACAGCATTGAAAAAGCAGATCTTCAAAAGCGTCCGCTTGTGGATATTTTATTGTTCTACCATGGCAGCTTGTGTAAACATAACGTTGAGCGATCTTCCAGATCATAAACGTCCCCCTCCAAGCATAGAATTTCCATCGCCAAATTGTTTTTACACAAGACACCGTCATATGTAAGAGATGCCGGTCAATTTCGGATTCCATTGTCCCCTGGAGATCTATCTATCGGAGATCTATCTTGTTTTTTCATAGACGATACACTTTATGATCGAAATTTAAGCTATTTTTTTTTTTTTTTTTTTTTTTTTTTTTTTTGAAATTTTGCGTCTTAGAGCTATTTATTTAAAAATTGGTGTAATTTTTAAGTATAAAGATATGTAACGATAAGTCCTAACTGATATCATGTCTGTTAAGAAAGACAATATTATAATTCTAGGATGTCTTGAAAATGGGACGTCAAATAAATTCTGTTAGATTTAGTAGAGATATATGTGATAAATATGCAAAATGGTATAAATTGAACTAGTTGGTGCATTCTGTAAAGAAAATTTGGATAAAATTGGATTAAAATATGATTATCGATTTCTGGAAGATAATCGATAATTATATTTTAATAACTTGCTTAAAATACAAAGAAGTATAAGTTACGTAAAGAAGAAATTGTATTTTAAGCAACCGTGTATTTTTACTTTGAAATGTCGATATCTACCCATTAATTATCACAACATTGAAAAAGCAGATCTTCAAAAGGTCCGCTTGTAGATATTTTATTGTTCTACCATGTCAGCTTGTGTAAACACGACTTTGAGCGACCTTTCAGACCATAAACGTCCCCTCTCCAAGCATAGAATTTCCATCACCAAATTGTTTTTGCACGAGACACCGTCCTGTGTAAGAGATGCCGGTCAATTTCGGATTCCATTGTCTCTGGGAGATCTATCTATAGGAGATCTATCTTGTGTTTTTCATAGACGATACACTTTATGATCGAAATTTACGCTAATTTCCTTTTTTTAGTTTTGCATCTTACAGTTATTTAGTTAAAAATTGGTGCAATTTTTTTTTTAAGTATAAAGATATATAACGATAAGTCCTAACTGAAGTCATTGGACATTAAGGAAGACAATAATATAATTATAGGAGATCTTAAAAATGGGACGTCAAATATATTTTGTTAGATTTAGTAGAGATATATGTGATAAATATGCAAAATAGTGGGCCTAAATGGCAGAGTGGCTGGCGATCTGGCGCTCGGTACCACAGGGTTCGAGTTCCGGCGGTTTCTTGGATGTTTGTAGTGGTTCGGAATCCACTTTAAACGGTAGGTCCCGGTTTAACTTGATCATAGAGCGTTGCGGGGGTATTGTTACTTCTTGTCCATAGCTTATCTTCAAGCTACGCGCACCTCCTGGGAAGTGCTAAGTGAGTAACGTCGGTGCAGCACTTGCCTTAAGGCATCCGAGACAATTGTCTAAGTGTTCGCCAGCTGCATTAGAATTTTAGAAAAATATGCAAAATGGTATAAATTCAATTAGTTGGTACATTCTGTAAAGAAAATTTGTAAGATAATCGATAATCATATTTTAATTACTTGCTTAAAATACAAGTAAAAAAGAAATTGTATTTTAAGCAAGCTGGTGTTTTTACTTTGAAATGTCGGTATCTACCCATTAATTATCACAACACTGAAAAGCAGATCTTCAAAAGTGTACGCCTGGGGATATTTTATTGTTCTACCATGGTAGCTTGCATAAACAAGACGTATGAGCGACCTTCCAGACCATAAACGTCCCTGTCCAAGCATAGAATTTCCACCATCAAATTGTTTTTGCACGAGACACCGTCATCTGTAAGAGATGCCGGTCAATTTCGGATACCATTGTCTCCCGGAGATCTATCTCCTGTTAGAATCTTGAGCAGTTTCCCGACCGCTTTGCTGAAAGATCACACGATTCATTCGAAAGAAATTTGTTTTTCGAGGTCTTTCAAGTGTTACAGGAAGCTTACAATTACAATCAGTTTTTTGCCTTTATCAGTTTGTCAATCGTAAAGCATCGGCAATTTATTTGTCGTTTTTATGTGTGGATCTTTTTTTTTTTGCCAGTTTTGATGAGGTAATGAATCCAAATAGCAATTGTTTTTTCATAGACGATACGTTTTATGACCGAAATTTACAGTAATTTTGTTGATATTCTGTGTCTTATAGCTATTTAGTTAAAAATTGGTGCGATTCTTTTTAAGTATAAAGATATATAACGATAAGACCTAAACTGACCATTAAGAGACATGACAATACCACAATTATAGGATGCCTTGAAAATGGGATATCAAAGATATTCTGTTAGATTGAGTAGAGATATATATGACAAATATGCAAAAATGACATAAATTAAACTAAATTTCGCAAAATGTGTTGGCACATAATGTAAGGACAATTTGTAAGATAATTTATAACCTTATTTTACATACTCGTTTAAAATAAAAGTAAAGAAAAGAAAATTGTGCTGTCAGCATGTATTTATTTTTTCTTTGAACATTAGCTTAACTTTCATTATATTTAAGTTATCTTTTAACATTCATCTAATTTTAATATATATATATATATTAAAATGATACAAGTTATATATATATAAATTATATCATTTTAATACATTTAATCGATGTCAACTTTAACACAAATATTGCATAAATACATACTTTACAAAATATATTTTATTATTATAACTATATAAATAATTATGTTGATTTGTGTCAAGTATTTAGTATATGAAATGTAGGCAATCTTTATTCAACATTAACACATTATAAGTAATTTTAGAAAATTTTACAGAAAGATTTTTTAAATTATTGTTAGCCATTGATGCTGTTGTTTTGTACTAATGACAATGATAGATGTGTAGCAGATTCATCGTTAGCCAGAGTTCCCCACAAATATCCTTCCTGCTACATTGCACCCACATTTTGCACCCCAGTTTTGGACTGCCTTCTCAAGGGCATCCATTCAAGAAATGGATTTTCCAAATGGATGCGATTCTCTCTTCCTACCTCCTCGAACTCTCCGAAAGGACTTTCCAGTTTACGAATTTATCGTGCATATTCTTCATATAAGCATGAAAGCTTTTGGTTTGGTATTACTTGTTGGGTTTCGAATCTAATTCTCCTAGTTGAAAAGTAAAATGCGCTGCTCACCATATTATTCTGAATTTAACCAATGATACGAAATATATTGATTGTATAAGAATGATTGATATAAAATATATGGTACCAAATATATATTGATAAGATTGTATATATTGATTGTGTTATTTTTTCTACTAATGGTATAAGAAAGTATCTGTTAAAATAACTAATTACAATGTAAAAAAAAAAAATTTTTTTTTAGTAGTAAACATTTTTATTTAAATATTAAATAGCATTTCATGATAGTTTTTTTTTTCATGTATAATGTAATGTAGCGTAGTTGTCACAAAATGCGAATTCATCAGTGAACAAATTACAAAAGGCAAAAGTGTTTTGCAATCCCAAATATGCTTAAATAAAAACCCTAAATTAAAATTAATTAATTTATTAATATATAATCTAAGCATAAGAGTTTCCTAGTAACAACGAGGATGGCATTTTAATATTATAATTCATTACTAGTGAAATATATAAGAATGTTATCAATAAAATATATGTTATCAGTAAAATATATAAGAATGAATTGAAAGAAAAATTTATTACGATGTTCTGATTTTAATTATGCCGTTAGATATGATATTCAAATGACTTGATAAAGGTATATTAATTGTCTGAGTCACGAAGACTTTTTCTTGTGATTAAAAACTACTCTTAAAATTTTATTTTCATTACAGAAAAATTTAGATTACATAAAATATAAGTGTATATCATTATCTTTAGCTTTTGTAAAATATTTCGGATTAATTTTAAACAATTAAAAATATATTTTATAAGGTCAAATTATTTTCAAGCAATATCTATGACAAAATAAATTTTTATACTAACAGCATTAAAAAACAATTTGAAACAGTTTTATGCTTATTTTTTGTTTTAAATACTATATTTCTAAATACATAATCGTATGTATGCGGATGTTAAAATAATAATACGAAAAAATATGTTAATGCGCCATCTAGAATCTAACACTTCATGTTGTATTTTACTTGGTAAAGTTCACCAAAAAAGTAATTAAGGTTACGTTTTTAAGGTTATTTAAAGTAATTTTTAAGTTAAACAATTATAAACAATTGAAAAATATGGGCTGCTCTAAATATATATTCCTTTGTTTTATAAACACATAATAGAGACACTATATTCAAGGACCTATTGACGTCAAAAAAATTTCCTGAGCGGGCACAGATCGCAATTTAAACAGTTAACCATCTTTATTGATAGCTCTGCAACACTGTGATCTTTATTGATAGGTCTAAAAATGTATTTATTTTATTTGGTAAAGTTCACTAAAAAACTAAAAACATCGCTTAGGTTATTTGAAGTAATTTTTGACTTAAACAATTATACTGAAAAATATGATCAGGTATAAATTTATATGTATTTATTATTTTTTATGAACGCATAATAGAGCATACTATATTCAAGGACCTATTGACGTAAGAAATAATTCCCCAGAGGTTTCCAGAGTCCCTCAGAGCGCAATTTAAACAGTTAACCATCTTTATTGATGGGCTCTGCAACACAAAGCGTTGAATACTGTATCGACTATCCAATTTTTTCACGATGACTTACTACCTCTCACACGACATTATTGAAATGAAATACTGGAACTATTCCCCATATCATTTTTTTTTTTTTTTTTTTGAGGGAGAGTGAAAAAAATATATCTATATGTTATGCCTTTCTCAAAACGGAACATTCAATTTATCACCAGCAGTAAAATAAGAGGGTTACTAGAATTTCTCCAGCACCAAAGTATCCATTCGTCCGGTATGGATGACCTGAGAACAGCGGACAGGGGAGACAGATCGCTTAATCAGTGGCCCCTTCTTGATGGTAAAGGGGGAGGGGGTTGCAATTTATGAAGAAGTGTCCACGTCTGGATCGGTGTCACGTGAAATTCTCCGCCACCGACACCTGGTCATCCATCACTGTCCAGTACGTTCCTAGGACACCATCCGTCAAAGAAGACCCTGACCATCTTGCACTGCATAAGGTCGTTTCGCCACCCTTGGGTGATTTTTTTTGTCCCTCTTTTTTCACGTCCTTTAAAATATATATCTTTTCATCTCGATCACCAAGCGTTTAAGAAGATTCTTATTTGTCTTCTTTCCTTTCTTTTTCTTTTCTTTTCCATAGGCTCGTTTCATATCAGTTTATTTTGAGTCAGTGTCGTATTCCCGTCCGAAAGTTGTTTTATAGATCCGCAGTATAAAATGGATATGCTGGTTGCGGATTTATGGCCCCATGTTGGTCTCCTGGGAAGTGGTTAGATGTGAATGACTACTTTTCGAGCTCTATGTTTTATTAGCATCAAATCTTTTTCGTTTGAAAGATTTACTGCTCATTACTTTGGCGTATACTCCTCAATATTCAATGGTAGATTTACTTGTAGAACCTGTTATTCATTCTGTGATATTATTTCACATTCTGAAATTTGAATTTACCATTGCCTTAGATTTGGTTGGGTTTGGTTTGTCGCTCTGCGGTCATTTTTGCACACTTTAGGCTAATTAGATCGGGACCTACAGTTTAATGTGGATTCTGAACCACTAACAAACAACCATGCCCCAGCCACTGTAGCCTTAGAAAAAATTGCGATTATAAGATTTTAAAATTATCATATACATTCAATTTTTTGCATTTGCAACACTTTAATGCTATAATAAACACTTATATATATATATATCAAGTTTTGTGTATCAAAGGCAAGGTATTGTGTATCAAAGGCATTTTGCATTTAAAGATAATAACAAAAATCTATGATTAAATTATATAATGTTAAAATAATTTTTTTGTAAATTTTTCATATTGTTTGAATTTTTTTTATAATCTGCTTATAAAATCTACTTTCTAAACTTTCGAAAATTTTATTATTTTTTAAATACCGATTGTGGAATTGTAAGTTAAATTTAGCGACATAGCAATTCTACTTAGCATGATGAAAGTAACTCGTTGTATGCATACTAGAATTTGAATGAATGAAACAGCTTATTTATAATAATATTAATTATTCATTCTTATTTAATACATACTTGCTTTAAGTTTTTAAACCTTCAGCATTCTTTGAATTTTTTTGTAATTTATTTATAAAATTTAATTTCTTAACTTTAGAAAAATTCAGTATTTTTAAATACCTATTATGGAACTGTCAGTTAAATCTAGCGACATGGCATTTCTACTTACACGAATGAAAGTAATTGCTCGTATACTAGAATTCTAATGAACAAAACAACTCATTCATAATAATATTACTTATTCATTCTTAATTAATTTTAAGTTTGTAAACTTTTAATATTGTTTGAAATTTTTTTATAATCTGCTTATAAAATCTAATTTATAAACTTTAGAGTAATTAAGTTTTTTTAAATACCAATTGTAGAAACTGTCAGTTAAATCAAGCGATATGGTATTTCTACTTAACATGATGAAAGTAACTCCTTGTATGCATACTAGAATTTGAATGAACACAAAACAACTCATTTATAATAATATTAGTTATTCATTCTTACCAACAACCTGTCACCATGAGTAGCGATGCAGTTAGAATAATATATTTCAGTAAGTTCTAAGTTAAGAAAAACTCTGCAATGAATTTTAATGATGTGTATTTATTATAAAACAAAGTGCTTAAATATTATTGCTAATCCATGTAAAAGATCTAAAAAGAGATATTGAGATATATATTGTGATTTATTTTATTTTTGGAACGAAGTATTTCATTTCATGAATAAGTAATTTGATGTCATAAAATTGAGCATTTCAATTTGTAGTCTGACGAAAAGTTATGCTGCTATCTGATTTCATAAAATTTGCGAGTGTAAATTGATTATATGAAAAATAAAGCTATCATATCATTGCAATCCAAAACAATATACATTTTTTTCCAAAAAAATTAATGTATTTAATAGAAAAACGTGCATAAATTTTCTGTTATATCTTTTTCCAAAGCTTATTATTATTATTTTTTTTTTTTTTTTTTTTTGAAAGTATGAGGAAATGTATGAGGTTTTGAGGAAATTCCACTTTTATAAATTCTTATTTTTTGTCCACTAACAGTCATCAAGATTAGCGTGGTTGTCAAAAATGGTGTCATATCTCAGTGAAGTCAGAGCTCAGAAGAGTTGAGCAGTGAATTTTAATGATGTATATTGATTAAGAAACGAACCACTTACATAATATTGCTGAACTATGTAGAAGATTAAATCCAAGATATTAGTTTCTTTTAGTTTGTATGTATATTTCTGGAATGTAGTAGACATTTTATTTTATAAAAGATAATTTTACCTTTGAAAATTTAATTCATAATCGGATTTAAAAAATGTACTTTTATACATACGAGAGCTATAAAATAATATTTATTTATATTGTATGCTGCAATATCTTTCAAAAATTAGTTGAAATGATAAAAAAAAATTCGATGTAAATTATTTACAAATTTTTTTTTATTAAAACAATTATTTTTTTACGTTTTTTGTAGAAGGAACGTGAGTTGGATTTTATCCTTTGAAGGAAATAAATGAAGGAAATTCATAAAACGTGAAAGAAAAAGAAAATAGAAGATTTAAAAAAATACAAAACGAAGTCTCTGTTTGAATTTATAAGCTAATTAATAATTTATAATTCAAGAAATTATAATTTATAAGTTTAGAATTTATGATTTATAAGTTAACTTATATCTTGTAGATTTAATTTTAAAATGAATTTAAATTTCGAGTTTAATAATTAAAAATGTGAATGTTTCATGCAAATGATGTAGTATATTTATTTTAAATTAATTAGTTTCGAGCATAAAAGACGTATTGAAAATATTATCTAAATATTGTATTAAATAACACATATATTTGGAGTACATTATTAAAAATGAATTCTATAACAGTCCACTTATTAGATTTTCACTCAGGTTTCTATAAATTATATAAAGAAAAAACCACTGAACTATATAATAATTAGTACTACGCATGTTTTAGAAACTTACTGCATTGGCATGTTTTTTTTAAATACTAGACATTTTGATCTGAGTTTGTTAGTAGCCAATAAAATAGTAGGTATGTGACAAATTCAGCATTCCCCAGAATGCATCACGGAATGTACACACGTTTTGCCACCGTAGTTTGAAACTAATACCCTAAGTGGGTCTCTAAGAATTTTCCACCTTTCCTCTCTACTTCTCGAGTGGAAAGATTTTCTGCCTTAAGTATTTATCGCACCCATCTCAAGTATAGGAACTCCCTTGTTACGGAGTGTCCCTTGTCAGGTCTTTTTGTACCATTGATAAAATTGACTTGTATATGTACCATTGGTTTGTATATGTACCCTGACTTATAAATGTATTTGTATATGTACCATTGGTTTGTATATGTACCATGACTTATATATGTACTTGTATATGTACCACGACTTATATATGTACTTGTATATGTACCATGACTTATATATGAACTTGTACATGTACCATGACTTCTATATGTACTATGTACTATTGATACCATTTTTACCATACCATTGACCAGTTTGTTTTTCCTTTGTTCAACGCCAGATTCTTTATCCATCTCACTGCTCCGAATCTGTACAAACTTAACAGCTCCACTATTATTGCCACTATGAGAATGTCGAAAAAAGAATTACAAATAATTCTCTTATATAGAAAGGAATATTTAAGATTACAATATTGATTACAATATGAAAAATTAAAGTTAAGAACAGATTAAAAAAAAATTCCATACTTATATATGTTTAAAAATTTAAAAACTATAAATTAGAAATTAATTGTAAAATACTGAAATGCAGAATATATCTAAATAAGTAATATTCGATCGATAAATAATAATTTTTAAGTATCGATAAATAATAATATCGATACATAAAACAAAGTAATTTTGATATTTTTTTGCTAGTGGGACCACAGGCCAAGGATAAACTGCAAATCGAACAAACATCGGAACTGTCATTATAATTGTAGATATTTTGAAATCATTTCTACATTAAATGCAAAGCAGCATTTCACTAATTGAAAAATATTTTAATTTCTGTTCAGCTTTTTGGATTAACCTATTTTGCTTAAATGTTGTTATTCTTAGGATTAAATACATTGATCAATTCCTACAACATTGCTTGTTTAAGAAATATACATTTTTGCTCGCCTAATTTTATTTATAGGTCTGCTTATAAATGCCCTATCCACGACCTAACTGAAAGACGAATAACAAAGTGCACAGGATGTTGTATCCCTCTACCTGCTTGTCATTAATCGTGGGAGCGGGATGGCCTGTTAATCCTTTGCCTACTTCTGATCCATCTCCCCCGCTTATCTTGTTGATCATCTGGCCACACGCATGCCACCAGGAGGATCGGACACGACGCATTAATCATCGGTCCCAAAGAGTTATTTATCCCTGAGTATCAACGTATCGAGGACTTTTGAATAATGTGTTGTGTTTAATTTTGGCTTACATATATATAAGACTTAGACCACTAGCAGAGCAAAAAAAAAAAAAAAAAAAAAAATCCTTATATACTTATTTGGTACTATTTGTGATAGTCACTATCAAATTACAGTGAGTATATGTGGTATTATAAGACACATAAGAATTTATACATAACGAATTATATTATGGTTTTGTTGCACAAAGTAATTGTCCATAATTTATTTTTCTTGATTGGGCTAACTATGAAGTACATGAAAATTTCTATAAGGGAAATACTATAACTGTTTTTTTATTGATTGTTGTATATTCTCTTTGCATTTCTTTTGCCCTTATCGTACATGTATGTCTATAAATGTGTAAAGCCGAATATATACAAATATACATGCATATATATATATATATATATTTATAAGCAAAATCTCACCATGAGAGGTAATATATTCCACGCAAACCTAAATATCGAGTTTTTGGATTAGAAGTGGAATTCTTCCAAAAAGTCTTTAAATGTGTTAAATATTGTACATATTACTGTACTATTATTATTGTATTATACTACTCACTGCCAGAGGGTCAATAGGCCTCGAAACTCTCACCTGAGAGGACGTACAGAGCAACCGCCGGTGCGCTGAGAAACGTTTAGTACAGTTCCACGAATCCAGAATGATATGTCTTTAAATGTGTTAAATGCTGTATATGGGTTAAATATTGTGTATATAAAGATTTAAATTCATATTTTTTGCAAGATCATGAACTGCTCAGTGAATTCTAGTAAGGAAGTTTTGCTGTTAGGCGTAACGTATTTATATAGAAAACTCTTGTGTTAGAGTGAAAAAAAAATAGCGTCTGGAATTTAAATTCAATTTAACGTATTATTGACAAAAGCATTTACTTCCAATTTTGTAATAAAATGGGAAACGCTTAAAAATAATTTTCTAATTTTTTTTTCATTTTTTTTACTACATTATTGTATAAATCATCATTGGTTTAATCTTTGAATAAAATGTAAAATTGAATTAGATATAATTTATTATCAAACACAAATTTGAAAACCATCTTTCTTATAAATTTCTTAGGGGACACAGAATAATAAGAAATAATTAATAGGAACTAATTTATAGAACTAACTTGCTTTGTCAATTAGTTTACGAACCTATTATTCTGTAAAGAATTTCATTAAATCAATACTAACTGTGTTAGCATTGTTCTGTTTCTATTAAATATTTTAAATAAATATTTTCTGAAAAACTTTTTTTACTTTCTTAATATGAAAATGCATGATTGTAATGTCTGTGACATGCTCACATATAATTTTTAAAATTTTTAATTATTTAACATCAATAGATACAGGCGGAATTTTTTCCCCTTAAGTTGTTAAATGTAGCAGATCAATTATATTCAGTAAATTTTTAATTTAGTTTAAATATTTATTTAATATGTGTTTAATTATTGAAATATCTTTAATGACTGACAACAATTTTTCATATGTTGATTGTAACAATACTGTCCAAATATACATCTTACTCAATAATAAAAACAATACTATACTCAATAATAATAACAATACTTAATAAAAATTCTAGTATTATTCGTCTATTAAAACGTTGTCAAAGACTTATCTTAATGACTGGTAATAATTTAATTGCAAGTATTGTGTAAATATAATTTATATAATCATAGCGATGTAAGGTTTATCTAAATTTTAACCATAAATATAATTCCTAAAGAAGAATTTATATTATCATTTAAATAAGTTTAGATACATTACGATATTATCTATATTATGAATATTAATTTATTTAATTTATACTTTATTATGAATAAAGCCAGACCCTCTAATTAGTTAGAGCATGAAATAAACTTAAACTGAATTGAAACAAAAACAAAGAAGTCTTGCAATTAAAATAACGAGCACTCTTTCAGCATTATAGCTTTTAAAAAGTATATTTCTATTCAAGACGTCCTTTCCAGAAAAGGCATAAAAAGAAATAAATACTTCCTAATCATATCTGGCCAAAAAAAGAAAACCAGAATTCTTGAAATGTTTCAATAACTCAAGTTGGACAAAGTATTTCGGAACTGCATCAGATAAATTTAATGCTCCGGCACTTAAGAGAACTTGTCACGCGTTTCAGTCGACTCTCCTAAACAAGGAAAAAATGATTTGGAATAAATTGTTGCGGTCGTAACATGGACAGATATACATCGAAGCAACGTTCCAACAGCCATTTTCTCCTCTTGCACTCATCAATCCGGATTATGCTATGGAAAAACCACCGAACAAAGTAGAATTGGACACATAACTCTTCCCTTTTTGGGGAGGGAGACAGTGTGAGAGACTTGGGTATTTCTTAAGACCTTTTTTTTGCTGTTATTTGAAGGTGAATTAAAACTGCTCTAATTAAGGCGTAAAAATGGTGTGATCTATTTTAACAAAGAGAAAAGTAAAGAAAGTTTTGAAACTTTTTAATTTATTTCCTGTATCAGCATAAATAAATCTTACAAGTCATTTTTCAGAAAAATATAAAATATTTCTTTATATATATATATATATATTTGGATACTAGCAGAACCCGGCATACGTTGTCGTACCAAAAAAATGCATTGTAAAAAATTACATATCGCGAATATATTCTCCCTGTTCCAATATATGTGTGCATACTAATTTTCATCGATATCGTTTGAACGGTATGTAAGATGAAAGGCTGCAGCACCATCTGGTGGCAAGCAACAATAAAGTGGATAGCGTGAACATATTTTCCATACCAAATACATATTATTACCAACTTTCATAGCAATTGATGATTGATTGAAAGGTATAGATATTGCAGCACCATTTGGTGGAGACTTACAACAAAGAGGATAGCATAAAAACATTTTGCATGCTATGTCAAACACACACAGAAAAATTTCATCAAAATCGGTCCAGCCGCTTAGTAGGAGTTCAGTGACAAACACATGTACATACATATATATATATATATATATATATATATATGTATATATAAAGAATATATAAAAGCTATATTTATAGTCTTTATATATTCTGCTATAAAGACCCAAATATTATAAAATTTATTAAGATCAATAGATTGAACTGGGCTGCTCATGCATTTAGAATGAATGAGATTTAATCCTTGTAAAGAGGCTCATTTTAGAAAGCCACATTGATAACAAGGAAGAGGACGACCCAAGTTGCGATGGATAGAGGCAGCTGAAAACAATTTTTCTGTACTAAAGGATAAGAAGTGGTGGAGGATCGTCACTCAGAGGAATGCATTGAAATCTTTTCAAAGGAAAGCCGGATTATGCTATGGAAAAAATATTGAACAGAGTAAAATTGGAAACAGAACTTTTCCCTTTTGCGGAAGAAGACAGTGTGAGAGAGTTGGCCATTTCTTAAGACTTTTTTAAGAAATTATAATAATTTTAATATATCTGGATCTTTATCAGTTCAATAGATTAAAATGGGGTGCTCATGTGTTAAGAATGAATGCTTAAACCCTGTAAAGAGGGCAGCTCAAGTTGCAACGGATAGACGCAGTTGAAAAATATTTCGCTGTACTAAAGGTTAAGAGTTGGAGAACCATTGTCATCCAGAGGAATGCATCAAAGGAAAGCGTTGGCCCACTCTGGGCTGGCGTGCTATTGACGACGACGACGATGATATATATATATGAAACACGACCATTTTGCTTAAAAAGCCACAACATGCTAACACAAAAAAGCCACACCCATTCACTATATGTAAATTATAAGTGCTGCATAGAAACACAAATTGTACAGAAAATCATAACAACATTAGAAAGTCAAAAACGTTGAATAACCTCTACATTCAGACCGCTCAAAGAAAGAAAAAAAATGCTGAAGATTCAAAGTGTGCGCACAAGTTGTAACAATGAAATTGAAAACGGTTAAACAAATACAAATATCAAAAAGTTGAACGAATAGAGCTCCATTTGCAGATCAAAAAAGGAACACAAATATTTATGTAAAATATACGCATGACAAGGTGTGACATAAGCTGTCGAGTAAAACATTTTCATGTTTTACTCGACAACTTATGTCAATAAAATGAGTAAAACATAAAATAAATTAGTAAAACCAAAAATAAATCTTTATAAAAACCCAAATCTCCAAAGAAATTAATTATAACATCCTGTGGGAAGCTTTATCGAGAGAATACATACCCTCAGGATATTATAAATCATATTATTCCTGCTCTCTACATGAGTGGATCCCTTTCAAAAGTTTGTCTAATGATGTATTTCGATAACATGGATTAAATAGAATAATCTACCATTTAGAGTCGGTAGGTTTAATAACAGCAGTATGATAGAAGAAAAAGAGCTTGGCTGTGTAGCTTCTTATATAACAAAAATTCGTGTCACGTGATAGAACTTTATGACATTTTATAATAATATGTTCATTAATTGAGTGATTGGGTGACAAACTAAGATCAACAATTTGTGTACTGAGAGCACCTGAGTAAGAAGATTCATTACTCCCTTCATGGTAATTAACATCTTGGATTATTATAACATAAACATACGTTATGTTAATTTTAAAAAGAAATCAGCAAATTTAATTTTGAGCATTTTTTATTATTCAACTATTAATTTAATTTTCAAATATTCACGTTTAACTTGTTTTAATGATAATGTTGATAAATAGAAAATAAGTATTCGAAAATATTTATTAGAAATAAGTTTCTTCTCTTAGTTTCTAATATGAATTTTTTCTACTTATCTGTTAGTAAAACTATTCTTTTAAATATTCGATGAATTAATTAATTATTCATTTGTTTAATCTATTAGGAGCATATTATTTGTAAAATATTCTTTTCTTGAGTTTCTTTTTTTAAGTATGTGTCTTGAAAAATTAGTTTCAAAGAAATAGACATTGCACATTTTTTACATAATTTTTTTTCTTAAAATAATACTACAATTAGTTAACTTATATTGATGTGGAATTACTATATTAGGATACCTATGACTAGCACTCTGCAGCTTGGTGCCACAGATTTCGGGTCCGAGTCCCGGCCTGGTAATGAATGCTTGTAGTGGTTCGGAATCCACTTTAAATCGTAGGTCACTGTCTAACAGGACTGTTGAGAATAGGGTTGAAACCATACCTCGTAAAATGAAACGAAATCTATCGAAACCAAAATATCTCGAAATCTTCCAGTCGAGCCTCGGCCTGTTGTACAAATGAAGAACTAGTTAATTCTAAATAAAAACGCTACTTTGTTCAGTTATTAAGTGGTTTTATTTTTCATAAAAGGCTCAAAAAGAAATAAATATTTCCTAATATTACTTAGTAAACATGCAAATTGAGAAATGCTTTCTTGTTTGCTATTCAGGCACTTCTATTCACTTGCCTCTAGAAGGACAGATGTGTACCATATTCTGCATTATCCAGAGTACATTACATATAGTGGGTTGGTCTCTATGCGCACATTTTGAATCATCAATTTGGACTTAAATTTATCAAGTGTGGTGTTACACACGTCTTGATTCTTTCTTTATCCCAGCTGAAAGCCTTCCGGATCTATTGATATGTGGAAGCTTATACGTAAATATATAGAAGCTTTGAATCTGCTTTTCTTGTGGGAAATTCCTTTAGTTGTTAAGCAAATTACCATCTTGCCTCCACTTATTAGCATAAATGTTGTTCATTTCTCGAGAAGAGTTAAAAAAATACTTTTTTAACTGTCATGTAAGAAGTAACGATGGCACACCGAAGCACTCATTCAAAGAATAAATTTCAAGTATTCTGTGAATGAGTTTTGGTTCTTTTTGATTTCATGCTCACTGCATTATTTAGTAAGCAAAATTACTTCCAATAAGCATTGTCATTCGTTCTTTTTGCTAGTGAATTATTTAATATTTCCTTCATAGAAAAAATGCATTTTACTAAAAAAAAGTAAGATTCTCAATGCGATTCACATACAGTTTGTTAAGAATTTGCAAAAATTCATTAATTCATCTTAACAACTTCACTTTCCACGAAAAAAACTCATTAAAACAAGACTTTATGATACATCTCATAACTATTTGCTCTATAATCTTTCTTTATCCAGCGTTTGACATCTGGAACAATGTTCTGAAAACGAACAGAATATATCTATATATAAATCCTCCACTTTCTAATATTGTTTTCCAGAGATGAGAGTATTAATGCTACTCACTGATGTGCAGGTGTCTTTCCTTTCATACCCCCATCCCCCCCTTTGATCCCGTCCCCTCCAAAAAATAAGACCCGAGTCGCAATAGCATTTTTCCAGAAAACAAAGCAATGTTATATATAAGAGAAGGCAGTGCTACAGAAAAAAAAAAAATGGCTAAAAGAAAGCATCCCGAGTTAACGCTTCGTCACTTCCTACAATAGTAACACCTGCCGCATTATTCTAAACTTTTGTTCTTGAAAGAAACAGCGACGAAAAATGTTTTGCCGGAGATCTATACTCAATAAAAGCAAATTTTTGTTTATTGTTGGGGAATACACGCTATTAATTCGGTACCTTTTTGGTTCTTCTTTATTTATTTTTTTTTTTTACCATCGTCGCCTTCCTTCTTCTTCTTTTTATACTTTTAATCACAGGTTTTCGAGCTAAGGCGTTCTTGTAGGGAAGGTTTTGTACTACTTAATTATGCAGGAATCTTACAAAATAAAGCCTTTGTCTCTCGCCTGGAGAAAGTAGTTTGGCAAGAGATTCTTTTTGGAGAGAGGTTTTTTTTTTTTTGTCTTTTGGAAAAGAGTATTTTAATATACACCATCCGGCGGTTGGATAAGTTTATGTAAATTAAAAGGAAGCACTCTGTTGCATCATGAATATGAAAAAGTTTTCTCCCGGATTTTAATGAAAATCTCCGAGATCGCAATAATTCTTTATGGGAGGGATAAAAATAACACTTTTTTTTCCCCATCCTCTTGTAGTGTTAATGGATTATTTTACTGGTCGGATGCATAATTTTTGAAAGTAAAGGCCGATGACAGAGAAAAAAAGGGAAAAAAGGATCGAATATTACACGATACAGACTTTTCAGACGAGGTGATCAGGCATAAAACCTCTTCCGGAGTTTTATTATCAGTCGTATGAATATTCATGGAACTTTTAATCATTGTGTCCACATTCCGTTTTATTACAGATTAAAGGGTTGTTTCGTAAAACAAGAAAGTGTCCGTGCGCTTATGAAATTAAAGATTGAATTAACTGCATCCTGAAGGTATCAGAATGATTTAAATTATTATTTTTTTTTATAATTACGTTGCATATTTTATCTCTCTAGTTTCAGTGTATAATGATTAAAAAATACCAAAATATAACAATGAATGCCATATTGAAATATATAATTATTATATTAATACGTTAAACAAAAATTTTTCTTATACGGGAAAATAAATTAGTAATTAGATATAATATGAACTAAATTGGATTTCATTATAATTTTGTTGAATACCTAAAATAAATGTTTTACTTTAAAAAAACCATATCAGTATTTTACAGAACAAAAATTTATATTTTAAAAAAATATGTATTAATCTTTTTCTTAATACATATTAATTGATCTAAATTCTTTCTGCTTATATTCTCTTTTAATAAAATAAAATGTTGGTAAATATCATCATCATCAGCGCAACAATTCCATGATGGACTCAGGGCGTCTGTCTAGTGACAAATTTCGAGACAGGAGATGTTTTCTTTTTATGGAGTAGGTTGTCAGCCCTATGTCCAACACTCTGCAGTCATATCAGACTGGGACCTATAGTTTAAGGTGGATCTCGAACTATTACAAACAACCATGACACGAACCTGAAAGCTGTGGCACAGAGCGCCAAGGAACTAGTCACTCGGCCATCAGGCCCCGTTGATAAATATAACCGTTATATTGTTTTCATAATATATATATTCACTTAACAACTCGCACTTTAATATATGTATACAACACACTTTAATATATATATATTCAAAATATTCCACATCATAATATAAATATTTCACTGAACCACAAAAGTTTATAAGTCATTTTAATTTATAAAAGTAGATCTAATATTTTCCCTTTGCCCGCTCTGTGGGAAAGACGAGATCATGTACAGGCACCCTATAGCAGGATGCCCGGTCTGCATGGGACTCCGAAGTGAAAGGATATTGTACTATAGACTTCCCATGCTCCTCTCGATCTAAAAATATTGATGCCCGTGTAAACCTTCTGTCACGGTTGTCGGATCAAATTAAAAAGTCGTCCTGCAGTGGATCCCGACCCACTGTGGAATAGAGAGAAAAGTGGCCGCTGATTTCCCAGCAAAAAAAAAGGGGACTCTCTTTTATAGCTAAATAACCAGGAGTTGGCATATCATTCCGTAAAGGCGATAATTAAAAAGTCCCTTAGGTAAACCATTTTTGCTGATGCTGCCGCTAGGAACACTCACAAGCCCTGGTACTATTATATTCATAATATCCCTGAAGGGCCTAGAGGAAAATCAGTGGCATTGCTACTGTTTTTCTGTGGTCTTGGTTGTCTCCGCAAGCACTTTCATAGAATTAAACTGACTTCTGACCCTCTCTGTTTCGCATGTGATAGCCAGGAAGAAGTGGATATGTCTCACTTTGCTTCCTGTTCTGCACTGCCTCCTGTTTCTTTATGGAAGCATTATTGGATTGCCAGACTTAAGTTGGTGGATTAACTGATGTCATTTGTTTCTACCTTGTTCTTTGTAATTTTTCTTTTTATGATATCTGTTGTCCCGTAAGCTTGCCATTGAAAAAAAATGTCTGTGCTTTGCCGAAATCCTATAAATCTTTGCCATTGTCCTTTTATAATGGAGCAACGACACAAGCTGCTTGACAGAGAGGCCTTCCAGAATTTATCTAAATATCCTTAAATGTCATTTGACTAGACTTGCAGGACGACTTAATATACGTAATGCATAAATAATTTAATGTTTTGACGGATCATTGCATATACCACTGTGCCCAAAAAGTAAGGCCAATTATTTTTTTTTCAAAAACTCTTCATGTATTCTTTGAAATTTATTTCATCGCCTTCAAAGTAACAATACAATGCACTTATGCCAACTTTTTTTTCCAATCCTCAATGCATGCTAAAAAGTCATTGGCAGGGACGGCCTTCAAAGCACGCGGCGATTCTCGTTGAATCTCTTCAATCGAATCAAAACGGTGTCCCTGGAGAGGTCTCTTGAGTTTAGGGAATAGCCAGAAATCGCACGGTGTCAATACGGTGGTTGTGGAACGATATGGGTTTCATTTTTGGCGAAAGAATCACGAAGAAGTTACGACAGTGCCAGCAACCTAAAAAAGAAAAAAAAATTGAAATTCCATAAGCCCCGGGAATTTTAAATTGAAAATTGGTCTTACTTTTTGAACTAAGTACTATACAGCCAACATAATAGGTATCAGCTTCAGGCAACAATAAATTTAGAAAATTGTCATATGTTTTAAAATATATAAAATGAAGTTCTGGATACTAAAGAAAATTTATAAGTTAGAACTTTTAAACTAAATAACTTCATCACACCAGTAGTAGTTTAATAATAATGTATTTTTAAATATATAGCACAATCATTTTCATGACTTTTCAGTGTAAGATTTAAAACACTTGTAATACAGACTATTATAAAAGATTTGTGGAAACTTTTGCACATGCATATAATATTCAAATTACTTCTGTACAATATTAAAAGTTATTATATACTTGCATTACAACTTTAAGACTTCTTAAAATAAAATTTTTAACAGCTCAAGAATATATGCTCATAACTTTTATAGTGTCTTCAAGAAATGAAGTACTCTAATTGTTAGTAAAAGATGATTTAAAACATATTTTACCAAGAAAATGCAATATTTAAATCCTTGTTAAGTTTTATGGTGTTTACCTTTGTCGAGCGTTCTTTAATTTGGATGAAATCCAAGAATTGCTGTTAAGGCAACTTAGCAAATAATTATTCTGTAGGTATACTTTCAATTACTCATAATATTTCAAGACATAATATGTTTTACTTGTACATTTATGTTAAAATTTCAGATTCAGACTCTCTAGAGTAGTGTAGCAATATAACTGAAAAAGCGTAAAGTGAAATATCACAGTATTGGATTAACGGTATATCCATCCAAATTTTCTTTAAAACCAGTGTTTTTTTTGTGAAACATAAATGCAGAATTCAATGTATTTAATCTATGTAGTTGAAATTAATTTAATAAAGTTTCATATCACAGTTACATAAATGGATATTTGATTATAAATTAAATTTTTATATAATTTAAGATGTTTAACCTACTTTTATCAAAGTTTATAAAACCTAATTGTGGTATCACAATGAAATATTATTAATAATAATAGCCATCATTATTTATTGCATCAATGAATGTATCATTATTTATTATTTATCATTACTGTTTATAATTTATTTATTATAACGATGAATGTTGTCAATTATAAGGAAGGCTATATCACTATTCAAAAAAATTACCATATTATTAAAAACAAATTACCAAAAAACAACAGGATTTTTTGAATGATGCACGTATGATAATGAGATCAATGTCAATAAAGGCATTTATGAACATTTTTCAATTTGGAAGCAACATTTCTTGCATACTACAACAAAATTCAATATTGCTTCTCGTAAACTCTATCCTCTTATTAATAGAAATTCAACTATGACCAGGGATAATAAACTTCTTTTATATACTGCTATTCTACGTCCTATCTTAACCTACGCTTGACCGGTGGGGTCTTATGCGGCTAAATCTAATCTTAAAATTATTGAAACCTTACAAAACATCACTTCTGATGAATGCTTTATGCGCAATTCTGATCTTATTAAAGCTATTAATATTTCTTCTTTATTTAATTTTCTTAAACATATTTCCAGTAAATTCTTTAACACGCTTGATAACTATAATAATACGGCAATCCAAGCGATTGAATCAAATATTTCTAACAATGCAACGAAAATAACGGTCGCGTAAAATTTTATTCTTTTTTATTGTTTCGGTAAATTGTTTTATAATTTTGTAAATTTCTGCTGGCGAATATTCCACTGTTTTCAACTGTTTATTTCCTGTTATATCGAAGATGGAGCCCTCAGGGGCTAAATAGCTACAAAATCTTAAACATCAACCGTTTACAGACAACAGATAAATATAACTTCATAATGCTTCTTTAGCTCAACCACAGCTTGGATTATTACGATTATTTTTTTGCTTATTTTAGACTAATTAGACCGGGACCTACAATTTAACGAACCGTTCACAAACATCCTTGCCAACGCCACGATTCAAACCTGAAGTCTATGGTACCAAAGGCCAGACCGCTAGCCAATTGGCCACCAGAGCGCTCACAGGACGCCCTAGGTAGGAAGGACCTCCATGGAAGGACCTAGGTGTGATATCTAGATAGTTCGTTCTCTCTGTCTTCTTTCTCGGGCGTAAATAAAGAAGTTTTCTGATCTACAGATTTTTGTGCCTGTTCTAGAAGAGGAGTGAATTTTTCAATTATTTATTACACACTTTGGGCTTATTGGACCGGGACCTACAGTTTAACGTGAATTCCAAACCACTAACAAAGGCAGGGCTCAAACCTGAATCCTGTGGTATCAAAGATCAGAGCGCTAGTCAATTGGCGACCAGGTCATAGCTGCTTCAGGTAAAATAGACTTCCCATAATGAATAGCGTTTCTTTTTTTTATCCTCAAAATCAAATTAAAAGGTAAGTATAAATATAGATAATAAAAAAAGAAAGTCCGTATTACTTAAAATGTATAATTTGTAATAATTAATAATTCAAAGGATTGGAGCTTAATATCCTGCAATTTCTTGCAAGAATAATTTTATAACTCCAAAATATACATTATTTTATTTCGTCGCGGGTAATTCCTTTTCCCCCATTTTCAACAGAGACCTTTTCAAAAATAAAAACAAATCCAAACATAAAAATTGTAAATTTTTTTTTAATTGAATAATTTTTAAGGTTCTGTAGTGCTTCGAAACAGGGCTCAACACAAATTACATCTTCCCTTCACATACGCAAGTGGAGAGGAAAACTCTCACTTTTCAACAGCTTGCTCCTACAATCCTTTTCTTTCCTCGGCAACCGAGTTTTTTATTAGTGAACTTAACTAAGCATCTTTTCTCTCTCTTTTACGTGCCAGCTGGGATCCTTCCCTTCTCTCAGATGAAAAGCCATGGCCACCTGTCCAAAAGGCTGCACATTTTTATTGGCCATGTTTAATTAGTTTTCTCTCACGTTACAAAAATCTTGTCTCAGGAGCTGCTGAGGCTGGGTTATTGAATACTTCTCTCTCCTTTTCTCATCCAGTTTTTTTTTAGTTTTTCACTTACTTACTACCTTTATCTCTTCTTCTTTTCATCACACTTAAACACTCAAAGACACTCGCGTGCCAGCCAGCACAAATTTATATTAGCAGTCGGTAACTTATTACGCTTTTCTAAAAGTGGGGCTAAATCTATGCATGAGTTGCTGTACCAAAACCCTCATTTTGGAAGATATCTAATTGTGGGAAGAAATTACAAGTTTTCAAACAATGTGAAGGAGTCGTTTTTCCCCTTATTTTTTTCTTCTTTCTTCTTCTTTGGTATCTTTATCATTTTTCGCTTTTATATTTATTTGGTTGGTACATTTTTATTCGCAATTTTTCTTTTCAAACACTTTTCCCAGAAGCTTATTAAATATTTTCTAGTTCGGGTGTATATACATTTTTTTTATTCATTATTATTGTTATTTCAGTGCTTTTATTTTGAGAGGTGGGATTAAATTTATTCCCCACACATACAGAAGAGGGGAAAAGAGAGCTGAGATTTTCTTGCGAAAAATGTTTCTTTCTTTGTAGTTGGCACTTTTCTTATTGTTGTAAGGAACGCAACATATGCGAATCATCCGCCTACAAGAGCTGCGTGTTTTTTGATGGCAAAGGATCTTATGGAGATCAGAGTTTTTAATGAAAGTTAATTAGAATCTTGGACAGAACCTTCGTAGAGAGAGAGAGAGAGAGTCTTCCAAATTAAATGGAAAATAGTTATTAAAAGATGAGCGATTTACAGTTTTTAAACAATGCAGGATGGTTTTGGTGAAAAATTATTTCAGTTAGTGCGAGGTATCAAATTTTAATTAACTTTCTTACGACGGATGTAAAAAGATACAATAACATGTTAATTGAATGAGAAAGCTCGTTTCCCCCTTACTTTTTTTGTTCTTGAAGAAACTTTATTTTTGCACTCTACTTTTTCTTCAAGTATTATGATGGTTTCAATTATTTTTACTTTTTAAGGACTGTTGTGCTTATTTTGAAAATTGCTTCTTTATTAATTTTTGAAACATGTTAAAGTTAACGTAATAATAAATTAAAATTAGTAAGGAAGTTGAATTGTATTTTATGCTGATTGAACTTCAATGAACAAAATAACGTTTTAAGTTGTTGTGGCTGATCTGATTTAACCAAAAGCAATATTATATCAACATAAATCAGCTGGTGATTAAAGAGGTGGAAGAAAACATAGTTTTAAACGACGTCAAGGTCTTTATAGTCTGTCAAGGAAAGAGTTTGAGACTAATGTCTTCCGAAGCGACTTTTGATGACGGCCAATATTTGTTGTAGAAAGAAAAAAACATGAAAAATGAATCATTTCCAATTATGTGCTTAATCAGAATTCTCCAATCAAGAATCAGAGTTCCGATTCCAAGCATTTTGTTATAATCTCCACTAAGTCAACTCGTTTTTCGAAACAATGATTGGGAACTCTATGATAGAATAATGTACAAGATAAAGCGTTTTATTGAAATGTTAAGAAACTCTAAAGAGAACAAAATGAATACAAAATAAATGGAATAATTTTTGTATTAGTAGTAATTCCTTATTTTCTAGTTTTACTATATTTTCAGTTTGTAAAACTGGAAAGTTCGTTATTCCGGTTGGAGCCAAAGAATAATATGTTGAATAACATACTGGTATCTGATATAGGAAGGTTCTAAGAGCAAAACCAGTGTATCAATGATAAGTACAATAAACCCATGATCCAGGAAAACTTTTCCTTTACATAAGCATCCTTTATAATTACCATCTTTTATGTCGTGAAATGTTTAACTTTTGGTTAAAATAAAATATTAATCATAATAAAATTAAACTGTAATAATTAAAATCTATTTTATGGTGAAAAAAGGAGAAGTTATTTATAGATTCCATTTATAATAATTTTTCCATCCTGTTTCCCATTGCACGTGAGGGTTATAAAACGTGAGTGAAAATGTTTAACGTTTAACTTAATTGCATTCAGAACTAAAACGATAAGTATTATCAAAATGCAAGCAACGTTCATCTGACAGTTGTCAAACGCTTTGATTCTAAATGACAATTATAAAATACAAATACCAGTTTTTTACTATTCAAAATGAAGTAAAAATTCCTTTTTGCACTTTTTCTTACCTTTAAATGAGCAGTACGTAAGGAAACTCCATGGTCTGACATCGCAAAAAATCTGTCTTGCATTAAGTAAACCTTCACTACTGTTTCATTATTACCATTATCATTTTACTTTTTCATAATTATCGTCCTTTATGCTGTGAAATTTTTACCTCTTGCTAAAACTAATTTAACAACTAATAATTTAACTAACTTATTTAACACATAATAACATCAAACCGTAATAATTAAATTCATTTGTAGATTCATTCAAGTTATTTATAGAATCTATTTATAATAATTTTTCCATCCTGTTTCCCATTGCACGTGAGACTTACGAAACGTGAGTGAAAATGTTTAACGTTTACCTTAATTGCATTCAGACGTAAAACGATAAGTATTATCAAAATGCAAGCAGCGTTCATCCGACAGTTGTCAAACGCTTTGATTCTAAATGACAATTATAAATATCTCTTGTTGTAACAAGCTGCTAAACAGAAAGTTCAGACGGAAAAAGGAACTATTATTCTAATCATGAAAACCAGAAGTATCGTAGAAAACAAGTGTTTTCTAGCTTTTTTAAATGTTCGAATGTGTGGCACTATGTATGAATACAAATGTGACTGTTAACGAAGATAATATTTCTTTGCATGTTTTCCATTTGTTTTTGAAATTAATGTCTCATATCTGTGGAGTAATAAAAATATAATATTTCTGTATTTAGTTGGAAAAATAAATCTTTTTTATTATTTTTTTAAATAAAATGATAGTGTCAAATCTTAGATATTGTATTGTAATTTTTGAAATAGGAGAGTTACCTTTTCTATTTCTTTGATTGTTGTAGGTCATAACTGATTTTATTAGTAATTTATAGAGAGCGGACCTGAATATAATTTATTACTGTCATAACGACATGAATATAAATTATTTTTCATATATGACATGAACGAGAAAGCTTTGAAGACAAAAGTGATAAAGGTTCATCCAAATTTTTACAACGTCCTATAAGAAGTAAGATGCTTACTAAGCTGGAAGACAATTAGTTAGCTATTTTACATAATGCCATACGCATGAAATATTTCATATAATTAAGTCTGTGTGAAGGACACATTGTCTCAATTATATATTGAGCACACAATCATATGATTTAGGAGAAATAGTGATAAAAAAACATTTATTAGTTTTCTTTTTCTTATCCCACTTGAGAGACAGCAACATCTAAACCAAGTCCAAGAACCCTTGTGATCTCATGGAGGGATAGAAAGAGGGCTGGGGCAGCTCCTGTTGTGATGGAGCAACCGTAGGTAGAAATCTGACTTGGCTCTATGACGCCGAAGAAGGAAGGCAGTGTCTTCCGGGATAACTTTTAGGGGTAACTACTCCGCATTTGCGTTTCGTATGGGCGAAAAATAAAAAGACTCCCACAAGATAGTTCGACTAATGAGACTAAACATCCCGACTAATATGCTAAACATCCCAAACGCCTTCGAGACTCCTTTTTTTGAAACAGTGTCTACAAAAAAACTGCCGGTGAATTGAGCCCTATAGCTCTTCAGCGGCCACTGAGCAACGAGTTGGGCGGCCATTTATTAATTAATATTGTAATATCTATCTATCTATATATATTCAACAGTCATAGTTTAAATAATACAAGTGGGGTTTTATATATAAATATATTTGAATTTGTACAATATTATATTATTAGCGTAGTTTGCAGTTTATAAAGCTATGAAAGTTATATATATATATGTATTGGACAAAGCCAAAAATTTATAATACCCCACTTTATTAATTAAACTGCGACTGTTGAATGTGAGTTAATTTTTAATTTCTTTAGTGCATCCCTTTCTTTCTTATTACAGGATATATATGACGCATAAAATATTTGTAGTGGAATAATAATCCCGCCTGAGTTGCCATTATTTAACAAAGTTCGTGAATAATAAATATTAAATTATTTGACATCTTTATTTTATATTTTTCCTTTACTGTTTACAACTATGTATCATATGACAGAGCTGAATATACTAGAATATTAATTTATTATGTTCAGTATATTTTTATACATATGCGGAGTTATATTACTTTATATGCACTAAAAATAATTTTCTTTATACCTAAAAATAGTGTTTTTTGAAGGGGCGCATTCTTCTAACTGTGTTAGAGCCTTAGATTCGTTTTATAGTGAGAGCATTCTGTAATTTTTGAATTTACTACAAAATTTTACCTTATATTTAATAGAAAATTCACTATAAAACTTTCCCAGATTTTCCAGTAATAACTATCATTTAGTTCAAGTAAGCATCGATACGTAACAAGACTACATTTATTATGTTCTTCAGGCAGCTATCAAACAACGTAATTTTTCGCTTTCCATCGGTTCAGTAACTATAGGCAATGGGAAAACTTGTTCAAGCATTCGTCCCAAACCAAACCAGTCGAAGATACTAATTGCCACTAATCTATAAAGATAGAAAAACGAAGAAGCAATGAAATATCACCAATTTCGGAAAGGGACGTCATGCAAAATCGTTGTAATTCGTCAAGATTTTGATCGTTATCATATTTGTGCTGGTCTCGACCTATTGTTTCTGTGAAAGCGCTCGACAGTGCGTGGCTCTGTCGTCTACCTCGCTGGATACCTGTCAGTTCCAGATAGTCAGTTGACATGTAATATCTGATTTCCACAATCACTTCTACCCGGCCCCGCTTTTGATGCCAATCATGCGCGTCATACACAGTGTAGTTTGACGTCTGATGAACTATCCGACCACAAAAACAAACAACACAGGGCGATTTTGTGATGCTAATGTGAAATGGGAGATTATGGTGATAGGAAATTATGCAATAGAGTAGTGATTTGATAAGTAACTGTGATTTCAGCGACTTGTTTTTTGATACGCTCTTTCAAAGAATCGTTTCAGATTAGTGGAGTTTTTTTTTTTTTTTTCATATAATTTTAAAACTAATTGCTTTACACATTATCTTGAAATTAATTGCTTTTCACAACATCTTAAAATTAATTGTTTTCTACATAATCTTGATGATAATTGCTTTTCTTGTAATATTAGTTGTTTTTTATGTAAATTTTAGATTAAATCACATTTTTGATGTATGTAAAATTTCCATCATTGTGATATGTATTTTGTATAATTTTTATTTCACTGTTCACGTGTTCTTTCTAAAACATGAAAATACTTTATAATAATAAATTTGTGTTAATTTAAATAGAATTTATGTTATGAATCTCTCTCTCTCCCTTTTTACATATATTTTTTTAGTCATTGAAGTATTCTTCGACGTTACACATTCTATTTATACCGATATATTTGAAACAACTAAGTTTTGCCAAGAAGATACACGTAAATAAGAACAAAAAGACTTTATAAAAAAATCTGGTTGCATTTATTTAATATTTGGAGTGTTTTATATGTGCTTATATCGAAGATATTAACACATATGAAACACTCCAATACACTACGGTTTCAAAGAAATGTTTCAGATTTGTGTGCTTTTTTCCATATAATATTAAAACTAATTGTTTTGCACATCATCTTGAAATTATCTGTTTCTCATATAATCTTGATGATAATTACTTTGCTTGTAATCGTTTTTTCTATAAACTTAGATTAAATAAATTTTGATGGGTGTAAAATTTCCATCATTGTGATATAATTTATCATAATTTTTGTTTTACTTTTCCCGTGTTCTTTCAAAAACAATTAATAATTAATTGCTTAAATTAATTAAATTACTTTGTAATAATTAATTTCTGTTAATTTAAGTAGAATTTCTTAGGAATCTGTCTCTCTTTCTTCCTCTCTTTATGCGGCCTAATGACCAATTGGTTAAAGCTCTGACCTTTGGTACACAAGTTTCAGGTTATGGCTGTGATATGGATGTTTGTGAGTGGTTTGGAATCCACGTTAAACAGTAGGTCCTGATATAGTTAGCCTAAAGTGGGCACTAAATGGCCGTAGAGAAACAAACCAAACCCTTTTTTTCATATATGCGTTTTAAATCATTAAGTATTTTTCGAGATTGCACATTTTATTTATACCAATATATCTGAAACAATTAAGCTTTGACAAGATAAAAATAAATAACAACAAAAAGACATTATCAATAAATTAATTTATTCTATTTCTTTAATATTTGGAGTGTTTTTTATATGTCTTTACATCAAAGATATTTGAAAAAAAAAAAAAAAAAGTGATTCAAAATTTAAAATGCTCACTGCTGGTAGGGCTTTATTAAAGTATGTGCCTATAGACGGCCTTAATTTAACAAAAGTAAATTGTTGGATTTATATGCCTTGTTTAGAGTAAATCTGTTGCTGCTGTTTCTTATCCCCCATCTAGAACAAGCCCACGAATCCGCGTGGTTGAACGGTTGGTTTCATGGTTGAAGGAAAAGAGGGCAACTTCTGTTGTGATAGAGAACCAGTAGGTAGAAGTCGGACTTGGCTCCGTGACGCTCTACAGTCATATGTAACCGCGACCTTTTCGACGATCCGCGAAAAAATTCCGGTTAAAGTAGATTCCGAACCATTACAAACATTCATATCCCCGCCGGGACTCGAAAGCGAAATCTGTGCACCGTGTGCCAGAGAGCTAGTCACTCGGCCATTCAGGGCCTTAGAGTTGATCTTAAACCTTTTACAAAGTTATGGACAAAGTTTATATAAAATACTTAAAACTTAGATAAAAAGGCTTTATATTTATTTATTTCGAATCAGGTTATAATAAAATTGCATGGATATATATTTATATTATGTATCAAATTGGAAATACAATAAGAAAAAAATGATTAAAGAAAAAAGGATAATTATTAAATAAGTTAATAATAAAAGCTTAAAATGTCACACATGTGTGTAATTGTTTCCAAAATTAATTTCAACATCTCATTATTTTCACGCACATCCCTTCTTAGTCACCGTCCACAAGTTCGCAAAAACAAAACGTCAAGATGTTTGCTTAATTCAGGAAGTGAGAAAATCGTTGTGAAAAATGCCTAAAAACAGTTCTTACAGCATCTAAAACAGAATGTAAACTTTCTAACTAATCCCGGTAATGCTGTAAGGAGGCACGTCAAAGCGCGGATTATTCAATCCAAGCAGACACAAACAAAAATGCATGACCCTCTCACAATTCAGTAGCCAGATGACCACGGTCGAGCCTTTTGTTAGTCATTCTCGGTGTGCCTTTTTTTATTTAAAGAAACGAAATCTCTCTTAAATAGGGATTACGTCTGAGCGGATTTTGAAAGACGTTACTGCAGTTTGTCATCGCATGCTTCATGCTTCTATAGCACGCAAAAGTGTTTTACTTCATAAATCAACAATGCGTGTCGTTTTTTACAGGATCCGCTTAAAAAATAAATAAAACGACACACACACACACGGTAGGAGAAAAGAATAGTTTTTTTTTTATTTTATTTTTATTTTTTTTTTGGGTATTCTTCTTTATGTTTTTTTATGGAAGAGAAACAAACTTGTGCATGCTCTGATGAACTGGGCTTCGAGTCCATTTTCTTTTCCAAACTGGAGGGAATTGAAAGCACATAAAACGCCTCCTAATGCCTGGAAATAAAGAGGTTTGGGTTCGTCCCTAGTTACTGGCACAAAGCTTGGCAAGTCGTCGACAAGAGGAGTTGTTTCGAGAAATGTTTGCAATCAATTACCTCTTGAGGGGATAAAGTGAAAAATTCGCTCAAGTGTTGAAATCTGAAACATTGTCATTACGCTAAGTATTCTGATATCGCAGTGCTGGCGCAGTCTTTGGAATGACTCTGCAGAGTTTCTGCTGCACATATTTTCCATGAGGGGTGGTGGGGGATGACTGGCAATTTTCTTTCTTCTTTTTGGCTGCTGGTGGGTTCAGCGTGCGCTCTGGTAAATTGTCGTGCAAATCGACACTTCTCGAATTTTGTCCTCCTCAGACTGAGGCATCGTTGAGTTGAATGATTGGCATTCATTATTTGTGAGTGTTAGGACAGTGCACAATGAAAGGGGTGGAACTTAATGAACGTTTTTTGACAAAACACAAGAACAATGAACTTTTGATGATTTAGGAAAGAAGTTCGAATTTCAATTTATCGCTTTAAAATGATTGGTAAGCCTTTTATGACAATGTCTTTTATGGGATCTAATCAGGCAAATCAGATAAGCAAATAGCTCATAGAGATAAAGCCATGTAAAGAAATACAGTAGGATGTTATCCTTAAGATCTTAAACTCCTTAAGCAGATGTTCTATTGAAATCATGTAGTTTGTCTGATGTATCCGTTTTAAATTTGCGTCTATGATTATTTTTGTAACCAGTCATAAGGGAAAGCTTATAATACGAAATATTTTTTTTTGTGGAACAAAAACCTAACTGGGCGAAGCAATCAGTTGTACAATGGAGATATCGAGTCAGATATCGAATTTCAGATATCAGAATGCATTTTTAGATTTCATTTACAGAAATGTGTATACCACCCTTTTTTAAAATAACAGATGAAACTTATTATGCTTAAAAAGATCTATTTTATTTAAACTTATGAAATGAAAAAAATTTTGTAATTAAAATATAATTATTCTAAATATACCGAAAGAATAAAACTTGTTGCAAATTTTTTGTAGTTGAAACAAAGTTTTATAGTGGAAATTAAATATTTCATATTCGGGAAAAATATTCCTTTTCTACTGATAACATTTAAATTTTTGTATGAGATATAATAAAAGGCTTGAAAATTCAGAGACAAAAAAAAACCCCTCCACTTATTTAATATTAAATGTGTTTTTATAATTTTTTTTTTTTTTGGTGTGGGAATGCTTAAAAGATCCTGATTTTTCTGACTCATATAACTGATTTCATTGAATGAAAATGATGTAAAATTTTTCTGCAAATACTAAAATATATTTTTACTTTGACTTTCTTTTAAAACATTTAGTGATTATTATTTTAATATTAATAACTAGCAACATACTTTCTAAATCAGCTATTTATAATGCATTTCGGAAAATTTTCAAAATTTGATGTGAAATATTTGTATCTTTATTTAGACATAATAAAGTTTTGTCTTCAATGTCCATACCATCTTTTATTAAAAAATGTTAATGAACAACGAGAAGAAATGTATTTGAGAGTTTTAAATGACAAAGTAAAATCACTACTTTAGTTTGATTAAACATAAAAAATATGTTTGTATTTGTAAAATATGTATACTTATAAATATTGTATAAAATATATAAAATATGTAAGTTGTAAATATGTAGGTGTAAATATATATAAATTGTGTATGTTGTTTATATGATCTATTATTAAGTATGCTTTACCATTCCAACAACTCTAAAGTCTAATATTATGTGGAAACCAATTTTTCAAAATTATGCTACATAAATTGCTAGTTATCTATGCTACTACTACTAAATATCTTAACCGAGAATATTTATTCTCCTCAAGGAAGCAGGACACGATGACTATCCTCCAGAAATCATCAAGGACAGCAGTGGAAATGGCGTGCAACTAGCTGGCAGGCAAGAAAGAGGAAGGGCAAAAAGATAGAAAAACGTTTGATAGCCCCCGGGCTGGCTGATGAGGTTTTTCATCAAGGAATGACGAATCACCCTTTCCCACTTTTCCTTCTAACGACCGCGCCAGGAATGTGTAGGAAGCGTCGGGGGTTTTATGGCATTCGGATGAGCACTTAATCCTGGCAGGGTTAGCCATAAATGGCCTCCATCCTTAAGTAAGGGATCAAGGAAATCATCTGCCGCATGCATTTTACTGCCCTGTAAACTGCCCGGCCGGGAGCCTAATGTCTTTAATCGAGATGCCTCAAATTATGTCCCATCTTAATTTCGCTCTCGGCTTCTGTCCTACACACCATTCGGGGAAGTTCTCGTTGGAATGGCGTGGAGGATTTGATTGAGATTTCGTGCGGCTTTTAAAATATTTAATTTCAGATATCAAAAGGGATGGTTTTATTTTGATCGTAAGTTTATTATGGTGTGTTAGATATTTTCACAGGATGTGCTATTTGGTTTTGAATTGTTGGTGTAGTTTAATAATATTGTAATTTATGTTTTTTTATGCATTCTTTTTGCATCGTGTGCATTATGTTTTAAATAATATACAGTCAGAATGTCAATGGAAGTACTAGAATAGTATAGTGCCTGAATGGCAATGGAAATACCAAATTAGCAGATGGTTTTATTTTGATCAAGAGTATTATGGTGTGTTAGATATTTTCATAAGCTGTGCTATTTTTATTTTAATTGTTGGTGTAATTTAATAATACTGTAATTTAAGGGTGTTTTTAGTTTATTTTTTTAGTATTAATAGTATAGTGCTTGAATTGCAATGGAAGTGCCAGAATAGTATAGTGCCTGAATGTCAATGGAAGTACTAGAATATTAAAATGCCTGAATGACAATGGAAGTACCAAAACATTGTAGTACCTGAACAGTATAGAACCTGAATGTTAATCGAAGTACCAGAATAGTATAGTGACTGATTGTCAATGGAAGTACCAGAATAGTATAGTACCTGTTTAGTAATTTTTTTCTTTATTTTTTTTAAGTGCAAGTAGAATGTTCCTTTACGTAATATAGCTTTTAAAAATGTTATATAACTGGAATGTTATCATTATTAACTTATGTTACATTTACTTAACATCAGTTCAAAATAAGTGAAAAAAAGTGAAAGTCTAAGGAAAAAAAAGGGAAAATAAGTGAAAGTCCGAGGGACAAAAAAGTGGAAAGGGACTGATAGTACGTTTATGTAACATCAGTAAGTAAAAAGGGAAAATAAGAGAAAGTCTACGGGAAAAAAAATAAATTTTTTACGATTACATTTTGTAACTCGTATAAAGACTAAAAAAATTTCCCCTTTTCACTTATTTTCCCTTAGACTCTTAAAAGTGCAAACATTAAATTTTATTCATTTTTCTGTAAGTTGTAAACGATCCTTAATCAAGCATATAAAAAATTATCTGAATAAAAGAATCATTAATTCACGCCTAAAAATTTTTATTCATTTATTAAAAAAAAAAATAATAATAATAATCTTTATATCTGAAATAATAATAAAAAAAAAGTCCACTAAAAAAAAAAAAAAAAAAAAAAAAAAAAAAAACTCCTACCTGAGCGGAAACCGTTGTCTAAAACAAGAAATGAACAATGTTACCGAAGGGCTCTAAAAAAGGGGTTTGTTTTCCAATCGGCTGATTCTTCAAAAGAGGGGGGTAGGGTGTAGGGAAGGGAGGGTCGAACAGACACGAAGCGAGCGCGTGAGACATTTGTGCGAGTTTCCTGCCTCCAACGAGATGGAGTGAGCTGATAAGTGAGTATTCGTGATCAGTTAGTTTGAGATCTACCGCAGGTAGTTTCGGTTACCATGTTATGGTAGCAAAAAACGGTATCGTGACTTCAGCTGTTTGTTCAGAAAGGACTACCGAATGTTGCTGATTGCAACCAATTCATTTACCTGTTCAGAGGAAGTTCAAAGAACTTGTTTTAGAGGTCGATTTTTAGATCTGATTGTTTGTTATCTTGTCCGATTGAAATCAGAAGGTTTTTTTTTTTTCATTGTTAAATTTTAGGTTTTTTTTTTCCTTATCAATAGCATGGGGAGGAAATGTATGTTTATTCATTTTATTTTTACCTCTTTTACATTGAATGAATTAAGTGTCTTGCAAAAATAAAAATAAAAATAGACATGCAGAAACATGCAGACATTCATAAAAACATAAGAGATTTTAAAGCAACTGAATTATATTGGCTATTTCTTTGTTGACTATTCTATTGACTATTCTATCGACTTATATCTATTGAGTTGATTATTTCTTTTTTGTGACAATTTGTTCTGTGAACTTTTATAAATTATGCATCCATGTTATTTTAATTTTTCATTTACTAAAAAAGAAAAATAATAATCTTTATATCTAAAATAATAATAAAAAAAGTCCATCGAAAAAAAAAAAAACTTTGCCTGAGCGGAAACCGTTGTCTAAAACAAGAAAGGAACAATTTACCGAAGGGTTGAAAATCCATGATTTAATATGATGTTTTTATTGATACCATAATGATTTTCCATAATTTTTATTTTTAGGGCAGGATATATTATTTGTTTTTTGTTTGTAATAAACTCTGTCTCATCCGAATAATGTTCCTTAATGTTAGCTTTATGAAATTTTGTTTAATGAATCCATGATGGTGAGCATCATGATGTTTCATCCACTAGCGATTTTCATGTAGACCCTGTTTCAAAAAACGAGGGGACTCAATATCGTTAGGGATGCTCAGCAACTTGTCTAGTTAATCTGACTACCTGGTGGGATTTTCCGTGTTTTCTACCATACGATATGCAAATATGATATGATATGCAAATTTGGTGTAGTTCTCCCTAAAAGTCCTCCAGGAAGACACTGTTCTCCTTCTTCAGCATCACGCAGCCAAGTCAGAAATCAACCTACGAGTGCTCCATCACAACGGAAGCTGCCCCAATCTTTCCTCCTTCCATGAGACTACACCATCTTGGAATTGGTCTAGATGATGTTGTCTACCAAGTGGAATTAGAAAAAAAATTATTAACAAAATAATATTGAAACCCTCTACTTTCATCTCGGCATTTCTGAATATTCTCAATAGAAACAAATTTAATCAGTTATTTTATTGCACATCATTACTTTATATATAAAAATTTCTCATATTCAATTCGTTTTCTGTTTTTATGCAACTGTCTTTTGAAGGCTTTTTTCATAAATCTATGATTCTTTTTCAACATTTATATTTTTTCAGCTACTTCTTGTATTTCATTCAAGAAATTAATTACTAATTTTATTGTATTATTTATATTTTTATTCTCCATATTATATCTAATTAGCAGTTAATATTCATTTCGCAAGGGCAGATTTTCACCAAATTAGTTACATTCTAAATAAATTATAATATTAATTATTTAACTAGAGAAAGCTTAGTAACTACGTAGAGCGTTCTATGTTTGAAAGCCCTAAAAAGAAAACATCTCTTGTCTCGAAATCTGACAGTAGGTAGAGGGACTTGACCCACCATGGACTATGATGGTAATCGTGATTATGGCCCACCATGGCCCCTTTTCCCAACCACTCAAGGGTGGTGGACAAGAATTGAAGATGAAGAAATTGAAGCCATTGAAGAAGAAGAAATTGTATTCTATAGCCAACAATTTTGAAAGTGAATAATTTATTGTTGATAAAATTTGAATTTTAAGCAAAATTTTGTTAAACACAAGAAAAAAAAATGATTTTGCAAACTATATATTTTAAGATGGATTTGTTTAATTTAATAAAATGTCCTACTACCGTATGCTTTTATTAGAAACTTATATGCAAATTCAACTCATTATTATTTCTATTTGAATAAATATCATAATAAAACAAGCCAAGATAAAACAGATACGAATTCCCAACCTCCTTTGATATGTATGAAACGATTTATATGATTTATTGCAGAATTGTGAGAAAATTGTCTTCTTATTAATACGAACACGAATAATCAAATCGATAACAATGCTTCACAATTTTTATATGCCTACACTCTGCACTTTCTGAAGCTATCGATATCCCCAAAAAAAGGTCAAAGAAAAAGAAAAAAAAATTTTTTTTTCTTAATATAATAATACGAATCTAGCATACAGATTCTTTTTTTCTCAACCCTCACACAATAGGGCCTACTCATTTGAGACCGAAACATCTAAAATAAACATATTATGCCCAATTTCTTTTTCTTCTACAACGACACAATGTAATGTCATGAATTGGTGGCCAGTTCCATAAATTGTAGCGCTTGACTAAACCGATGTGGAATTCTTAATTGAGCACATTTTTAAATGATTTCTTTTCTTTTTTTCTTCTTTTTTTTTCCTTGGAGCTTCCGGGGTTTCCATAGGTAGTTGTGGTGTAAAAGGTCTCGATAGCATTGTTTTATTGACAATATAATTGGATTATTTTGCATTTGCTTGAAAGAATATTAATAGAGTGAGCTTCGTTATGAATTCTTGCCGCGTTTGGTGGTTGTTCCTTGCCATTACTAAGTTGTGTCTGTTCTATCACTTATCTACCACCTTCCTTGTAATGACAACAGCGATCAGATGTTTCGTACTTCCTATGTATGATGCATCGCACCGTGTAATTTCAATTGTAGGGGATTGTTTTAAACATATCTATCACGTTCATTGACAGTGTGGGTCGATCCATAACAATCCATTGACATATGGTGATTGACATGGGCTTTGTACAATCGGCAAATCACTATTCTTCACTTGTAGAATGTCCTGATTTTTCCAGTGTTAAGTTAGATGTTATAAATATATTTTCCAAAATATTTGCAGACAAATAATAATATATTTTAACTAGTCTCAAACAAGGAAAATATTCAAGTAAAGTGTATATTTTTCTATAGCTATTTAATGCAAAAAGATTTTAACCACTTTTACTATTTATAACCTTATGTGAATTCAAAATGAATATTTTATATTGAATGGAATTTATTTTTTAAACTCAAGTAAAATTAAAATTTTAAATTTTTTTATTACTCAAAATATGATGTGGAACTGATTTAAGTTTTCAAATAATTTTTCCAATAGTAATAAAAATAAAATTTTATATTACACATGCAACCAAGACACAGATAATTTAAAAATATTTTATTAAACCATCTACTAAATGTATTTTTATAGTTTCTTACAATCTAGTCAATGAAATAAAAATTTGTACACAAGATCAATCATGAATGTGTGTTTAGAAAAATATATTAAAACTCACAAAATATTCAGATAGCAATATTTCTTAAATTGACAATTTTTGACAGTGTGGGTCGATTCATAGCAATCCATTTACATATGGTAATTGACATGGGCTTTGTACAATCGACAAATCACTATTCTTCACTTGTAGGATGTCCTGATTTTTCTAGTGTTAAATTAGAGGTTCTATAAGTATATTTTTTAAAATATTTGCAGAAAAATAGGGCCATATTTTAATTAGACTCAAACAAGGAAAATATTCAATTAAAGTGTATATTTTCTATTGCTATTTAATGCAAAATATGTTAACCACTTTTACCATTTTTACGTTATGTGAATTCAAAATAAATATTTTATATTGAATAGGATTTATTTCTTAAACTCAAGTGCAAATTAGAATTTTAAATATTTTATTACTTCAAAATATGTTGTGATACTGATCTAATGTTTTCAAATATTGTTTTCAATAGCAATAAAAATAAAATTTTAAATTATATAGACAACTAAGGCACAGATCATTTAAAAATATCTTATTAAACTACCTGTTAAATATATTTCTTGTTTTCTACAACCTAGTAAATGAAATAAAAATTTACTCATCATATAGAGCGTGTTTGGAAAAATAAATTAAAACTTTCAAAATATTACAATAGCGTTTTTTCTTGAATTATTTAAGCAACCTAATTTATAAAACAATGAAAAAGGAAGCCTCTCTATTATTTACATATTACCAAAAGAATTTCGCCCACAGATAAAGTATTGTTAGAACCAATTGAAATTTTTCACATATGTTTGTAACTCTGAGAATATTAAATGAATAAAAAATGAAAGTAAAAACATAATTTTTTTGACGGAAAATTAATAAAAATAAAAAAATAAATAAGGATCTAGTGCCTTATTGGAACAGGAGGTATGTGATATATCATTCCACAATTGCTGTATAAGTGTATTTCTAGTTCGACCAAATTCTTACGGTTCCCAACTTGCTAACCCAGACCATCTGACAAATTTTCAGTCGGTGACAAATCTGGAGATGGTGTGGATCCAAGAACTGTTTCATTATTGAAGAGGCAGTACTGTAACATAATTGCAGCATGTGACAGAGAATTATACTTTGGAAAATGCTTTCTGGTACCCAGCAATGAGAGACAACACATATTTGAAGGATATGCTTGACAAGCAGATGGGCTATCACGGGGGCATGGAAAGGTAAAGGGTGGCATTGAGATGTAAGAGTGGAGGATCGAGTGTCACATGGCACTGTACGCATTGGCCCTTCAAACCATCATGTTAGATTTGGACGCAATGTGTCACTCCAAACAATATGATGCATTAAAGAGTACAGCACTAGTTTTCAAACTCGCACATGGCTGCACAAAATAAATAATCATTCATTCCCATTATCTACAAATAGTTTGCAATAATAATATGCAAGTAACTATATTATCAAAGATATTGATGTTGATTATTTACAAAATTAACAAAAAAATGCTGTTTCTAATTTTTTTTTTTGTGTTTTATTTAGTTTTATAAGAATTAATTTTTATTCTATTTCCTTGCGTTATTTTTTACAAAATTACACCGCATTTATTGAACAAGTTTCAGTAAATAAAGTTCATTGGTTCTGGGGCTCTAGTTCTTCAGTAAAGTTCATTAGAATAACAGCAACAATGTTTTAAAAGTTGCTATTGCATTGTCAAATTCTTTCATGACATGAATCAAAAAGAGAAATGAAATACTGTGTATAGATTTTTTTTTTAAAAAACATTATTTACTAAAAGTTTATTTCTATAAGCAATATTTTCAATAATAATATGCAAATAACTATATCGTCAAAGATATTGATGTTGATTACTTTGCAAAATTAGCAAAAACATTGTTTTTATAGTTTATTTGTATTATATTTGTTACTACCTTCCACACATTTTAAAGGATAAATATTGGATAACTCATCTAAGGATATCCACATGATGAAAACCAGATGTCAGCCAATAGTCTATCTTTTTCTGCTTCTTTAGCCAAACAGTTCTTGCATTACCAGGAACAGGGACTAAAAGTTTCAGATCCAGAGACTTATTATCATCATTACTTATTATAAGACTTATTATCATCATGAGACATAGAAATATTTATTTATTACTTAGGAAATTTAGTTATTACTTAGATATGGAAATATTTATTTATTTATTTTAGAGGATAAAATGTTCGATCACTTATCTAAGGATGTCGGACATGATGAAAATGGCAACAACCCGATGTTATGCAATAGTCTACCTTTCCTTGCTTCTTCAGCCAAACAGTTCTTATTTCTTTTCATTACCAGTTGCTGTTGCATTGTCAAATTAGTTAATGACATACATCAAAATCAAAAAGAGAAATGAAATACTGAGTATAGATTTTTTAAAAAAATCATTACCTACAAAAAATTTGTTTCTATAATCAATATTTCCAATAATAATAAACGTTATTGTTGCTGTTATTACTAATTTCCCTAGTGCAGAAAAGCCTACACCAGGTCCAGAAGACCCAATGGCAGACGACTGGGCCACGGTTAAGAGTAATATGCAGCTTCTATTTCGCGAGGAACTACGAAGGTTGAAGACTCACTAAACCTCAAGACAATGGTCTACGATCATATTAAACCGGAACCTATGATTTAAAATGGATTCCGGGACCTACGGTTTAAAATTGATTCTTAATAGCATGACATTACATTAATAATATGCAAATAACTATATTTTGAAAGATATTGATGTTGATTACTTAACAAAATCAATAAAAATGTTATTTCAAATTTTATTTTGTTTTACAAGAATTAATCAATTTTTATCCTATTTCCCCACGTTATTCTTTACAGAATTACACCGTATTTATTAGACAAGCTTCAGTAAAGTTCACTGAAATTTGCAATGCTTATTTTACACATTGTAAATAGCAGCATAATCCTTTCTTCCTGATCCTCTTAAAGCGTAACGCCTGTGATTAAAAAGGCCCTTGACCCAAAATGCCGCTTATGGAACTCTCTGGTAATCGCTGTCGAACAAAAGTGAAAATTGCCTGGCGATAAGGAATCTCTTTTGTGTACTTTCGCATTAATGCGGGAAAATTATTTAATTTCGCATGTTTTTCGGTGTGGGAAACGTTTAACAAATTATTAAATCAAGATAGGTCACATTTTCATCTAAAAAACCGAGTAGGCGTTTAATAAGGGGAAATAATTCCACCATTTTGAATTCAGTTTAAGATGTACCGACAAAAAAAATACCTTATAGGTGTAAAAAGTGTTGATGCATAATTAAGATCACGATCTTTTGATGTCAAAGGTGACATTATGACATTAGCATAATTATGGATATACATATTGTTCAGCAAATAACTTTTACTGGCCTTTTAAACTTTTCAGTCTTTTTATATGCAAAATTTGCGACTAATTTTGGTACATAATTTGTTTTCATAAAACATTTAATAAAAGATAAGTATGTTACAAATGATAGGTACACTATTCAATTTGCAAATTTTCTTTAGTAAATGTTTTAACATACTTGTGTTTACATGCTTATAAAGTAATTTTGTTTATCTATTGTCCTCATATGAAAACTGCCTGATGACCAATTGGCCAGCGCTCTGGCCTTTGGTACCATAGGGTACCAAGGTGGGTTACATTGGTTCCTGGCGGAAGCGTGGATGTTTGTTAATGATTTGGTATCCAAGTTAAACTGTAGAAGCCAGTCTAATTAGCCTAAAGTGTGCACAAAATGACCGTGGAGTGACAAACCAAATCGTTAAAAAAATATGAAAAATATGTTTGTATGAATGTTTATTAAGAGATTTTAATGCTTCTTTGTTACAATTTAATAAATCCAATGTGTTTTTGGGAATTTATTATAAGATTTATTTAATATATAAGTTGGTATTGTAATCGAAGTAACGAAATGTCAACAACAAGTCAAGTTAAATAAATTGAGTTTTTTTTCCCAAGTACCTATATTTGTTGCTGAAATGCAGCATTATCATAGCTCTACACAGCACTCATATTTTTCCTATATAATATGGGGCTGCCGGATGACTAATTGGCTGGCACTATGGCCTTTGGTACCACAGCTTCAAGTTCGAATCCTGGACGTGGCATGGATGTTTTTTGGTGGTTCGGAATCCACGCTAAACTATAGGTCGCGTTCTAATTAGCCTGAGTGTGCAAAAAATGACCGTAAAGCGACAAACAAAACCTCTTATGAACATTTTTAAAATCTTTTTCATGTAAATTATCGCAATTTCAATGCACGCAGTTAAATTATCACTTGGGAGTAAATCAATTTATTATCATTTACAACATACTTTTCCTTTTTTAACACAGGAAAATAATTGTTAAAGGACTTAATTAATACCTCCTTATTGAATGTAATTCCTCTACACTTATAACCTCCTAAACTAATCAAATGACATAAAAACTAGAATCAATTACCTACGCTTTTTTCGGGGTTGTAGATATTGCTAATTAAATTATCTTTCTCGTAACATTGTGCCAAGGTGTTTCAAGTGTGTTTTTACTGCTTCTTTCCAATTACCGCTAACAAAAGGCGGAGGGCAGATGATTATTTTGAGCAATAATAAAAAAAATAATGAAACGCATCATTTCCGTATAAAGAAATGAGGGAATTACAGCTTTCAGATTCGTTGCAGTTCATAATAGAAAACTAAAAGTTATGATTATTGTTAGACTCTTCAAATAAAGGCGCAGGTGGAATCGATTCGTAACCGCTTTCACGTTGAGCTTTCTATTTTGCAGAGTGCGCGTGCTTGAGTTCCGGATATAGGAAAATATTATAAGAAAGTGAAATGCTGGTTTTTATGTTTTTTATACATACAAAAAATAATTCATTGTTATTTTTTTAAAGAATTTATGCACTAAAGTAATAGAGGTTATTGCTCCTATCAGGTGCGCGTATGTGCACTTTATTTTTTTTAATATATTTTAAAAATTATTATGAATATAAGTTACCTAATTAACAGTTAACCTAAAATATGTTTCTATCATGTTTTATTTTATAGAATAATTGCTATCACTCTTTTTGTACATATTAAACAGAGGTGTCAGCAGATAGATATCCAATATTAGTTATGGAAAATATAAAAAAGAAAAAAAAAAAAAAAAAAAAAACTTTTATATTTTTATATATTTTTTTTTTTTTTATATTTTTATATATTTTATATTTTTTAACTCTCTTTTTTTCCCTGTAAAAATAGAAAGTAGCTTTTCTGCTAGAATATATATAGAGAGAGTATTTTTATTCATTTATATAGTGCTTTGTTGGATATCTTTCATTGCATACCTCTATTTAATGTGTACAAAACGAGTGATAGCAATTATTTTACAAAATAAAACATGATAAAAACATATACTAGATTAATTGTCAATTAGATAACTTGGGGGTATATACTTTGCTCCTATTAGGGGGGCATTTGCGCACTTTATATACATAAAAAAGGTTTCTTTTTCTTTTCAGTCGGAACATAAACAATTTTTTCTGCTAGAATAGAAGAATAACATAATTGTTTTCTTCATTTATACAGGGCATTGAATTTCACATTTGGCAATTGTATTTGCTGTAATTAATATTGAATATCTATCAACGCATGCATCTAATTAATACGTACAAAAAGAGTGATATCAATTATTCTACATAATATTCTAGGTTAACAGTCATTTAGATAACTTATAGTACATAATAATTTTTTAACGAATTTGTCTATTAAAATAATAGAGGTTATTGTTTCTAACAGGTGCGCGTTTACGCATTTTATATACATAAAAAAAGTTTCTTTTTTTTTTTGTAAGAATAGAAGCTATTTTTCTGCCAGAATAGAAGCATAGCATGATTGTTCTCTTCATTTATACAGCGTATTGAATTTCAGATTTGGCAGTTGTATTTGCTATAACTAATAATGGCTATCTATTAGCGCATACATCTATTTAATATATGCAAAAACAGCGATGAAAATTATTTTATAAAATAAAACATGGTTGAAACATATTCTGGGGCCTGATGGCCGAGTGACTTGGCGCTCGATGTCACAGGCTTCGGGCTCGAGTCCCGAATGTGCCATGAATGTTTGTAGTGGTCCGGAATCCACTTTAAACAATAGCTCCAGGTCTAATATGACTGTAAAGCATTGGTCGTAGGGCTGACAATCCTACCTCGTAAAAAGAAAACGTCTCGAAATCTGCCGGTAGGCAGACGTCCCTTGGCCCACCATAGGACTATATATATATTCTAGATTAATTTTCTAGATTTCTAGATTTTCACCATATTCTAGATTAATTGCTTGGTACATTTTTAAAATAAAATATTATAATTTTATAGCCACCTTTCAAATACCGATGAGATAATTAAAAAAAGTAATATTGGCAATTTTAATCGTCTCACTAATATTCCAATTTTAAATTTGTTTTGTATAAATCAAATGCAGAAGCTATTTATTTATAAGCTGTATGTAAATATATTCAGGATACTATTGTACACTTTTGTATCTAATAGTCAACTGTTTATACAGGAAATAGGACATAGACAACTATTATATTGGAGATGAGGCCCCTCGGGGCAAGAAAGGTCCAGGAATCCAAACACAAAATTTTATATTTCGTTTATTTTATAATGAACTTTATTTAAAAGCATGTTATTGCCTCCATTTGAACAGTTAATTTGAATATTGTGTTAGTTATAACTTCAGTTTCAATAAGTTGAAAATAATTCAGAATATTCAAAAATGGATGTACAAAATGGATGTAATATAATTTTTTAATCAGTATATTAATTTTAATGATTTTGTAAATGTGTTTAAGATTTCTTTTTATAGTTAAGAATGAGAAATATTTATCGTTATTTAATGTAATGATTAACTTAAATGTTTTCTATGTATTTCTTTCAAAAATGCACTGAAAATTTTAAACTACAATACAATAATAATAATACATCTATAAAAGAATAAAATAAATTAAATTAAAAAAAAGGAAATGAATATATATAAAAATATAAAGTAATTTTTATTAAATTGTTCGCTCTATTATGCACTTAATATTAATTAAAATCATTCTCATGTCAAGTCATTCTAAGAAATTCGATATTCCTTCTTAATATCGCTATCATCCTTCTTCTCTTCGTATGCTGAAATTAAAAAAAATAAACATTATAATTGAATCAATCTATTACAACAATCATACCTGTATAATATTAGTATATTGGAATGAATATGGAACATCAGGCCATGACTATTATTGTATTCAACTGTTGAACAGTTACATTAAACCTTTATTGAATATGTATAATTAATATCATCACACAATGGATATGAACAGGATTAGATTAATACAATGGATGGGTACGGGATTAGATTAATACAATGTAACTTTTTATTAATTGGGCTTTTCTATAATTATGTACAATAAGAACAATGCTTATATAAAAATTTCGTACTGTAAAACGTTTGAAGTACAATATTTGATACAAACTTTTTATATTTGTTTTAAATATTTTATTATACTTAATATAATGTAACCTTTGATAAAACTTATATTAAGATGATAATAATAAATGTTCTATTACGAAATTATTTAAATTTCAAATGAATTTTAAAATCTTTTCTGCATATGGATGATTTCAGGTAAAAAAAAAGTAATAATTTTATACACACAAAAAAAGGACGCAATACAATTGCTGTACTTAAAACAAAATATTTTATAATCATCATCATCATCATTATCATTGCCGCAACAGTCCCATGGTGGGCCAAGGCCCTCTTCCTACTGGCAGCTTTTAAGACAGGAGATGTTTTCTTTTTACGTGGTAAGGTTGTCAACTCTATGTCCAACGCTCTGCAGTCATGTTAGACAGATCCACTTTTATAGTCCCCCTTTTTTTTCGGTCTACTTTTAACTCGAACCCGAAGTCCGTGGCGTCGAGCGCCAGAGTTAGACACTCGGGCCATCAGGCCTCTAAAATATTGTATACGTGATAAAATTCGAAATATATATATTTTTTAAAAATAAATTTGGTATTTTTTAAAAAACATGTATTTCAATAATCGCATAGAAATTTCATGATTTTTGTTGTTTAAATATATCGAAATAATCCTTACGATTTATTTTCATTACATAAGAGAGTAAATTTTAAGATTTATTTTTACATTTTTTCATACATAGTTTATAAAATGTTTATTAGATTTAAATCTAATAAACATTTTATAATCTATACAAACCTATTTAAATGTTAAAGGAATTTTAAAATCTTTTCTGCATGTGCATGATTTTAGGTAAAAAAACAAAAAACTAATAACAATTTTTTACACACACACACAAAAAAGAAAACAATGCAATTGTTGCACCGGAAACAAAATGATTGTAATAGATTTTAATATTCCTTTTTGAATAATCGCATAAATCTTTTATGATTTTTTTTGTTGTTTAATTATATCAAAATAATCATTACAATTTATTTGCATTGCTAAAAAGTAAATTTTCAGGTAGATTTGCACTTTTTTTTCAAACATCGATCATGAAATGTTTATTAGATTTAAATTTAATAAACATTTTATAATCTATACAAACTTATTTAAATGTTAAAGGAATTTTAAAACCATTTCTGTTTATGGATGATTTTAGGTAAAAAAAGTAACAATTTTCTACTCGCACACATACACACACGCACACAAAAAACAATACAATCGGTCTACCAGAAACAAAATATTTTATACATTATAAAATTAGAAATGTATACATATTTTAGAAATACATTTTACAATTTTTTTTAAAAATATATATTTTTTTGAATAATTGCATAATTTTTTTTTTTTTTTAGTTGTTGTTGTTTAAATATATCGAAATAATCATTTCGATTTATTTGCATTGATTACGAATAAATCTTCAGATACATTTCAACTTTTTTTTTTCATACATATTATAAAATGTTTATTTGTATATTGAAACTGAAATAAAGAATTTTCGACATCTTTCAACAGCCCCCACCCCACCCTAAAATTTCGATAATTTTTACTTTCTTTTTACTATTGTTTAAGTGATCTTTGTATCTACAACTGCACTTCCTGATCACTTACACGTACTTTCACACGCACTTATACCTCGCTGTTCTTTTTCCACAAACGAGGTACACAGTACAATGAAAAGTAAAAATTATCTCTTTTCATGAAAGTGAGTTACTCAGTATAAATTATCTCACCCGTCGGGGGATGATCTGACAGATTGAAAAGTACACCAGCAGTGGTTGGGCGTCAAAAAACACCATATCCCTAAAAAAAAAAAAAAAAAAGGAAAAAAAAAAAAAAAAGAAAATAAAGGAGGGGGGCACGAGGTCGACCCTCGTAATTGGATAACGAGGAGCATTAGAAACTCACCTGAAACTGTTACAGGTAATAGAAAGGGCAGCTGTCTATGAAGAAACAGATGTCGCATGATAATTATTAATCAGGCACCGTGAGAACGGAGGCCCTTTGGACGGACAACGCGATAATGAGAATTGCGCGGGATGTGCCGGTAGCTGGGGCCCGACTCGAAATTGAAAAAACAATAGCACGTGCATCCTACAGTCCTTCGTCAATGGATATTCACTAGTATAAAGCATAAGGTAAGAAAAAAACAGCGAAAATTTTTAAATAATTTATTAACAACGTAAGATGAATGTTTTTCTTCAAAATATAAGCATGATCCATCTTAAACGTCAATATTAAGTTTTTGTTGCAAATTATGTGATTCTTACATATATATACTGGAAGGCAAATTGAAGTTAACTCTGAGTTAAGCAGTTTCAGTTGATTAATTCTGAGTTAAGCAGTTTGTACTTTTTTAAGTTTTCATTTTTCTTACAATTTCTGCTATTATGTTGGTAACACTGATTAAAATGTTGCCACTATGGAAACTACTTTGCGATTCATTTAATTAATTTTATTTTACGAATATAGAATCAACAACAACAACAACAAAAAAAAACCAACATTTTAATTCATAGCTTTTTTTCAAATTCACAGCCACTGTTATATTTCTTTCTTCTTTTTCATGAATAATATTATATTAATCTTCTTCCAATTTATTTTTTTTTTTAATTTGGCTTATAAATTTTGTCTGTTCTACTGTATTTTGATTATGAAAAACTTCAACATAATTAATTAATTTTTTTTTTTACCCTTATAGTTAAACATTATTTTTTAGCTGTAAATTTCTTCATGGGGCTAAAAGTGGTACATTTTAGATTTAGTAAGGAAAAGGACATTTTTAAAAATAATTGTGGAATATTGTGGAGAGTAAAAATTTTTAGAAAATTCTAGAGGATTAACGGTATGAAGAATTACAATTTTTACATTATTTCTAGTCTAAATTATTGTTTCTGTCCTTATTATTATTGTTTATTTTATTATCAGCATTTTTAACCTACAAGCAAAACATATTATAAATATTATACAGCCCCTTATGCCAAAATGTTGTAAATTGTGAGAGGGAAAAAACCGCTAGTTACCGCTTATGTAATACACTTCTTTGGCAGATCGCAGTAACAAGCATTGAAAACCATAAAGTAAAACAAGCAACACAGTTGTTTGCATTCACACCTGTCACATTATTTTTCTTTACAAACTATCCCTTTCAACTCGTCTCAGTTGACATAGTAAGTGAAAGTACCCTAACCCACTGACCCTCTATGGTCACAGTGACAAAACGAAGCTTTCGTCAATCGGTTTATTCATTAACTGGACCTTCCGTTGGACACGCTAAAACACATTTCAAATGCAACCCATTTCCTCTTTATTTCAGTGTAAGTGGAACATTTTAACCTATTCATGGCACAGTTGAAAAGAACAGTTTTCAAATTATACTATCAAAATGGGTTACTGAAACTTTTATGTTTTATAGATGTGGTGATTAGTTTAAAAATATTAATTTAAAATATGTTAAATAAGCCGAATTTTTTTTATGTATACGTGATGTTTTAAAAAAGTGTACATGATGTTACAAAAGTTGGTGAATAAAAGTGTACATGATGTTACAAAAGTTGGTGAATAAAAGTGTACATGATGTTACAAAAGTTGGTGAATAAAAGTGTACATGATGTTACAAAAGTTGGTGAATAAAAGTATACATGATGTTATAAAAGTTGGTCAGTAAAAGTGTACATGATGTTATAAAAGTTGGTGAATAAAAGTATACATGATGTTACAAAAGTTGGTGAGTAAAAGTATACATGATGTTTTAAAAGTACGATGTAAGTATAGTGTATGTAAAAGTAGTATTATTTGAAGTACTACATGATGCTTTAAATACTTACTGCTACTAAAATTTTTATTTGATTTTTAATTTCCAAAATATTATACACAAATATTCAGGCTATATTCATAAAACATGAATTGGATTTTGAAAGGGTAAATGCTATATGGACAATTGGAAAATGGTATTTTTCAAATTGCATATGAACGAAGTGAGAAATGTTTAAAAAACTATTAATATTTGTTACTTTTTTCCTATATGTTTTTTTTAAATATGACAAATTAAAAAAATCGTGTGTGGACATGACGTCCTGGTTAGATGTTCGTGATGTCCACAAAAAAATGTAAGAGAAGTTATTATTTAAAACAGATTAATTTCCTTGCACATCACGAGAAACTTTCGTTTAAAAAAATTTTATTTAAAATAAAAGTTGATTTTCAGGTGATTTTATTTATGTGTGTTTTGTAACTGGCGTCAAATATGTGTTGCTTAATTGAATGATTAACCAAAATCAAATCAAGCGAACTGTACTATATTTTAAATTGCCGGGCTTTCAAAATGTAAACAGATTATTGTTCCAAAATGTTCTCAAAATGATGTCTAAGGAACCTGTTATGTTTGTAAAAGTTAATTTAACCAAATATTCAAAATATCACAGCCATGCTGTATTGTTTCAGATAAAAGGAATAAATATGACAGGTCTTCAAGAATCGGAACAGATAGGAATGTTGGATAGGAATCATGCTATATAGCATAATTTCTTTGGGGGAAAGAAAATAATATGGGTTTCTGTGCTGATCCAATAGTATACCTGTCACAATCATTAAATCTTTATGGCCTCTGCGATCTCTATGGTATTTTGGAGGACAAGTAAAAGGTCTGGTTCTCTTCAGATGAGCTTAGGTTGCGAGGATTAGTATTTAGAATGAATCAGGTCTTATCAAGGACCTAAATGGGCTCTCCTGTAAGCAGAAGTAAGTAAAGACATGAACAGTAGATTTTATTGCTAAGTCTTCTCTCATGTAGTATTCTGGAAACACACATGACAGCATGAAGGTCACAAAAAGTCAAGTAGTTGCTATATTACTTTTACTTCTTACTTTAATGGGCAATTATCGATCTTTATTGACCCTTATCAGACTTTTTCTCTACGAATTCAGTATTCTTAAACTGTTTCCATAAGTTGGACATGGCACTTGGATTTGAATTTCAAAGTCTAGCAATCCAAACTTGAGACTAGCTTCTTCCAGTCATCCCACGATTCACCACTTTTTTACCATTTATCAAAAAGTGGTGAATAGTGTTCATCATTCATCATCATTTATGGTTATCATTCAAATTTTTTTATCATTTAAATGGTTATTTCTGAGTTTCGGCGAATCTTTTAGATAAACGCCACAAAATTCATCGAGGCGTATGAGCGTTTGTGGTTTATTATTAGAGATTTTCATCTTGGTTTGATAGCATTATACTTTTCGCTGAATAGTTTTCAAAAAATTTGATAAAATATATACATTTTCTTAAATTTGTTCAGCGATGTAGTTAATAAAAATCCAAAGCCTATTTAAATAATCTATTTTTTAAATTCATTAGAAAATTAAAAAAAAAAAAAAAAAAAAAAAAAAATTAGCTCAAATTAATTTTGCATCTTGCTTTTATTGTTTTGGTTTAAATTATATTATTATATATTTATTGAATATATTATAATAAATTATATTATAAATGTTAATTATAATTATATTATATATACTACTGTGTCCAAAAAGTAAGACCAATTTTCAATTTAAATTTCCCGGGCATATGGTATGGGCTCAAACACGTCAAATCTTGATTGGTACCGAAAACACTGAATGCGCCAGCTCACACTGCATTGATTTTTCGTGACTTTTTCTCCAAAAATGAAACCCATACAGTTCCACTACCACCGTATTCACCTGATTTAGCATCGTGTACTTCTGACTATTCCCTAAACTCCATAGACCACTCCGGGGACAGCGTTTTGAGTCGATTGAAGAGACATTTCAAAAATTGCCGGAATCAGTTTTAGCATATTACAAAACCAAGCGTAACTCAAGCACTAATAAATAATTTGACGCAAAATTTCAAGGACAAGTCAAATGTCAAGGACAGTGCCAACAACCTATAAAAAAAAATTGAAATACCATACGCCCGGGAAATTGAAATTTAAAATTGGTCTCACTTTTTGGACACAGTAGTATTTATTGCTTTTATTTATCAAACGGAAAATGCCCACAAATATTTGATTCTCGTGTACTGCATACATTAAACAACGGGTCACTCTAGTATTTCCCTCCTATGCCACGTGTTGAGCACCACTTCCAGTTTTATGCGCCTACAAAAACCTATAAACACTTCATTTTCATGACCGATTCTCATTTTCATCGACGTATTTGGAGGCAATCTATCAACGCTTATTACCTAATAAACTCCGCCGTCGTTAAACACGTTAATACGCCTGGCGTTTCACGCAAGGAATACATGAATGAATTTAAGATTAAGAAACACTGCAAAAAAAAGAAACAAGTAACCGATAACACAGATGCGGCGTGGTGGATAGGGCGAAGAAACGCATTTAAAAAACATTCAAACAAACGTTGTGTTTTCTACAACCTTTAGCCATGTTCACTTATATGAAAATATGTGTTCCCTCATTATTAGTTATGCTATTAAATCAGAATTTTAATATTTGATTCAAAAACACAAGAGGTTTTTTTGATAATTACATTTAATTTGACATTTTAATCGAAGTAATGGTACAAAATGTCAGCAATAAGTCAAATTAAATAAATTGAGATAAAACTGAGGTTTTTTTTTCCAAGTACCTACATTTGTCGGTGAAATGTAGCATTATCATCGCTGTTACACAGCACTCACAGTTTTCCTCTGCAAATTTGGGGTAGCCTGATGGCCAATTGGCTGGCGCTCTGGCCTTTGGTACCATAGGCTTCAGATTCGAATCCTGGCCTTTGGTACCATATTCTTCAGATTTGAATAGGGCATGGATGTTTGTTGATGGTTCGGAATCCACGTTAAATTGCAGGTCCCGTTCTGTTTGGCCTAAAGTGTGCATAACATGACCGCAGAGCGACAAAACAAACCAAATCAATCTATAATTTGGGGCGGCCTCATGGCCAATCGGCTAACTCTCTGGCACCATAGCCTTCAGATTCGAATCATGGCGGTGGCATGGATGTTTGTTGGTGTTCGGAATCCGCATTAAACTGTAGGTTCCGGTCTAATTAGCCCAAAGTGTGCACAAAATGACCGTAGAGCGACAAACCAAAAAAATAAAAAATCTATAAGCCACGTGTTGAGCACCACTGCTAGTTTTATGCGCCAACAAAAACCTATAAACACTTCATTTTGATGACCGATTCTCATTTTCATCGACGTATTTGGAGGCAATCTATCAACGCTTATTACCTAATAAACTTCGCCGTCGTTAAACACGCTAATACGCCTGGCGTTTCACGCAAAGGAATACATGAATGAATTTAAGAATAAGAAACACCGCATGAGGAAATAAAAAAGAAAAAGAAAAAAAAAGAAAAGAAAGAAAAGAAACAAGTAGCCGAGAACACAGATGCGACATGGTGGATAGGGCGAAGAAACGCATTTAAAAAACGTTCAAACAAACGTTGTGTTTTTCTACAACCTTTAGCCATGCTCACTTATACCATGTGTTCCTTCATTATTAGTTACGATATTAAATCAGAATTTTAATATTTGATTAAAAAACACAACAGGTCAGGTGTTTTTGATAATTACATTTAATTTGACATGTTAATCGAAGTAACGACATAAAATGTCAACAATAAGTCAAGTTAAATAAATTGAATTAAAACTTAGTTTTTTTTTTTTTTTCAAGTACCTACATTTGTCGGTGAAATGCAGCATTATCATCGCTTCTACACAGCACTCACATTTTTCTCCTATATTTTGGAGCGGCCAAATGGCCAATTGGCTGGCACTCTGGCCTTTGGCACCATAGGCTTCAGATTCGAATCCTTTCCTTTGGTACCATATTCATTCAGATTTGAATATGGCATGGGTGTTTGTTCGTGATTCGGAATCCACGTTAAACTGTAGGTTTCGGTCTAATTAGCCCAATGCGTGCAAAAAATGGCCGTAGAGCGACAAACCAAACCAAACCAATCTATAATTTGGGGCGGCCTGATGGCCAATTGGCTGGCGCTCTGGCCTTTGGTACCATAGCTTCAGATTCGAATCCTGGCGGGGGCATGGATGTTTCTTAGTGGTTCGGAATCGGGTAAAACTGTAGGTTCCGGCCTAATTAGCCCAATGTGTGCTCAAAATGACCGTAGAGCGACAAACCAAAGAAAAAAAGTCTATTACTTTACGACACGTGTTGAGCACCACTGCCACTTTTATGCGTCTACAAAAACCTATAAACACTTCAGTTTCATGACTGATTCTCATTTTCATCGACGTATTTGGAGGCAATCTATCAACGCTTATTACCTAATAAACTCCGCCGTCGTTAAACACGCTAATACGCCTGGCGTTTCACGCAAAGGAATACATGAATGAATTTAAGAATAAGAAACACTGCAGGAAATAAAAAAGAAAAAAAAAAAAGAAAAGAAAGAAAAAGAAAAGAAACAAGTAGCCGAGAACACAGATGCGGCGTGGTGGATAGGGCGAAGAAACGCATTTAAAAAACGTTCAAACAAACGTTGTGTTTTTCTACAACCTTTAGCCATGTTCACTTATACGAAAATATGCGTTCCCTCATTATTATCACGCGTTGTATCAAGACACGAAAACACGCGATATTTGGATACGCGTGTTAGCTAATCTCAATCTAGCGTATCTAAGGTTGCCGTTTTTCATCGAAGGTGGGGTGAAAATTGGGGAGGGTATGAAGGACAAGAAAAATAGTGACTTGTTCAACGGATATCCTGTAGATAGACAATCATCTCTGTTGGATTTCGAGAAGTATCACGGTTGGCTAATGCTAATAATAATCATTGAGGGATTATTAAAATAAAAAAAAAAAAAACAGATTGACTGCGTATCGCTTTTGATATCAATGTTAGAGCTAAGAACAAAATGGTTTCCTTTTTTTTTTTTTTTGTTGTTGTTGTTAAGCGTTATCCGTTAATTAATAGGGGATGTCAACTCATTCAAATTTTTTGATATAAGTTGGTGTAATTTGATGAAGAGTGATCGTCGAATCGTCTCTTTCATCGATATTTAACTCAGAACCAATAGTTATCAAAATGTTTTAGTTGTTATCGTTGAGCATTGAAAATATAAGAATCTTTTAGTTTATAAAACAATTTTTGTTTCTTACAATATTTTAATTTTTGGAAGGGGAGTGCTTATAGGAGTAAACTGAATTTTGGTTCTTATTGGTGGTTTTTTTTTCTTTTTTTTTTTTTTCTTGCAAACAGAAGAAATAAAAAGTACAAACAGTAATTTCTTTCTCTAATTAATATTTTTATTATAAGCGTTATAAATTCAAGTTATATTTATAGACTTTTGCATTTTAATGGTAACAGTAAAAATTGTTGAACATGATTTTTTGTAATTGCATGAGCATTTCTTTCACTTGAGTTCGTCTTGTCAGCCATGAAAAAGTAGAAAAAATCATAAGAGTTTTTTAATTCAGTGAACAATTTCTTCGAAATTACTGTTAAGTCATGTTATTAAATAAGAATTTTTAACGGCTTCGATAATTACATTTACCTTGATGGTGCCTGATGGACGAGTGGTCAGCGCTCTAGCTATCGGTACCACAGGTAGGATGTTTTTAGTGTTTCGGAATTCACTTTAAACCATATGTCCCGATCTAATAGGATCGTAGAGCTTTGCTGGGGTACTGTTACTCGCGTCCATAACATATCTTCAAACTATACATGCCCACACTACACACAGATAGTGCTAAATGAGTAACAGTGGTGCAGATCTTGTTTATGGCATAAAGATTAACTGTCTCTGTTTTGCCAGCTTCATTAGAACAGCAACAACATTTAAGTTGATATTCTAATCTAAATAACGGTACGAAATATCAACAACAAGTTACATAAATTCTGTTAAAATTTAGTTTTTTTTTTCCCAGTACTTACATTTGTCGTTGAAATGTAGCATTGTCATCGCTGCTACTCAGTACTCACAATTTTCCTCTATAACTTGGGACGTATATGCAAATGGCAGCATCAAGAGATTCACAATGCTCCTCTTACGTCCTGAACTCCAGCGGAGGGGCTTTCTAGATTAAGGATTTATCAGGTTCCAGCCCATTCTAAATTTAATAATTTATGGTTAGGCATCGTTTGTTGGGTTTGAACCAAACGTCCACAGTTCCAAAACCACAATGTGAAATCCGCTAATTATCCGGTTTTGAGGTAATTATATATAAAATACTTAAATATGATAATATTGTCAATGATAAAATATGGTAAAAATATGACAAAATGTGGTATAATATACGTATATTTGGTAAAAAAAAATGATATTTAGTATGCACATATAGCAAAATATCATAAAATATGACATGTAATATGTAAATATAGCAAAATAGGATAATATAGGGTACGTAATATGTATATATGGCAAAATATGATAAAATAGGGTATGCAATATGTACGGCAAAATATCATAAGATGTGGTATGTAATATGTATATATGGCAAAATATGGTATATAATTTGTATATATGGCAAAATATGATGAAATATGGTAAAAATCAAACATGTTTTATTAAGTCTATCTGCAATATATTTATTGGTATTGATACAATTGCACATGAAATAAAATTCCCACAAAACCCGATTCCACTTTACTATTTTGAACGAGCCATTGCCAAGGGAGAAAGAAACACACATTCAATACTTGCAACACTTCCCCCTGCACATAAATTAGACATAATGAAAAGGGAATTATTAGCAGTCCTACTGCGTACCGTCCAGCTCATTTGATTCGGTGATAATGAGCGATAACTAACAGAGAACGGGGCTTGTCTTGTGACGATTGAATTAAAAAGCGACGACTGTGTTTCCAAGTCCTTTTCTTTCGTTCCAGATAACACCTCCTCCCCCCCATCCTAATTATGCATTCCCTGCACCTCCAGAGATGGACAGGGCAGATAGACTCTGTAACTCGTGATTTAATTCTGTCTCTCTTTTGTCGCTTTTAATTGCCGAGATGGATATCTTAATGTGTTATGCCGGGTTAAGAAATCGGGAAAGGGTGCTATGTGGGAATTATTCAACTAGATAACTGATTTATTTCCTTTTTGTTTTCATTCCGGTTGTGGTGAATGTGTAACGAGGACTTCAATCTCGTTTCTCGTTATCAAAGTGTTTTTTTCTTTTTTCAATTGTAGAGTGAGGTAATTTTGAATGTGTAATTTGAGTGTAAGTCATGATGCAATGGTAATGCTAGTTATACCTTGTAAGTTTCTTGTTAAAGTAAATGCATTATTTTAATTAATTTTATTTAGATAATAATGATTATGTGGGGCCTGAATGGTCGAGTGGCTACCGGGTTCGAGTACCGGCGCTGCCATGGATGTTTGTAGGGGTTCGGAATCCACTTTAAACTGTAGGTCCCAGTCTAACATGAGAGTTGGGCGTAAGGCTGACAACCCTACTCCGTAAAAAGAAGTCATCTCGTGTTTCGAAATCTGCCAGTAAGCAGACGGCCTTGGCCCACCATAGGGCTGCTGCGCCAATGATGATGATAATGAATGATTTTGTAGTCTGACAAATGCTATCAAATTAACTATCCTTTTAGAAATTGCAAATTTATTATGTAAACACTGTAATAATAAAATTCCTCTTTGACACTCTTTCGCATCTTCTAATTATTAATAACTAGTAATATAAGGATGACCGTAACCTGAGGAGGCTGATGACCGTGTGACTAGCTTTCTGGAGCTAGGTGCTACAGGTTTCGGGTTCGAGTCACGGCGTGCTATAGATGTTTGCAGCGGTTCGGAATCCACTTTAAACCGTTTGCCACGATCTGATATGACTACAGGGCTAATAACTCTACCCTGTCGCTTTTAATTGCTGAGATAGATATCTTAATGTGTTATGCCGGGTTAAGAAATCGGGAAAGGGGGCTATGTGGGAATTATTCAGCTAGATAACTGATTTATTTCCTTTTTTGTTTCATTCCGGTTGTGGTGAATGTGTAACGAGGACGTCAATCTCGCTTGTTGTTATCAAAGTGTTTTTTTTTTTCTTTTCAATTGTGGAGTGAAGCAATTTTAAATGTTTAATTTGAGTGTAAGTCATGATGCAATGGTAATGCTAGTTGCCTTGTAAATTTCTTCTAAAGTACTATAAATGCATTATTTTCATTATTTTTAAGATATTATTGATTATGTCTGGCGCTCGTTACCACAGGTTTCGTGTTCGAGAACCGGCGGTGCCATGGATGTTTGTAGTGGTTCGGAATCCAGCTTAAGTCGTAGGTTCCAGTCTTATATGACTGTTAAGCGTTGGGCGTAGAACTGACAACCATACCCCGTAAAAGAAAAACATCTCTTGTCTCGAAATCTACCAGTAGGTAGGCGTTGGTGCCATAGGGTTCGAATCCCGGCGTTCCATGGATGTTTGTAATGGTTTAGAATCCACTTTAAACTGTGGATCCCGATCTAATAGGACTGCAGAGCGCTGAGCTTAGGGCGGACAACCCTTCCATTTCTTTTTTTAAAATTTAATGGAAGATTGAACCCTGGAGATTTTCTTTTTTTTTTCTTCTTCTAATGCAGCTGGTTCCATTTAATATAGACTTATCTTTATGCCATAAGGGGCCTGAATAGCCGAGTGTCTAGGGTAAACATATGCTTTTTCGGCCTGATAGCCAAGTGGCTAGCATTCTGGCCTTTGATATCACAGGCTTTAGGTTCGAATACTGGCGGTGGTAAAGATGTCTGTTAGTGGTTTGGAATCTAATCTAGGCCCTGGTCCGTTTAGCCCTCGTGTGTACAAAATGACTGCATAGCTACAAACGAAACCAATTATGCCATAAGAAAGGGCTGCAAGGGCGCTATTACTCATTTAGTACTACCCAGGGGGCACGTGTAGCTTGAAGATATGCTATGGACGCGAGTAACACTACCCCCGCAACGTTCTACGATCCTATTAGACCGGGACCTACTGTTTAAAGTGGATTCCGAACCACTACAAACATTCATGGAGATTTATGGCACTTTTGATTTCATATGACCTTGTTTGATATATGAATGGGAAATTTTAGCGTTGTTCATTGTTGTATCTCAAACTGAATTTTTTCAATTTAAAAGCCCAATGCTCTAATAATGGACCACTCCAAGCCCTGCACAGTTAAATACACCATCTCCATAGACACAAATTCATTTCTTAATGAAAAACCAACTACATATATAGTTGGTTCAACCCATTGATTGTTGCAAACCCATTGGTGTCACTGCATTTAAGATCAACTTTCCCCACATGTTAATCAGAGCTACTTGCATTACTTTTCTTACAATTTAATGGGAGACTAAATCTTGGAGATTCATGACATTTATGATTTCACATACCCATGCTTGATGTATACTAAGAATGGAAAATTTTCGTGTTGTTCATTGTTGGATTTCAAACTGAATTTTCACAATTTAAAAGCCCAATGCTCTAATAATGGACCACTCCAAGCTCTGCATAGTTAAATACACCAGACGCAAATTCATTTCTTAATCAAGAACCAACTACATGCATCCCCCTCTCCCGAAACAAGGTATTCTAAGGTAACGTCAATAAAGCCGTCCAGAGGTTCACAGCTGTCATTAGGGTATCAAAGCGAGAGTCCAGTTCGATGATAATAACAATAATGGAGTGACTCCGCCGGACATTTAACTGATCGAAATGGTAATGAGTGTCCTCGCAGAGTCAGCGAATATTATGAGGGCTGTCAGAATTCCACCAGTACATTGTCATTAACTATTTAATAGGAGAATGCTTAGGTATATGAATGTGATAATTCTTGGCACCGACCGTCAGAATGGGTAAGGACGCTTTAATCGACATTCTTGAATATTTTAAGGTCACCGGACCTGTTTTGGGTAACAAAGACCAGAATCAGAGCTCAAAAGGGATTAAAGGTACTAAAATTAATAGAAAACTATGGCATTTTTTAAACTATGGTATTTTTTTTAACTATGGCAATTTTCCATAATGTGTGTAACAAATTGTTGTAAAATTACGTTGGAAGATGACTATTATTTATTTATTTCTAATTTTTACTAATTTTATATGTTATTTAACCAATGAAAGAATAACATATAAGATTAGTAAAAATTAGAAATAAATAAATTTTAGTCATCCGCCAACATAAATTACGAATTTATTTTTCTGCTTGTATAATTGTATTGATTGCGTATATATACGAAAAATGATCGATTGTCGATGATAAATGATCGGTATAGCTTAACTTGAAAACTTTTCTCATCAAGTTTTTCTGCGGCCTGGTGGCCAATTGGCCACCAGGCCGCAGAAAAGTTAAGTTAAATTACAAATTTATTGTCATTCAATATTTTTGCTAGTAGGATTGTCTTAATTGCTTACAGATATTAAAAATGATTGTGGTAAGATAGCTTAAAATATTGAACATTTTTCTCAGTATATTTTTAAAATTGTTTCACGTTGATATTTTTCCAGTGTAAAACATACTAAACCAAAATGAATTTATTTCCTGACGCTAGCAATGCTTATTTATTCTGATATTAAGAAGAAATATAAAACAAATTTGGCAAATATATATATATATATATATATATATATAGATAAGTATTTTTTATTACGGAGCTGTTGTACCACGTAGCACTACATAGAAATCTACTGGGTGGTAACAATATTTTTTGTTACCTTTACTTATTTTTTAATATAATTTTGTATAATGTGTGTAACAAATTGTTGTACAAATATGTTGACAGATGGATGTAATTTATTTATTTCTAATTTTTACTATTTTTTTTAAATTTTTCGTTGATTAAATTACGAATTTATTGTCATTGAATTTTTTTGCTTGTGTGATTTTTTAATTACGTACAGATATGAAAAATGACCGATTATGGTAAGATAGCTTAAAATATTGAACATTCTCTCATCAAATTGTCTAAATTGTTTTGCATTGATATTTTCCCGAGTAAACCATACTAAAACAAAAGGGATTTATTTCCTATTTTACATAAATATTTATTATTACTGGCCTGTTGTATTAGGGATCTGTTGTTACCTGTAGACCTTATTGGACCTGACCTCCGCATAGCACTCCACAGAAGTCTTATTAACTGGTAAAAATATTTTGTGTTACTTTTTTCTTTCAAGAGTAATGGATACATGATTGTCTAGCATGAAAGTATAATGGACCCATTGGGAACTTCGATTAACAATATAAGATGCATATAAGGTCTATTAAAATTCCATTGAAGCTATTCGATCTTATAAATAGTGAGACTGCAACGCACGCAGCCAGAGAAATTCAAAAAATCGTCCTTTGGACCACGAGTTGATTTGGTTTGTCACTCTACGGTTATTTTGTACAAACTTTTAGGTTAATTAGGCCGGGACCTACAGTACAATATGGATTCCGAACCACTAACAAACGTCCATGATACCGCCAGAATTCGAACCTGAAGCCTGGAGTACCAAAGCTCAGAACCAATTGGCCATCAGGCCTTGGACCACAAGTTGAACATTTATATTATTTAAATGTTTCATTATTTAGTGGTGGGGGGGAATTGATATATTTGTTACCCTTCCGACATTCCCTTCTTAAAAGAACACAGCACTGAAGCATGAGAAATCACTGCAATTTAAGAAAGTGTATTGTATATTTTGTCAAAATTATTAAAAAAGATTTTTAGTAGAGTTTAAACAAGTATCTTATGCTCAGAACAAATCTAGGACATTACCAAGCCTAAAAGGATAAACCATGCAAATTTGCAAATTTTGAAATTCAACTGTTATTATAGAGAAATAAAATTTCACTTCTATTAGATTATAAGGAAATAAATCATTAGCATTTATCATATTTATCATTTCTCCATATAAAAATGTTAGATCAAATAGTTTAATACCCATGAAATATTGTTTCGGAATTACTTCATTCGCATTTTCAGATTTGCAGCTGATAGAAACCTTGTAACTAAGAAATACTGGTTAAAATTCGGAATTATTTTTAAAAAAAATTATTTTCTTAAGCCTCTTAACTCCAAATTCGTAGAAAATTTTCTATAAATCGTTGCTCTCAATTACTTTGATATCTAAAGAAGCAATTTACTAGGGCTTTTATGGATTATTAAATAAAGTTCCGTATTATTGAGGAAATACGGAACTTTTTTTCAAATTTATTAGTTCAAATAGAAAATTTTGTGAAATTTTCACTAGTGATAATCTATTTCCCAAGTTATTTGATTGCAAATGTATCCTGCACTTTCAAAATAAAAGGTAAAATCTGCAATGTGAATCGAATTATTTTATTTGGTACAAAATACTTGATAAAAAGAATTTAAGATAAAATACTTGGAAATATTTAATATATAGAAATCAACCAGTAACCAAATTCAGCAATTTTCAACAACCTATATGATTCAATTTTCGATTAGGCTTCGTTTCCAACAACTATACATTCTTTCGTTTTATTGAAAATAGAAAATGGGATCTGGTGTAGAGAATTTCGCTCTCTAAGGAATCCATTATAAACGAAACTTACGAAGAACTTTATTTCGAACGCTTTATGTTCTGTTAAATCGTTTACTGCGATACAAAAATTGTACAAGATTTTTTTTTGAAGTAAAATCTGTTTCTTAAGACCTATTTTAAGATACTTCATGTGTTTACATTCATGTAACTCCGCATTCTCATCCAAAAAATAATTTTTTTCTTCTTTTTTTTTTCTTTTAAATGTATGAAATATATTACAAATATTCAGTTTAAATTAAATAAATAATAATAAAGGTCTTAAATATTAGATGGAATGTTTATTCCTTCACTTAGATATATTGAAACCTCAATAACTAAAAGCAAGAATTTATATTGGGATAGAAATGCCATCTTGTTTCACGAATATAATTATCTAGAATACTTTAAAGACATTTATTTGTTGATCAAATTTTTTTCAAGCAATGCATTTCAAAAATCTTTTTTATACGATGCATAATTGAATTCTTCTATAGTAACTGTTGCTTTTATTTAGAGTGTTTTATTTTTTTTAGATGATTCCAATAAATACAAAGTGAATTGGTAGCTTATTTAAAGAAGAAAATGTTTCGGGGAGAAATTTCAGTAATAGTTTAAATAATTACAATATTTTTTTTAAATATAGTAAGTGTACGTAAAAGTTTCTCATTTACAAGAAAGATAAATTTCTACTAAGTGAGTTGTTGACAAAGGCCTGATGATCGAGTGTCTGGCCTTCGGTGACACAGATTTCGGGTTCAAACCCCGGTAATGTCATGGATGGTTGTAGTGGTTCGGAATCAACTTTAAACCGTAGGTCCTGGTCTAATAGGTCTGTAAACCGTTGGGCGTAGAGCTGGCAACTGTACCCCGTAACAAAACATCCCCTATTTCGGAATCTGCAAGTAGGCAGACGGCCATGGTAAATTATGAATTGTGTTGTTGTTGTTGTTTCTTATCCCACTTGGCTACATACTCATGATTGAAGGGGAAGGAAGCAGCTTCTGTTGTGATGGAGCACCCGTAGGTAGAAGCCTGACTTTTGCTCCGTGACGCTCTTACAGTCATGAGAGACCGGGACCTACAGCTTAAAGTGGATTCCGAACCACTACAAACATCCATGGCACCGCCGGGATTCGAACCCGAAACCTATGGCACCGAGCGCCAGAGCGCTAGACAGTCGGCCATTCAGGTCCCAAATTTGTGAATGCCAACGGCACGCGGTGTTCCCAGGTAGTCACCGACCCAAGTACTGACCGCGTCCAATGATGCTTGACTTCGGTGATCTAACGAGAACCGGTATATTCAGCATGGTACGGCCGTTGGCTTGTGAATTGTAGATCCATCATTGTCCATCATGGATATTGAGATCCTGATGGCTGAGTGACTGGCGCTCGGTGCCACAGGTTTCGAGTTCTAGTCGTTAATGTAATGGTTCGGAATTCACATTAAACCGTAAGTCCCGATCTAATATGACTGTAGAGCGTAGGACTGACAACCTTATCCCGTAAAAAAAAATCTCCCGTCTTTAAATCTGCCAGTATTTTGACGGCCTTAGCACAACATGGGCCTGTTGCGCCATTGAAGAAGGTATTATGATTATGCCCACTATTTTTTCAAATAACTCAACTTTTGAGTTCAAATATGAAAAAATAGCCGTTAACATTTCAACATTAGAATTCAGCAAAAGAAATAATACTAAGATTGTATACTTTTAAACAATTTTAATACAACCACTCATTTAGCAATGAATACATGCTGAGAAAGTTGTGATTCATTTTCTCAGTAGATTAATGTATGGCTTTGCATGCTACATTTATTATAATATCACTAACATATGTCTCCTGCAAAAAAGAGAAAAATCAATAATACACCCTTTACAATCGATTATCTCGTGTAGGGTTATTAAGATTATTACAATTTTTAACAAACTTAATATATAAAACAGTTAAAGAACTGCTTAAAAAGTATATTTGTTTCCAACATATTCAGTCTTTATTTTATTAACGATATAGAATAGCATTTCAGAATGCACAATCTAAATTTGACATTAACAAATGTAATTTCATGATTGTCTATTTCACAATATTTTGTCTCAATACATTTATATCAGAAAAGGGAATTGATTTTTATTGCTGAAATATTTTACACCTCAGCTCTAAGAAAGGAAAAAAAAGTATGGATTTAGTCACATAAAACATTTTCTTATATTTTTAAATTTGTTATGCCGAAAAAAAATATAGTCTACATATATTACAGAACTGCCTTTTGCCGAAAAAAAAACCTAAATAAAAACTCCTTACTTCTGGAGGAATAAGTAAATAAAAAGTCTGTATAAGGCACAAATAAAAATCTGTTTCTCTGCATGCTACCAGTTTTATTTATGGTCAAGAATAGAAGCGGATGCGTGTCCATAGAAGTCCAGACTCCATAGAAAAGCATCCGCTCGGTTTATTTCATTTTTCCCCCTTTTATCCCTATTCTGGCCCTTTTTTTTCCCCTCCTCCCATTCAAGGGTGCTCGCCAAGCAGAAGCCAAGATTTCTGTTTACATGCCTCCCCGGGTGTTTCGGCCCTTGTCCACTCTCCGCAGTGACGTAAGAGGGGGGCGGGATGCCAGTGTCCGATCACTGCAATCAGCCACACTACTATCACATCCGACCAATAGAGTGCCCTCTCTTGTCATAGCAAGTCGCTGCAACATCTTGGGATGAGTTTTGGGAGGGAGGGCCGAAGATGGAGAGAGAAATCTTGGCCCCTTTTCTCTCCTTGGTCAGAGTTTTTATTTTGTTTCTGCTGTAGTTCCATTCGCTTCTTTGGATCTATTTGGTCCTTGGCGCGTTAACTTTCGCTCACTTTCTTCTATCTTTCTTTTTTTCACTCTTTCTTTCTTTGCTTTTGATGCCGGCAAAATATAGGGTTGCAACTGTTTGTAAGGTTCACATCCAACTGCGCCAAGAATGTAGCCAAGGATCAGTTATGTGCAGAATGGCTAGTGAAATGTGCCATGAAGATTTTAGTAATTTCAACGCCATTTTTTACTTAATTGTAGAATAAAAATAAGTATTATATTCTTATGAGCAATGCAAGTAACGACTATTTAAATAATAAAATAAATATAGCAACTTTATTCTTGACTCTGTGGTGTCATGATGGAGACTGAGGGTCCATTTCCTTCTGATGGCACGCGATGTAGTCACTGAATTTAAAATCTACTCGACTAGATTATGACATAGAATGCATTTGCATCTTACATTAGTAATTCAGTTGCCTAGAGAAATTTTTGAAATTTTCTTTCATATGTTATGCAAAGAATAATAATAAGGGCACCTAATTGCAGATCGGTAACCGTTGATTATATCCTTATAACCAATACAGGTAATGATTATTTAAATAATAAAACAAATGTAGCAACCTTATTCTTGACTCTGTGGTGTCCTGGTGGAGAATGAGGGTCCATTACCATCAGTTGACACTCGATGTTGTCATTGAATTTAAACTCTACTGGACTAGATGAGGACTTGATAGAATGTAATTGCATCTTACATTAGTAATCCAGTTGTTTAGAGCAATTTTGCAAATTTTCTCTCATACGACATGTAAATACGAGACATTCGGTTTCCTTGGAGATTGCTGTAATAAATAAAGAAAAGTATAGAAATAATTAAATATATTTATCAGTGTTGATATATTAATAATATCATTTGTAATCACATAGATTATTTATCAATGATTTATTAAACAACTTTTAAAAAAATACAAATTTTCAATCAATAAATTAATTGATGCTTGATCTCTATATAGTACTTCTAAATTGATTCATTTCAAGGGAAATATATGCATCTTATATAAAATAATTACTTCAACTACATTTATTTTAATAATTTCATGTGATTTTTGAAATAATTTAATCCCTAAACAAATATAAATGTACTTTTAAAATCTTCATATTTTATAAGAAATGTAAATTTAATTAAAAAGTTGTTCTAATACAAGATATAAATTCTTATGCGCTATAAAACGACTGTGAATTAAATTAAAAACGACTATGAATTATAATGGTAATTACCAATAACAAAAATTATTAATAATTTTTAATGCGTTGCAATATTTAATGTTTTTTAACAATCTCTTTCTTAAAAAAAGGAGAAAAATATTTTGATAGCTTAAGAGATTGCAGCATTATATTATTATTATGGCTTTAAATTATTACAATATCTGAACTATTAATAATAACAATTTTGAAACTTTTAAAACTCAAAAATAATATATTACATAAAAATTAATAAATAAAATAATTTTTTCATACATTTTGCATCCAAAATATAAATAAAAACATTTACAAAGCTTAACAAATAATCTAATTTTATTTATTTTTTAAAATTTAAACTTGTTCCCCACACAAAATTTAGAAATAAGTAATATCCGCCACATTATCAGACACTTAGCACAAACAATCTGAGGGTTAAATAAGTATACGGATAAAAAAGTAATATTAAGATGATAAAAAGAGAAAAAAAAAACCGCATTTGTGATTAAAATAAAATGTAAAGCTAACATTGGAAAAAAATCCAAAGAGATTGTGAGAGAGAGAAAATATCACATAAACCATATTAAATTGTATAAAAAATACAAATGTATTGACAAAAGATCATAAAATCCACAAAAACTGAAATGAGGGTTTTGTACCTTTTTATTGAACCAAGCAAGCTAAATCATTTGAAATTTTCCTTATATGAACTGTAAATTTGTAAGCAATTACTACTCGCTGTTTGAATAAATCGTGTACAGTTTGCATTCACAGTATGGATATTTATTTTTTCTATAATACTTTTATACGTATTATATTTATTGGAATCAGTTTATCGTGTACAGTTTATATTCGCAATTTGGGTATTTATTTTTTATATAAAACTTTTATATTTATTACATTTAATTGGAATCATCTGTTAATCGCGTATAGTTTGTATTCACAGTATGGATATTTATTTGGAATCAATTTATCGTGTACAGTTTATATTCACAGTATTACTATTTATTTTTTTTCAAAATATTTTTATATTTATTTGGAATATTTATCATATTTATTAGGAATAGTTTTCAAATTATAAGTAACATTTGAATATTTAAATTAAAGCAATCAAGATCAAAATTAATAATAGTTACACATTTTTAATTCTGCTGTTGTTCTAATGCAGCTGGCAATACAGAGACATTTAAACTTTAAGCCATACGAAAAGGCTGCACCGCTGTTACTTATTCAACACCACCCATTGTGCACGTGTAGCTTGAAGATATTCTACGGACGCGAATAACACTACTCCAAAAACATTCATATTTAGATCGGGAGCTACGGTTTAAAGTGGATTCCGAACCATTGCAAACAAACCCTGCTCAAACCCGAAATCTGTGATACCGAGCGCCAGAGCGCTAGCCACTCGGCTATCAGGCCTTTTTTCCTAAATCCTTAAAAAAAAAAAAAAATTTTGTACATTAAATTAAACATGAAATTTATATCAAGAACCTCAAAATTTGATCAATGTAGTGACTTTTGTTTATTACTTAAAAACAATCAATTTTTCTGCATAAGTAACTAAGTTTTGAATACATTTATTCAATACATAAACAGATAATAACGTATTAATCTTCCATTGGACCGAATATATACCCATTAAAAATCAAATAACCTAAAAAATTGGGAAAAATCGCCAGTACTGGCAACCTGCTCCTCTAAGTTCATCGAAATTTTTCTGCTTCGGTCGCAGCACAATATACTCCTATATATCGATATATACTTTATGTACTATAGATATATATATATAGGGTTTTTATATATCTATAGAGCCCTCTCTGTAATCGCCCCCTCCTATTCAATCTTTACTTCCAGAGCCATCCCTATTCGACAACTGCAATAGTAACGCAACACGCCGAATTTCTCTCCACGGCAAGAGGAAGGGAAAGAGGGAAAAAATAACAGCCAAATAAGGAAGAAAGAAAGAATTCCGACGTCTTTGGGACCATAAGATAGCTTTGTGAAGAAGCATCTGCTATTCTTCCCTTTCTCTTCCTGTTTTTTTAAGGGTAGGGATCAATAGGGAAAATCGTTGGGATAGAGAGAGGTGCAAGTCAGGAGGGATACAGTGAACAAGTGGCAGCAAATATCCTATGAAATGTCTCTAATGGTATTTTTAAAAAGTCATATGAAATAGTTCTTCAGTTAAGATTTTAATATTTGTAATTTATAATTCAAGATTTCTTCAGAAAAAAGGATTTATCTAACAAATAAGAGAATATCTAACAGAAAATAAAATTTTAAGCGTCGTTAATGTTGGAAAAACTATAGCATTAAAAAAACTGATTTTGTTAGTCTAAACAGGTATTTTATTTGATAAATTAGGAAAAAATCTGTTAGTTTTCAAAAAAAGGATTATAATTATCTTTTTGGAAAAAAAAAAAAAAATTGGAATATTCTATTATTATTGTAATAAATTATTCTTCTGCTATTATTATTTTAATAAATTATTCTATTAATATTTTAAATTTCGAAAAATATTTTTTTCAACTATTAATTTATTGTATTTTCGAGGCTATTAATATATTGAACTTCGAAAATTTTTTTCGACTATTAATATTTTTCGAGGCTATTAATGTATTGAATTACGAATATTTTTTCGACTATTAATATTTTTCGAGGCTATTAATATTTTAAATTTCGATTATTTTTTTCGACTATTAATATTTTTCGAGGCTATTAATATTTTGAATATTCTTTTCGACTATTAATATTTTTCGAGGCTACTAATATTTCGAATATTTTTTTTGACTAGTAATATTTTATGAGGCTATTTATATATTAAATTACGAATATTTTTATCGACTATTAATATTTTAAATTTCAATTATTTTTTCGACTATTAATATTTTTTGCGGCTATTAATATTTAGGATTTCAATTATTTTTTCGACTATTAATATTTTTTGAGGCTATTAATATTTAGGATTTCGATTATATTTTTCGAGAATGTTAATATTTTGAATTTCGATTATTTTTTCTACTATTAATATTTTTCAAGGCTACTAATATTTTAAATTTCGATTATTTTTTCGACTATTAATATTTTTTGAGACTTTTAATATTTTAAATTTAATCAATGAGAAATTTCATGTAGAAGCTGTTTCTTATGTAAATAGCATAGAAATAATTGTAAAAAGTGCTACATGAGTAAAATTGAAAAGAAAAGTTTATTGATCATATTTTTAAGGGTAATAATACAGGCAAACAGTAATGTTTTTATAGGATATAATAATAAATGCGAATAGTTATTTTTAAGTTAAAATGTTGGATCTTTTTTAAACGCATACCTGAAATATTCATCATTAAAAATACATATTTATGAAGGTTTTTTTTTAAAAATGATATATGCATAATTATACATTATAAATGTTATATAATTCATTTCAATAGAATATGTGTCTAATCTAATCTTCCAATATGATCTTTTATTAAAAAGAACAAAAATGTATAATAATAAATAATAAATGCGAATAATAAATGCGAATAGTTATTTTTAAGTTAAAATGTTGGATCTTTTTTAAACGCATACCTGAAATATTCATCATTAAAAATACATATTTATGAAGGTTTTTTTTTTTAAAAAATGATATATGCATAATTATACATTATAAATGTTATATAATTCATTTCAATAGAATATGTGTCTAATCTAATCTTCCAATATGATCTTTTATTAAAAAGAACAAAAATGTATAATAATAAATAATAAATGCGAATAGTTATTTTTAAGTTAAAATGTTGGATCTTTTTTTTAAAAAATGTTGGATCGCATACCTGAAATATTCATCATTAAAAATACATATTTATGAAGGGTTTTTTTAAAAAATGATATATGCATAATTATACATTATAAATGTTATATAATTCATTTCAATAGAATATGTGTCTAATCTAATCTTCCAATATGATCTTTTATTAAAAAGAACAAAAATGTATAATAATAAATAATAAATGCGAATAGTTATTTTTAAGTTAAAATGTTGGATCTTTTTTAAACGCATACCTGAAATATTCATCATTAAAAATACATATTTATGAAGGGTTTTTTTTTTAAAAATGATATATGCATAATTATACATTATAAATGTTATATAATTCATTTCAATAGAATATGTGTCTAATCTAATCTTCCAATATGATCTTTTATTAAAAAGAACAAAAATGTAATTTGTTTAGAAGGATAATTATGTATAATATTGGCACTAGTTATGTAAAGAAAGGCAATTAAATGCGATTTTGTTTACGAAAAGGGCAATTTGGTTGAACAAGATGACGAATATAAAATTTTAATTCCATGAAAAGTTATTGATTCACCAATAAAGTTGCTAGTATGCAAATATAACGGAATAATTTATGTTTAGAATTTACTTTTTGTTTCCTGCATCTATACCTACATTCCTTTTAAGTTTTAAAAAAGAATCAATGCTTAAATAGAATATTGCCATAATAATGAATAAACTCATACTCCAGTATCGTACTTCGCAAGATCTACTATGTTGAAAGAAAAAGCTTCCTTAATAATAGAATCTTAAGACCAATGCATTTATATTACTTAGGACAATTCATTTTCTTATTGAAAAATAAGTTATTTTTTAATTGATGCACCCTTTGTTAAAATGATATTCATCAAAGAAAAATTAGTTCAAGCATTTTAAATATAGATAGATATTTAATATACTCCGAGTTTGCAATGCTTACAAATTAACCTACTCAAAATGTTACCTCTTCTTGCAGAAAGATGTGTGCTGTCGAAATTGCTCTTTTACATATCTATGCCAGAAATGCTAGGGATATTCTTGAGCTTGAATTTCTTTTACACTCCGGGCTACTCATTTAATTCAGAAAAAATATATAATTTGCAAGAATAAAAATTTAAAAACTATATGTTACGAATTAAAATAAAAATTCACATAAAAAATATAATTAAATAGAAAAAAAATATATGAATGCAGAAGCAAATTATCAGTTTTGACACTTTCTCTACCAGATCACCCAAACAATGTCAAGACATTGACGGCTAGGGATCTTCTGGTAAAAGAGAAAGCGTGAAAATTGTTATTAATTCCCCAAAATAATTGTCATTTTAGACCAAGAACAGTGTGATCATCTACATGTCTTCGAGGCCATTAAATGTGTTAAAATAAGTATTAGAACTTTTTTAAAAATAAGACTTTTCAGTTTTAATTTAATTGTTTAAAATTTGAGTTTTTTTAGCTAATTAAAATACTTCATGTTACAAAATTTTAATTTCGCATATCTATATAATAATATTTTATCTATTCTGTAAAACATTTTGTTTTATAAAGTGTATAAAATTCTTATTTTTCAAATTCTGTAACACATTTTCCAAATCATTTCTTCTTTTCGAATTTCATCACTTTCATTTTATGCCTAATATCTTCTTCCTTAATCTAGAAAATTGTTATATACATGAAAAAAAATATAAGTAATCTAGAATTCTTTTTTGAAACAATATTATCCTAATAGGTACCGACATAAAGTTTTCATTGTTGTCACATTGTTCGAGAAATAAAAGCGGATTAATAAAAGATCAACGGCAAATCTAACTAATTAATTTCAAATTCATAATTTTAATTAACCTTACACTATGTTTCATGTATATTTTTTACTATGTATAATCACATCTTTATTATGTATTCCCTATTTAATTCATTATACAAAATCCCACTAATCTCCCAATGAGTTTTATGACAATTATAAAATATTCAATTAAAGGAACAACGTGTTTATTCCTCTTTTAATACTGTTAAATTGCATTTTAATCATTCCAAAGCTCTTATTCAGTACTTCTTGGAGGTTCCTATTGTTTATTAAAAAAAGGCTAATAAGCCTTTTGAGAAATACAAAAAAATCATACATCATACAAAATCTCACTAATCTTCTAATCAGTTTGATGACAATTATAAAATATTCAATTAAATGAACAACTTGTTTATTCCCTTTTTAATACTGTTAAATTGCATTTTAATCAATCCAAAGCTCTTATTCTGGATTTCTTAGAGAGATTCCTATTGTTTATTAAAAAAAGGCCAATAATCCTTTTGAGGCAATAGGCAATAGGTTGGGCTATTGTTCTGAATAAATTTTTATCCTCATCATCTCATTATAATTCCAGGGTAAACCTAAAGAAAAAAAAAGTAAAACCTTCCCTTGTTCTTGGTGCTGCTTTGCATGGCAACTTTAAAGCGATGTACCAAATTAACTCAAAGAACCGAGTTAATTTCCGACCGATCTATCAACATTCCTATCTCTCACATTTACACGATTTTAATTAATCCTACGCTGTGTAGTACCTTAATTTTTCCAATACGTACAACCGTGTCTCTACAACACTACACGACATGCCATTCCTTTGCTTTTCCTTTTTCCCGAACAATTCCTCCAGAGAAAATAACCGAGATGAGCCGACGTGAGATAATGATAGCAGCAGAAGAAGGCAGCAGCCAAGGGTGTGGTGGGTCGGTGTAGTGCTGTACCCTCCCCTACAGCAGCTGTCAACAGCCCGATAGAGGCGGAGGCACCTCCCTGGAGGCAACCCAGCGAAATGAAGTCCTTTAGATAAGGGTGTCAAGAGAAAGAGAGAGAGAGAGAGAGCGGTGAACGCGCTTGCACTGACAACGTGTCGTACACGGGACTACCACACGTGTACACACGTCTTCTGCCAGCAAAAGAGGGAAGAGATTTTCCTCTTTTTCCTTTTTCGTTCATTCCATCTGTGGATCATTCCCTCTTTTCATTTTCTTCATCTTCTGGGGGCTGGGTGGCAAGATTGGCCTCCTCATTCGTTGGTTGTCACATTGGGAATGCTCATCGGGAAATTCAGAGGTTCTCTCTCTCTGTATGTGTATGTGCATGTGTATACAGAGAAAATTTAAAGCTATGTGTCGTTGAGGGACTGAGAATTTGAGGTAAAGGGGGAAATTGTGTTGTTATTATTATTATAAATGGGATAAAATGGAGGAAAATGTCTTGTTTAATTTGATGATTGGAAGGAACTGTCGTATTCAACACAGCAGTTTTGTGGTCGTGTGAGGTGTAGGATTATATTTTGAAGTCATTTTTGTGTATTTTACTTTTTAAATAACGTTAGTAAAGGTTTCTATTACAAGTGAAAATATATTATTATGCCATCCATCAATTTGTTAACGAAAAATTATTTTGTTCAACATTCCTTGGAGTATTAACATTTATTTTGCGAAAAACAGTCTTTAACTAAGCAAGCCTTTTTGGTTAATTTTTATCAGATATATGGAATTATTAAATAAAATTGTTGAAAAAATAATATCTTATTTTATCACATGCTATGGAGACTGAATGCCACAATAATGAATGAAGGATTAAATGATGGAATAATGAATGACATCCTCATAGTTGGTTTCATTGGTATATTTTTAGAAATACTATGGTTTGAAATAAATATAATTAATTATTACTACTCTAAAATATTACTCATTAAATGTTCATGAAATTTATTTTGTTAAACATTCTTTGTAGTATTAACATTTATTTTGCCAAAATCAGTCTTTAACTAAGCAAGCTTTATTGGTTCCTTTTTATTAGAGATAGTATGTAATTAGCACGAATTATTAAAATAATTATTTATTTCATTATATGCTATGGAGATTAAATGATGGAATAATGAATGACATCCTCATAGTTGGTTTCATTGGTATATTTTTAGAAATACTATGGTTTGAAATAAAATGTAATTAATTATTTGTTGAACAATATTTACTACTCTAAAATATTACTCATTAAATGTTCATAAAAAAGATATCTCACAGAAAAAATATTAAAGTTTTTTATTGAAGGATAAGATAATAAATAGATAATTGATAATTTTTGAAACTTTGGCTGATACTGTATGCTATTATATTGAATCTTCTATACTAAATATCTATTTTTATAGATTATTTTAATGGTTAATTAATTAGCATATTAAATTTTGCAGCTACTGCTAATGAATTATTATTGATTGTTAATATAATTAGGGAACTGATTAGCGTTATAGCGCTCGGTGTCAGGATTCGGGTTCGAGTTCTGCGGTGACATGGATGTTTGTAGAAGTTGTCCACTTTACACAGAGGACTCACAACCCTACTCCTTTAAAAGAAAACATCTCATGTTTCGGAATTTGCCAGTCGGTAGACGGCCTTGGCCCATCATGAGGTTTTGCGCTTTTAAGAAGTTATTATAATTAAGTATAATTGATCCAACTTAATAACTGACAACATTTCATGTTTATTTACACATAATTGCATTAAATTATCTAACGTCACGAAGTTTTATTTTCCTCATTTAGTAGCAAATTTCTTATGATATCCTTATCAGTACTCTAATGTGCAAAAAGCAGGAAAGAATTAAATTAATTGATAAATTTAATTATATAAAGGAAAATATTTGCTTATTTATTAAAATAAAGTGACATTTAATGCAATGTAGCATTATTTTTCATGATGCACACTTTTGAAGAAAAAAGCTTAAAGAAATCCGATTTGCACAGATTATTTTATTAAGTGCTGTCTCATAATTGATTCATTGTATTATAGGTACATGTCATAGATGTTTGAATAAACGAATTATTGAAATTTTTGATAATCCTAGTAATAATAATAATAAATTTTAATAATGATTACTTACAAATAATTGAATTAAATTACTTATCGTTACAAAGTTTTGTTTTTCTCATTTATTAGTAAATTTCTTATGGAATATTTATTAATAATCTAACGTTCAAAAACAAAACACACATAAATTAGTTGATAAATTTAATTATACGAGGGAAAATATTTGCTTATTTATCAAAGTAAAATGACATTTAATAAAATGTAGCTTTAACAATGACGCTTTAGCTTTAACGCTTTTCATGGCGTCTATTTATGAAGAAAGAAGCTTAAAGAAATCCGATTTGCAATGATAATTTTATTAAGTGCTGTCTCATAATTGATTCATTGTATTATAGATTCATGTAAATAGGATGTCCTAGATGTTTGAATAAATGACTTAGTGAAGTTTTTTATAATAATAATAATAATAATTTTTGATATTGATTATTTACAAATAATTAAATTAAATTACTTAACATTATAAAATTTAATATTTCTCATTTATTAGTAAATTTTTTATGATGTCTTTATTAATAATTTAACATTCAAACACCAAAGACCAATAAATTAATTGATAGATTTAACTATACGACGGAAAATATTTGCTTATTTATTAAAATAAAGTGACATTTAATGCAATGAAACATTAATTTTCATGAGTTACACTGATTAAGAAAGAAGTTTAAAGAAATCCGATTTGCACTGCTTACTTTATTGGATAATGTCTCATAATTGATTCATTGTATTATAGTTACATGTAAATAGGATGTCCCAGATGTTTGAATAAGTAACTTAGTGAAAATTTTGATAATCCTTTGATAAAGTCTGACGTTAAAGGAATACAAGCAACATATATACCCATGGATATTTCTGTCTTAATTAATATATTATTTAAAAAAGGGAAAATAATAAAACGTGACGTTTTTAGATGAATATTTACAAATAAAAACAAATGATGAATAAAGAAATGATAAACTTTATTATAACTTTAAAGATGTGATTGTTAAACTTATTCTGGAACAAAATAAACATATTTTAAATTAAACTTCACAGAGTTATTTATTTATTTGTTGGTATTATTAAAAATGAATAACAATGACACTCACGAACATTGAACATTTTCTAAAAAATTAAATTGTTCTTACAATACGAATTTCATATGAGAAGGATACCAATTCCGATTAAATAAATAAATAGGAGCTATTTTAAATGTTATCTGTTTTTTTAATATTTTATAAAAACGCTTATGGCTTAGGAGATATTAAAATAGTTTAACTGTTGAAATAATATTTAAGGTTCATTGAATTTTTAGAATAAAGGTAGAATAATTTTTTTTCTCTTTACGTTTTCTTGAATTTTCAAAATATAATTTAAAAGCATAAGCAAAATAGAAATTTAAAGAAATTATCCTTGTTTTTGTTGATCCATAACGCAAAACAATAAAAGGCATTCTTTTTTCTCATTTGGTATTTGCTGAAAAAGAATTATTTTCCATAACAATAAGAAATGTTCGAATTATTCAGGTGAGTAAGTATGATTTTGTCTTTAGTCTCAACAGAATAAAGTGTAACTCTTTATGAGAGTTCAATAGGCCATACTTAATTATAAGTTATAGAAAAGATATCTGAAGTCGAAATTGCTTCAATTAATTATTTTATTAACAATTTTTAAATTATTCATTTGGTTCAAATACATAATGAAAAGATCATTAAAACTTCTAATTTCTAAATAAATAAATAAAAACTATAAATTAAAATTAAGTCTTCTTTTCTTTTTCTTTTTTTTTTCTTTTTCTTCGATTTTTGCATTAGCAAAAATCGCAATCGATTGCAATATTTCAAATTTTTATTTGAAATGTTGATTTCGATATTTCAAAGAATGTTTAATAAAATTGCCCGGCTCGTGACTCAGTGGCAATGTGCGGTGTTGGTGAGCAACAGGGCTGAAGTGCGTTCCGCTGGTGGCTTTGTTGTAAACACTGCTTCAAAAAAATAGGCACTCAATGGCGTTTGTGATGTTCAGCATCTTGTTTCCAAAGTCGGACTGCCTGGTGGGAGTTTACCGGGTTTCTTCCAGTTAAGTCGGGATAGTTCTCCCTAAAATCCTCCCGGAAGGCATCGCCTACCATCTTCAGCCTACCTTCTTCGCCTACCTTCTTACCTTCTACCTTTCCGGAGCCAAAAAAATTAAATAAAAAAACTTCTATCTACGGGTGCAACAGGAACTGCTGCCCCATTCCCTCCTTTTACGAGACCACACTGGTTCTTGATCATGGTCTAGATATTACTGTCGACCAGTGGGATAATAAACAACAACAATATTTAATAAAACTAAACAATTGAGAACGACGTATCAATCAACAAATTCAAGCTCGATAAGAAAATTGACACTGATAATAAATCCCTTACTCATTGAAATAGCAAATATTTAACAAAAAAAAAAATGAACTTAAGAGGGAAGGAGTCATAAGTTTGAACACTGGCACATATTTCTCTCTTGGGATGAGAACTACAGGTGTCGGTTTCGAGGCGCGACGATGCCATGTTTGTTTGCTGTGGTTCGGATTCCCCTTTAAACCGTAGATCCCGGTCTAACAGGATTGTAGAGCGTTGCGAGGGTATTGTTATTCCGCGTCCGTAGCTTATCTTCAAGCTACACGCACCTCCTGGGTAGTGCTAAGTGAGTAACTTCGATGCAGATCTTGCCTTAAGGCATCGAAGACATTCTAAGTGTTTGCCAGCTGCATTCGAATATATATATATATATATATGACACTTATAAATATAAATGTAAATATAACAAACCTATAACACTTAATATAATAGTAGAAACATCATTTATTTATATATATATATATATATATATATATATATATATATATATATATATATATATATATATATATATATATATATATATATATATATATATATATATATATATATATATATATATATATATATATATATATATAATTTTTTCCCTTGTATCTAATATCTGCTTTAATTTAAGCATATCCTCCCCGTCACGAGCGAATAACAAATATTGTGTCAGATGATTTTAAAATATGTATGAGACAACAAGCCCAAAATTCAATACACTTTATTCTTCATGTAAATCCACCAAATTTCCGTATAAAAGAAACAAAAAAAAAACCAATTTGTCTTTCCTTCGTTGAAAGTTTTCAGTCACTCAACCTGGTTCAAACGACAAGATCTCACGTAATAACCATTTGTCACCAACTCAAAGTGAAAAACAGAACCGCATTAAGTCAAGGAAGTCTTTTTTTTAAATTCATTTCTACGTCTGGTCACTCATGCCTCGCAGCACAGAGCCAACCTCAGCTGCACCCCATCTTTACACAACGCCATAATAACCATCCTGTCCCCCTTGTATCCGGCGATAGTAAGTGATTTCGGCTTCGGAGGTCGTACATGCGCCAACACAAAACATCACGCTTTTATTCCATATAATAACAACAAGTTGCGAGATCTTTCCGTGAGATAAGTTGAAATCCATTTGTAGAGTCGAGATCTATTTATGAAGCTTGAAGTGTCTTCCGCTACATAATGCAAGAGCATCCGAAAAAAGGGATGGTCTTTGAATTCGATGGCACCAGTCGTTGTTCTTTGAAGAATAAGTTGTAAAATGATTGTTTGTCGTCGCCGCCTTCAACAGAGTGTGAGTCAACGTGTTATTAAAAGAAAAAAGCGGTACCTATGGTTCTGTAGAGAAAATTATTACTCTTGCTTATTTAGTTGCTTGCATTTTTATTTGTGTGTAATCTCACTTTAAATGCACGAATAGAAATCGACAATACAACGTGTTATTCAAATTAATTGGTTAAGTGTTATTTCTATGGAGATATAAAAATTATATTATAAAATAAAAAATTGTTCTACAATTCAAATTTCATATTAAACTGAAATATCTTAAATCTGTAACAATATTTGTTTAAATTTGATCTCATATGACAGTATTTGCTCTTATCGATGGCTAAATGGTTAGTGCTCTGGCTTTTGGTGCTTCAGGTTCGAATGCTGGCGGTGGTGTGGATGTTTGTGAGTCGTTCGGAATCCAATTTAAACTGCATTTTCAGCTCTACTTAGCTTAAAGTATACAAAAAATGACCGTAGAGCGACAAGCTAAACCTAACAAAACGTATTTTTTGAAAAAAAATAATATTAAATAGTATAAAGTTTTAAAATTTTCAGAAAGTATTTAATGCAAAACACTTTTTTTTTGTGAAAAATACCACGCGCAACTTAATAATTTAAATTAAATAATGTGATTTATCTCAAGGGAGAATTTTTTAAATATGTTTTATGAAATAATCAATTTTAATGCATTTTTGTACTCCTTTTTTTCTCTTTAATTCGAAATCATTGTTATTAAAAAAATCTTTTTGCGTATTTTACATAAATAAGAGGACAAATAAAAATAGAGAGGCTATAGTGATTATATATGAACATAAAATTGAGACAATCTGTAAAAATTTTACTATTTTAATTGATTGTCTCAATATTTTTTTTTCTCTTTATTTTGCTGAAATTTTATAAAATATTGCAATTATATAATTAATTTGTTTATTATATTAGTTATATACCATCAAATTAAAATTCATTAAAACATTTTAATAAATAAAAACAATTTTAATACACACATCGTAGTTTTTTCTTTGACTTTCACTTAGTGCACCAGTTATAGTACAAAAGGACACATCCCTAGTCATTGCTTTAAGAAATAAATACATTAGGTATCATTTGCCTGCATCTACAATCGTATTCTCTGCTTAGTGTTTTCTCTTCAATTACACTTCAGATGTAAATTCTTCTGAAAATAAGGTTTTAATTCCCTCTTTTCCTACCAAGCTGTTTTAGTCCACATTTCGAAGAAACATCCTGTGTTGTATTGATAAAATAGCTTCATCGCTCAAAAAAAGAAAAGCTTTTACCTACAACTTTCTTTTTCATTATAAGAGATTACAAGTTTTGGTAATCTTTAATAGAGTTGGTAAGTTTTGGTAAGTGTTCAGTAAGTTTTGATAGTCTTTAGACCGTAGAGTGAATCTTTAGACCGTAGAGTGAGTTAGACACAGGTTTGACTTGTCACTCTACGGTCATTGTTTGCACACATTAGACTAATTAGACAGGGACTTACAGTTTAACACACATCCATATCACCTTGCGGATTCGAACCTGAAGCTTGTGGTTCCAAAGGCCAGAGCGCTATCCAATTCACCATCAAGCAGCGAAATAAATAAGGAAAAAATCAATTCTCATTTTCGTTGTTTTACTCTTATATTTCATTACAAAATTACTTCATTCATTGAAAACTATTCACTACGCAATCCCTACTTTGCAATATGCAAATACATCTTGAAAGCCAAACAGAATAAGCCTAGGCACGAACAAGACATCCAAACCCACTGGTTAAATAAAGACACAGGCCCACCACCTAGTGCAGTGCTGTCCGCAAGAAATGGCGCAGAGGATGGGGCCGAGTGATGTATTTGATCGGTTGGTGTGGTGAAGGGAAGACGATAACCCCTGGATCATCCTCCCTCCCCCTTTCCCCGGGGAACGAAGGGGCTGTCATTGCGAAACAGAGATAAGGAGCTCTATATTGGCCACATTGCCTCTTTTTCCACTTCACCTCTTCGACCTCCTTCCTCTCTCTCTATTAAAGAGATACGATACGGAATGGAACGTGGTGGTTGTACAAAAATACACTGAGGAGTCCATGGCTCAAAATGAAAAAAAGCTGCTATCAAATACATATATTTTATCTCGGTATTTTAAAACTCGTTAACAGAGTTAGTTGTACTGTCACTATTTATTTATTACGAAGAAGGGAAATGATGGTATTAAATATGTAAAAAATCTAGAATTTGGAGTGATCTGCCGATGAATTTGGATTTTTGGTTTTTGAAGTAAAGGAAACCGGTTTGAGATTCGATGAATCAGCAGACACCAGAAATTCCTATGTATGAATCTAACTGTACGCCATGTATGAGCAACTTTACGCCACGCATGGGCAATTTTACTCTATGTATGGGTAACTTTACGCCATGTATGGGCAACTTTAATCCATGTATGGGTAACTTTACGCCAATTATGGTTAATTTTACTCCATGTATGGGTAACTTTACGCCAATTATGGTTAATTTTACTCCATGTATGGGTAACTTTAAGCCAGGTATGGGCAACTTTAAGCCTTGTATGGGAATTTTTAGTAGGTTTAAGGGGATTGATAGAAAACAAAAACCATTGATTCTTAGGGTATTCAATCCCAATGGTAGTGATACAAGAGACCAAAGTTGAAAAAATTAAAAATATTATTGATCTAAATATTACAAAATTAATAAATTTATAAATTTAGCAATGAATTTTTATAGACAAAATGAATGTAAATCTAAAAATTAAAAATGATAAAAATGATTTAATGATAATAATGATTAAGAATGAATTAATAATATCAAGTATATTCTCTTTTATTTCAATATTAAATAAAAGATAATATATTTGTATATATTAAAATTAAATTGTTTTAGTTAGGAATACAAAAAATAAAATTACACGTCACTAAGAATGGAAATGATAGGGAAATATGGGTCACAATATTATTTTATTTAATTTAGAATATAATTAATCGAATATAATAATAGGATAATTTTAGAATATCCAAGAAATGTGTATTATTGAATAGAAATGCCATGCATTCATTTTAAATTAGTAATAATAATAAAAATATTTTAATATTTTTTTCTTTTATTATTTTTCTACTTATAATTATTAAACTATATTCAACTTACGTATTTAAAAAAATTTTGATTTTAAAAAAATTTTGAAAAAAAAAATTGAAATAAATAATTCCATCTTGAAAAACTAAAATAACTGCTATTCTCCCTGAAATATTAAAAGCTTTTCAATCTCATTTTAAACCCTTTTTTTAATTAGTATATTTTTTAAAATAAAACACGACATTTTTTTTTCTTAAAACAATTTCTAATGTTTTTAGCAATAGATAATATGCTTGAAATAAATACGAAAAAGGAATATTTTCTAAAAATTAGTGAAAGTGAAATTGAAGTTGAAAAAGAATTAAAATATTAAAAGAGTATTGAAATTGAATTAAAATATAAAATGCCTTGAACAGCTTGTATTTGAATTGCGTTTAGTAACAAAACATTACTACAAAAGTTTCATAATTACTTTGATATACATGTTAATAGTTAAAATTATATTAAATTAAGAGTAGTAGTTACTATTTTGTTGGGGGAAAATAAATTTTTTTGTGGTACCTAAAGATATTTAAAATTTTATTTTATTTATCCATTGTTGAAAATATTGAATTGAATGGTTTGGACTAAAAGAACAAATGTTATTAAAATGCCTTAAACTCAAAATTTATAGAAAATATGTTTTAATGAATATTTTTTGAAAAATACTATTATATCGTGATTATGCTTTAGCAATTATTGTCAGATAAAAACATTTCAACAAATATTCCAATATTTAATTGAAATGGTTTTATCTGACCAGAATTACTTAATTATTAACAAAATTCAGTTTCAAATCAATATATTTCAATGACTTTCCAAAATTAATTTCGAATTTTACTAATCGAAATTATTTTAATTCAGAATTAATTTTACAGGAAATGTTAAAGCATAGTTGTTGTTTTTGGTATATACAACTGATAAATAAATCTTAAATTGTTAGTATCTTCGATAAAATAATTTTGAAAAGCAATTTAACAAAACATGCTTCCATAATATATAATTTATATGTAAAACATACAAAATGAAGTAAATGTTATATTGTGTATCTCTACACCTATATTTTATTAAGAAATAACTAGCCTTTAAAGTATAATAAAAAATTATTTAAATTGTACGTGGTTAGAATATAAATCACGAAGTATAACAATAATAATAATAAATAGATATTACATAAAATTTATTTTATCGTTGTTATTTGCATTATTAATCTAATTTTTTTTTAAAAATGAATTTAAAAAAAAAATATCTTAAAGAAATAAATCCATCTTGTTAGATTATAGTATTTATTATCAGTATCTTAACTAAATTTTTAATTATCAATTAAATTAATTATTAATTATTAGTATCTGCTCTAACATAATTTTGAAAAAAAATACAATGCATACTTCCATAATATATAAATTGTTTGCAAAAGATACAAAATGAAATATTTGTTATTCTGTGTATCTCTACATCTATATTTTATCAAGAAACGAACTTGCCTTAAAAATACATCAGTGAAAGATTGTTTAAAATTTTCGAGTTAGAATATAAACCATGAAGTATAACAATAATAATAATAAATCGATATTACATAAAATTTATTTTAAAATTATTTTATAGTTGTTATTTAATTATAGTTAAATAATTGTCATTAAATGTAGTTTATTTAGTTGTTATTTAATTTTCTTATTAATATTTGCATTATTAATAAGGAAATTTTTTTCTCAAACTTATTCGACCCAATCTAGTTATATTTATTCTTATATAATCAACAAATTAAAACTATATGCATGTTCTTATATAACCAAGAGATTAAAACTATGTACATATTATTATTTAACCAGCAGATTAAAACTGTATTTTGGCAAATTAGGCAAATACAACTATGTAATTTCCCTTTACACTACAAAAAAATTCCTCATTCCCTCCTATCCACCAAAGATGGGTAGCTTGATGTACATACACCGATCAACATAACACTGTCCATACACTTGTAATATTCCAAACATCCAACCCAAACATTTGAAGTGGCACTTGTGGCAGTTTATTTTTATTTCCCCAACCGCAATTCTCATGAAACGAACTATATATTTTTACATCGAAATCACTTCGCCCCAAAATAATTTCCAAGTGCCTCTTCCTTAAGAACAGGGTTTCATATTGGAGATAATGCAAGAGTTTCATTTCAAGTCCTCAGTGTCTTCTGAAATTTTCTGGCATTAAATGTCCAGAAAAAAAAAGCAGCATTCGTTATGTAAACATGGAGAGGGTTTGGATTTCTTTTGCAGAAGATCTTCTTTATGAGTTTCCGGAGAAGATAACATAAACAAGGGAGATACAACTGTCCCTGGGCATCTTACTATTTTACATTCCTCCTACACTTAAGTGTGTGTGTGTTCTGTCTCTTCCTGCTTCCATTTCCTATTAAAACCCAAGAGATTTGAAGATGAGCCCCTGAAGATGTTGCCTACTTCAGACATAAATATCTCGAGTGAGCTTCAGACAGACAGAGAGGGAAAAAAAATTGATGATCTTGGAAAAAAAGTAGTGTTGAGGCTAATGAGTTGAAGCTGAGAGTTATATGAAAAAACTAATAATAATCTCATCTCTGATAAGATGGGAAATATTCTTAATTTTTTTGTTGATGAATGAGCGTGGAAGTTAGTTTTTGGTGAAACGTTTTTTGATCATATTCATTATTTCTGAGGTAAAAGAGATAGAGAATTTAGATAGATAGAAGCAAACAATTTTAGACATTTAAATTATAAAGAATTAGTTAAATCAATGATTTTTTAACATCGTACACAAAACAAATTTTATTATTCAGAAATTTGTCTCATAGTTTATAAATTAATATTTATGACAAAAGTAAATATTTAAATATTATCTAATCTTTAATTATAATTTTTATTTTTATTCCTCTATTTAAAAAACAGATTGAAACCAATTAATGAATAATTATTCAGCGAGAAACCTATACATCATGAATCTGTATCTTATTTTATGCTTAATATCCTGAATCTGTATCTCATCCTATGCTTAATATAATGAAAATGTATCTTATGTTAATATCATGAATCTGTATTTTAACATATATTCTTAACTTATGCCGTAACTACTTGCAAAAACTTCAAATAAGTTTTAAATTGAAATGTAAACAAATTTTTCTCAATGATTTTTGTAAATACACCAAGCATATATAATACGATACTAAATTTATAGATAAATTACATTACGAATAATTTGATATGCTCATGTGTTTATTTCATTTAGCCCCATACAAAATCTCATATTTATATATTTTTAATTGCTTTGTTTATTTAAGTATTTTATGCACTAATTATAGATGCTTAGTATTCAACGTCTAGATAGTTCATCTTATTAATTAATGTTGTATTTTTTTAGATAATCGTCGTTTTCTTTATTCATATAATACTAGTCTTTGTGTCATAAATAAAATTGAATTACTTACCATTGTGTTTTAAAATAATCTTTAAAAAATTGTGTTGCCTGTGTAGACTATAAAATTTTAGCAATTATTTCTTTACATTTCCAAATTATCTTTACATTTTTCCAAATTATCTTTGCATCTTCTTTACATTTTGAAAAAACTTATATTACGGGAAAAAAAGGAAAAAGTTTATAAAGCTATTTACTTACGAGTCAACAAATTTGCGTGATTGTAATGCATACTTTGTATAATTATGTATAATATGAATTACATTTCTAATTATAATACGTTACTAATTATTACATAATTATATCTTTGCTGCTTTAACCATAATATTCTTTTCAAAATATAGTTAAAACACTTGCTTTCATTTTTAATAATTTCAGTGACCGTCAGGCGTAGATTTGTTGCTGTTCTGAACCTGAAATACTCTAGTAGGCTCTGTGGCAATCACCACGTTAAACGAACATTATGGCAATCCCCATGTTAAAATGAGATTATGGCAATCATTACGTTAAACGGAGATTATGGATATCACCATGTTAAACGGAGATTATGGCAATCACCACGACGCTGTAGCTCCCGGTCTAGTTAGCCCATAGTGTGCAAAAAATGACCGTAGAGTGACAAACCAAACCAGTCTGTGGCAATCAAGATTATTACTCTCCATATAGATGTATCACGTTTCCCGTTCTTACCAAAAACGTTCTGACCATTAGTGCCTCACCATTGTATGGATGGTCTGGCAGAGAAAGTAACTAGCAAAAGGATTGTTTGATTTCTGTATTTATTTCTTTTATGGTTATCGGAGTAATTATAATTCTTAAACTCTCGTTTTTATAGTTTTCTGTAATTTACTTCTATGCATTGTATTTTTTTATAATTATGAAGTAAGAGAAATCATCTGCCTGAAGAGAGGCAAAGAAAAAAAACTGAAGGGAAAGAAGAAACTTACGTCAACTCCCACTTTTCATTGACTAACAGGTAATAATTGCTGGGTAATTGTCCCATGAAACGGATTAAAGTGATTAGTTCATTTATAAGCTTTCAATCATTATGAAATAGTTTTCAAATATGGAATGAATAATATTATCTTGAAAAATAGTCTTCTAAAATAATAACAAAATAACTCGAATATACTTGAAAAAAATTTGTTATTCTATCCGAGTATATCTTTACAGTATTTCCGAAATACTCCATTAATCACTGAAAAAAAATCTTTCGTCTCTCTAATACAATCACTATACTGTACACTATATCCATTTTGTATACATTAAATTAGATTTCCTTTTTCAACCAAATACTTCGCAACTGAAATATTGCTTTTGGAACATCAGTACTTTTTACCACCTCTAAGGTACCCTTTTTTCTCCACTCCATTTACTGGTATCCTATTTTACTCTTAATATATCGAAACACAAGTAAGATTGCAACATTCGGCGATAAATAAAAAGCAGTTCACTAGATAAATTGAGCAAATGCCGAATCTTCTTGCCGGCGTTATCGTTTGAAGGGGGTGGGGGGTGAGCAGGGGAGTAGGAAAACGAACGCTTACAGCGAAAATGTCTCAATTTACGAGCATAAGGAACCTCCGCCAGGACACTTACAACTGAAACACATTTCACAGAAAAGGGAGAATTTCTTTATATATTGTTTAATCAACCCTTTTTACTCCAACAGTAAACGAGGTACATTTTCGTATTTCAGGAAAACACATCAGCAAACAAAATGAGTTCTTTTTGCAGTACATCTGTCGAAGCGATAAAATTCCGCAAGTGTAAACCTTTCTTTAATGGATTCTCATTTAAAAAGGATGTTAAAAGAGCTGAAAACACCCGAGCAAACGAAACTGTGTTTTTCTTTTTCGGTTCTCACATTATTTATTTCTTTTCCGTTTGCGTTCCCTGCGATATCTAAATAGTTCTGGAGTTAGATGGTTCGTCTGTTAGAAAAGACTTATTGGATGTCAAGAGGTCTATTTAAATTTATTTCAGAAACGTTGTACATAGCTTCAGTTGGTTTTTTTCTCCCTGTCGCATCTACGTTTCGTTTTGGATTAGGATAAAAGAAGGTTTTCTTATCACTGTACTTGATGGACTAGCATTTGTTCCTTTTAGTTACTAATTTAACAACATTTAATAAATAACATCAGTGAGGAAATTAATTGTCTCTGTTACAGACATAAATTTTAATTGTGTGTACTTTTGCTTTCTAAAATCAAGAATTGATCTGAGATAATTCACTATAGATTCAACATTGATCAGAGAGCAAAGCAGAAGGGTGTATTTGTGTTGCTACCTTACACCTAATCTGGTGCAACCATAATTAGAAATGAAAGCCTCCAAAAATAAAATATCTCCGGTTTTCTACTCTACACCCTTATCCTTTTACTTAATGTAGGTACTTGCTGGAATACAGATTTATTCCTGATGTTTATATTAGTTGATTTCTAACATTTTGTTTAGCTTCTTGTAAACTTACAAAAACAAATTCAAATTCAAATGCCAATATGCTAATTTGTAAGCCTGTCAATGATATCTCTCCGAAAGATTTACTAAAATAAAATACAGTTTGGTATATCTCTCTATGATCATTTTGTACACACCTTGGGTTAATTTTACATCTCCAAGAGAAGTATCTCTGGTTTCCTACTCTCCATCCTCTTCTTTTTACTTAATGCAGGTACTTACTGGAATACATATTTATTCCTGGCGTTTTTGTTACAATGATTCCTGATTTTTACTTCAGCATCTAGTAAGCTTACAAAAAAATTCAATTCAAAAGCCAATATGCTAATCTGTAGACTTCAATGATATCTCTCCGAAAGATTTACTAAAATAGAATAAACATCATTAAAAAACTTTGAAACGCAATGTCATATTTTATTGTTAATAACACATTGAAAAGTTTCAGTACAGCATTTTTCTAATATTAAATTGTTTGCATTTTTAAATAAACATGGGTTTGACTGGAGTGACTAGATTTGGTTGGGTTTGTCACTCTTTGGTGATTTCGTCTTTTTGTGCCCCCATTTAGACTTGGATCTACAGGACCTGGAATCTAAGTCAAACATCCGTGAAACAGTCAGGGTTCGAACCTGAAGCCTGGGGTACCAAAGGCCAGAGCGCTAGGCAATCAGATCGCCAAGCGACCAGAGCTCGGTATCGCAGGTTTCGGGTTCGAGTTCTGGCCGTGGCATAGATTTTGTAGTAGTTCGGAATCCATTTTAAACTGTAGGTCCCAGTCTAATATGACTGTTGAGTGTAGTGCTGACAACCCTATCCCGTAAATAGAAAAATCTCCTGTCTCATAATCTGCCAGTAGGCAGACGACCTTGGCCTACCATGAGGCTATTGTTTCAATGAAGAACAAGAGTTAATACATACATTATTTTATTCCTTTTCATTAAAGTATTAAATTTTGTTTCATATCTTTACTATAACAATTACATTTAGTAGTCTACTATTAAGTTTAAAAATTTACTCAGGAATTCAAAAGTAGAATGTACGTGTTTTGTACAGCACATTCGCTAGAAGATTGATTAACATTTCCGCTATTTCTATAAACGTCTAAAATATCATATTAAACTTTAAAAATTCATCTTTTATTCATTGCTTCTATTTCCAAAAGCCACCCGCTATTAGTACTGTGAAGCTTCCATTTTGTATACAGTAGCTATTATAAAAGTTAAGACAAATCCCAAGCTTTATGATAATACTTTTATGGGTACTTCCACACATACTTAGTCTCAAATTGCAATTTTCAGTGTTCATTATATTTCCATAAAAGGTTCAAATTGGAAAGATAAACACACTTCCATATTCCAACTGTTGAAATTACCTACTCCAGATCCCCAGGTACAAAAAGATTAGTCATCTATTTATTAAGAAGCGTCATATGGCCGCTGGCATTTTTATCTTCACTTAGCATAACAATCGAATACGTCCCTCATAATCAGCTTATAGCGGGAAAGAGTTTAATAGAAGCTGACTGCTCTCTCGGCCATCCCCTAAGCTTGAACCTTTTGTCTTGAAGATTTCGCCGAAAAGGGCTTTTGATCTGATTATCTACCCCCTTCTACCTGATATCAGAGAACTTAATGCTATTTTCTCTAGATCCCGATTAGGGCGCCTATAAAGCTCTCAAACATTAGGTGGAATCGATCATTGCTGCTAATAGTGCATCTGAGCGTTAAAAGCATTGCTGTCAAAAATATAAAACTGATTTGTACTGAAGATGTTGGAAAAAAATATTGGTTACTCTGAGTAACGTGCTTTAGCCAGTTTTTGGGTTCTTTTTTATAGGGAAGAAAGCCTATTAGATATACTGATATGTGTGTATTGAAAGATTATATTAAGTCCTTCTGATTTTCTTTCTGTTTGCAATACATGTAAGAAGATTATGTTGTGATAGTTTTTTTTTTTTTTTTTTTTTGAGTTTAAGATTAATTTGCTAAATTTTTTAATATAATTCGACGTGAATTAATACTTTTCATTTTATTATAAAATAATTAGTTTTTTTTTTGTTTTAAAGGTTTAACGATAGTGATAAAAATGCAAAGGATTTCATTCTAAATATTTGCATAATTGAAGAGCATACAAAAAGTTAATAAAAAGCGCATGAAAAAATTTAGAATGATTTAATATGCACTCATTCTAAGCCAATGATATTTGAGCTTAAAGTCATAGGTTTGGTTTGTCGTTCTACGATCATTTTGCGCACACTTTAGACATATTAGACTGAACCTACTGCTTAATGTGAATTCCGAAACACTAACAAACGTCATCAATAGTAATGAATACTACAAACGAACGAGCATTTAATCTCTCCTGGTAGTAGAAGCAATTATCCTTGCTTTTAAATTCGAATACAATTTGTGGTGATAGCGGCAAAATTTATCAGCATCAAACCACCTGATTGGGGTTTACTAATTTTTTCCAATACAAGACACACCTGCAGAAAATTGCCTCTGAACCTCCTTTTCGGAAGTATTGTTCTACCTATCCTTCTACTGGATGTAGAGCTTGTATATGTGTGTATAGTCCAACTACATATGTATATGTACATACAGCCCAACTGTGTGTGCATGCATGGTCCATCTATCTATATGTATTGGACTACCTGATTGGGGTTTAGTATAGTCCAACTACGTATGTGCATGTGTGTATAATTCAACTATGCATATATATAATCCAACTGTGTATGTGTATATGTGTATAGTCCAATTGTGTATGTGTATAGTCCAACTGTGTATGTGTATATGTGTATAGTCCAATTGTGTATGCGTAAAGTCTGAGTAACACTCATTCTTGTACATTTCTACCATACGGGTGTAAATGGCACCACGGTAAACTGCCGGACACTAAAAAGAAAAAAAAAATATTTAATGTATTTGATATTTTTTGAGTAAAAAAGGGAAAATTTCGCGTTGCTTATTATAGTATTGCAAATGAATTTGGCATTGTTTATATCATAATAAATTACTAATAAAATTAATATGTCATGGAATGGAATTTCTTAACCAAATTTTCAAATCATACTCAAATAAAATATTTGCTTCTATTTTTAAATCATAATTTTCAATCTGTTTTTAATATGTGAAATGATTAATTTGCATTAAATTTATTTATTTGTTTAACAATGAAATAAATTATGATAATTATTTTCAAAGGAATGTTATTTTTTTAACTCGTAACTCACTAATTCGTAAAAATAGAATTATTTAATTAGGCTTGTACTTTTTTAAGTGCTTTAACAAAAGTATGTTTCGTTAAATTCTATTTTTCCCTCATTTTTTTAAATTTCTCTCTTTCTTTATTAGAAAATACGCTTCGTAAACTCCTGTTAATTTTCATTTTGTGCATAATACACCTTTCTTTTAAATAATTTCTGATGTTTTAATAAGATAATACAAACATTACACAACCTAATTTCATTTTTTAGACCAAACAATTTTTTTTTCAGCAAAAACTCACACTTGAGAGTTAAAAAAAAGCCTTCTTTTTTTTAAAAAAAAAAAAAGATGCCTTAATTCGAAACGATATAATGATAATTTTATTCCCCTCGCTTAACACTTTCACATTCGAGCAATTTTTAAATATTATATTCCGTGAAAAATAAAAAAAAAATAAAAACAGAAAAACGAAAATAGCCTATCTTCCTTCTGGGCATTAAAAAAAAATTACAAAAAATAATAATAAAAAAAAACTGAGAGCGAATCTCGCCTTAAATCAAGGACCCCAGCGACAAGTCGAGAACAAAAATTACTCTTCCTGGGGAGTCAGTAATTACTATTTAATTCTAATTTCAAGCAAAATTATTGTTACTTGTCATCTATCTAATGAGCTCTCTTGAGTGTGAGGGGAAAAAAATTTAAAAAAAAAAAAAAAAAAGACTAACTGCGAAAAGTATGGAAAAATTAAAGACTTAGAATGATAAAAAAAATATTAAAAAAGTCGATCTTTTTCATCTTTATGAAAAATATCTTTATGAATTTTTTTTTCTCGCGTCCTCCTTATTCTCCCACCCTAACCCCCTTTCGCTTAATTTTTCAGAGAGAGAAGTGGCCAGCTTTATAGCAACGTAATTACATTTTAGTATGCAAGCGAGGCAAAGCCTCTCAATTACAGGCGCGTGAATTAAGCTAAGAGGGTGGGAAGTGGCACAGGGAATAAAGGAAAGGAATAAAAAAAAAAAGAGCCCTACATACATAATTACGTACGCTCTGCTCACTCGGCAGAGTGGAGGGCTGAGCATTAAGAGAGAAAAGAGGAGGGCGAAAAAACTTCAATTATTCAAATTATGTGGTTACTGTTACTGATTAGAGGCGACAGGAACCATCTTTTGTCTCTCTCAGGATTCCCCGGGTTTCTTCCCCCTATCGCTACATTTTTCGAATGCTTATTGTGCTGCATTGCCCTCCTAGTTTTTATTTCATTGGTGGTATTATTCGATGGATGTTTTTTCGTTCTTAAGTGGAAGCTTTGTCCCTCTACCTCCCCCAATATGCGCATGGAAGCTTCCAGAAAGAATGGATGCAGAGGTTCTCCTGTTATTATGGTATGGTGGAAAGTGGTTAATTAAGTTTTACATTTTCATCATTTGTTGAGTGGCATGTGCTTCCAAGATATAAACATACCAAAACTATATGGAGTCGGGAAGTTTTATTTTTTTTTCTACTAGTGTAGTACATTTTATGCTTTTCGTCACATGATTGCTTTGTTTGGTTGTTCATATGTCGTAATGTTATTTATGCTGTAGTTTGTTATAAAGATAAAATTTTCCTTTTTTGTTCGGAAATATAAAATTTTATGTTAATCTTTGGATTATAGTTTACTGATATAGAAGAACTGATATAAAGATTTAACGAGAATTATTACAGTTGTAGGGAAAAATGATTAATTAATTTTGATAAATAGCATTAGATTTTAATTTTCGTTTTTCTTTTAAAATTTTTAATGTTTTTCTTCTTTTTTAATTTACATATATATTTTCTTTATTTAAATTATTATTTTATTTTTTCAGATAATGTGTGTGAGTTATTGTGTTTTTGAATAGTGATAATTTTTATGATCCATGTACTAATTTACTTTACATTTTTTTTTCCTTTTGTATTTTAACAACTAAACTATAAATGTTTTTAAAGTGGATAGAATATGTGCATCAAAACAAATGTCGAGAATTGAATGAGAAATAAGGAAGAATACTACTAAATTCTTTGATAACAATTGATTAAAAGATTTCTTTTTTTGATTTATCATTGCTTTTTAAAAATAATTTTGAAAATGTAATTAATAAATTTGAAAGAAAATGTTTCTTAATTGTCAAACTCATATCTTTAGTCCGAGTTTTTCAAAATAATTGCATTTTTTATATTTACTGCCTTTTTAATAATAATATTAACAATTAGTTCATAATATTTTGCATTTTTTTATTATGAAACAATAAATAACTTTATAAAATAATTTTCTCTAAACATTATGAAATCAGTTTTACTTAAAAGAATATTAAAATTCTCTAGTATAAACTGCAATGATTCATACTATGTATATCAATACATTTTATAAGATGGCAATAAACAAATAAAATTATCGGATCAATAAGATTTTAATTTTATAAATTTTGATTATTTATAGAATTAAAAATATGAAATATGCGCTTATTTTTCAGAAGTGGTCTTTTTATCATGTGATCTTGTTCCATTGTGCATATCTATTGTTAAATTACGAACATTTTAAACTATTTTTTGATTATCTTTTTCTAACTTCCATTAATTTGTTTTATATTAATGTAAAAAATTAAAAAAGTAGAAATTCATTAAAAATATGTTATATGCTTACTATCATATGAATAATTACATACTAATGTACAAAATTAAAGAAGAAATCATAAATTGATACGTAAGAAGTAATACTGTTTAAAAATAAGTTAAAATAATATAATAGCGAATAATATGGACGTAAGTCATATGTTAAGATTAGAGGAGCATTAAAGGAGTGTTAAGATTAAAAGCGCATTTTAAACTTCAGTTTCTTAAAATCTATAAATTTTAATTAGCCTAAACATAAGAAAACTTATTAAAGTTTAATCTAATTAGCAGCTGTGTAACTATTACACATTTACGTCTTCTTGGTAAATCTTTTACTTTTTGTTTATATAAATCTTCACCAGACAACTAATTTTACTCTCAATCTGTCAATTTTAAATCAATAATATAGATTTCATAAATTATATTTTCTGGAAGTTCAAAAATCCTCCATCAGTTTGTTCTAAAGGAAAAAAAAAATTCTTCAATAAATGCAAATTGGCGTAACATGAATATCAGGTTTTTTTAAAATCAAATACCAATTTTTTTCGACTCATGGCCCAGTAGAAAAGTGCACAACAGCATTCTGGAAGATTCAGTTGCTAATCGCTTGGTGGTGTCCGATTAACCATCTACATTCAAAAACTAGAAGATTCGTGTCCGATTAACCATCTACATTCAAAAACTGGAAGATTCGTGTCTGATTACCACTCTACATTCGGAAACTCGAAGATTCGTGTCCGATTAACCCTCTAAATTCAAAAACTAGAAGATTCGTGTCCGATTAATCCTCTACATTCAGAAACTGGAAGATTCGTGTCCGATTAACCCTCTAAATTCAAAAACTAGAAGATTCGGGCCCGATCAACCCTCTAATTTCAAAAACTAAAAGATTCGTGTCCGATTAACCCTCTAATTTCAAAAACTAAAAGATTCGTGTCCGATTAACCCTCTAAATTCAGAAACTGGAAGATTGGTGTCCGATTAACCCTCTACGTTCAAAAACTGGAAGATTTGTGTCCGATTATGAGAACATATGTAAATGATTATCACAGACTTCCATACTGCCTAGTGGAAGTTTGCAGGACAAGTGCACTTAAGAGGTGTACAAAACCATTTATGTACATTCCGACGTACAAAAGTAAATATCAGAATTAATATCATCAGAGCATTAAAAAAAATAACATAATGCTTAAAAGTTTATCTGACAGACCGATTTTTCCTTTAAAAAAAAAAGTGATTACGCCAATTTCAAAAAGCTTGCCGAACCGCGAACATCTCTAATTGACTAACTCAAAGCTCTCACATCGTGTTCTACTTGTCAGCCAGTCTCGAGGTTTTTACTTGAGTGGTCTCGTATCGTGTTCTCGGTGGTCACGAAAGCGCCGACACAGAGTAACGAGACAAGATTCAGGTGAGCCACAGTTCCTCAGGAAGTAGGCTTGTCGTTTTTAATTTACCTTCTAACGTCCCACCGGAGACGGGGGCGTTTTCATAGAAACGACTTATTAGATCACTTTTCAAGTAGCCTGCAATGGCTTCTCGGTTTCTAAACGAAACCCATCAGACTTATAAATGGTACGAAAATAAAGAAGGACAAAAAAAAATGACAGGAGGTATAAATCTGTAAAGCGATGAGATGTGACGTTTCCTCTGCGCATTCTTTGAAGTAAAATAAGTGGAAAAAGTAAAAGGAAAACGCCTGGTTCTTGGGTACGCTCGCAGGTGTGTCGGCACAAAAGAAGAGTCATGTTAAACCTTTCAATTAGACGCTAAATGGTGTTGAAATAATAAAAGAGACAGGCAGAAACATTGGCCTTTCAATGGCGATGTAATGTCTCTTCTAATTGGTGTGAATTGTTGGTACCCAGACTTTTTCGTGCAGCAAGTTCGTTGAATTTGATTTAAGAAGTTCACTCACTCATACTTCCTCGGTACTTTTTCTGTTCTTATAAAATAAAATGTAGAGAAAATAATTTTAAAGAAAATATTACATTTAAACGTGAGTCATTGTTTCTAAATGTATAAATTATTTAACACAAAACCTACTCTAGTTAATTAAATGCATTAAATTCGGTGAATTAAATATTCTTATACTTTATTACTTATGCGTTGCGCATTATATTTTGTATTATTTAAATAATTATTAAGCAACACTTTATACTAAAAATTACTAAATTAAAATTTGACTCTCTTAAAATTTAACATTAAACAAAATAAAATTAGCGTTATGATAGCAATTAAATTAAAGTTAAAGTTAAAGTTAACTAATTAACGTTACATTTATATTTAACTAATTGACCTTACATTTAACGTTATAACACAATAAAATTTAAGAATTTTACTCAAATCTAATTTGACTTCAAATGTAACAAAACAACGTGAAAATTGTCTTATAAAATTTAAAATGAAATTTTAGTATAATGCATCGTTAAAAATTAAAATAAGTTTATTTTTTAAAATAATTTATATTTATTATTATTTCTTTCAATTGAAATTCAATAAAATATTTGAATAAGGAATAAAATTAATAACAATCCTTTTTACATCACTTTCATTTTCAATCTATTAAATCTGAAAACCATAATTGAAATAACTTATGCTTTATCAACATTAAAAATTTACATTATTAGTATCACATAAATTTAATAAATTAGTTTGCTTAGAGTTTGTGTTTTCATGGTAATGTGCCTAATATCATCAGATGAATCAATTTTTCATGTTTATACTTTATTACTTGTTATGTTCCGCATTATATTTTGAAATAGTTAAATAAGTATTAAGTAACACTTTAGATTTAAAATTACAGAGTTAAAATTCGATTACCCAAATTTAACAAAACAACGTGAATTTTTTAATTTAAATTTTACTGTAATGCATATTTAAATGTTAAAATAGATTAATTTTTGTTAAGATAATTTAATCTTATAATTATTCTTTTCATTTGAAATTCAATAAAAAATGTGAATAAGGAACAAAATTAATAACAATCCTTTTTACATGATTTTCATTTTCAATCTATTAAAACTGAAATCCATAATTGAAATATGTTTGTTTGATCAACATTAAAAACTTATGTTATTTACATTATTATTATCAAATAAATTTTAATAAATAAGTTTGTTTAGAGTTTGGTTTTCCATGTTAATGTGTCCAGAATCATCAGACGAATCAATAAGGACAACACAATTTTTCATGTTTATACTTTACTACTTATATATATATTATTGTTATATGATGAAATATTATATTTATATCATTAAATATTTAAATAACTATTAAGTAATACTTTAGATTTAAAATTACTGAGTTAAAATTCTATTACTCAAATCTAATTTGATTTTAAATTTAACAAAGCAACGTGAAAATTATTATTACTTGTTTCATTTAAAGTTTAATGTAATGTATCTTTAAATGTTAAAATAGATTTATTTTTGTTAAGATAATTTTTTATTATTATTGCTTTCAATTAAAATTCAATAAAAATGTGAATAAGGAACGTAATTAATAACAATCCTTTTTACATCATTTTCATTTGCAATCTATTACCATGAAATGGCCATTTTTTTTGTCATGTTTAATAAAATATTTCACATGATATATTTTACATTATTCCTAATGTACATAAAGGAAAATCTTAAGATTTCAAAATTTAAACTTCATAACAATTTACCGCTTTTTCAAACAACAATAATGTCGATTTTTTTTATTCAGTATTCACGGAAATATAAAAAACATTTTCGCATATCTCTCCACAGGCCAAATCTCTTCCAATAACAGCATTTCTTGGAAGATTTTCTTTCAGTGAAACAGTTGCCACCTCTTCCACTCGAAATTAATTTAATTTGCAAAGGCTCCGAGAGGGTGCAAAATAAGGGGAAGGGGAAAAAGGGGAAAAATTAGAGCATCAGCGAACATTAATCATTAAATTTTGACAGGAAGATTTTTAATTAAAACAGGAGGGATTATGAATCTGAGTTCGCACTGGCGACGCAGAACAGAAAACACGATGAATGACATATCCTTGATATTTGCGACAACAATTTTTCAAAATTAATCGCAGAAATTCCTCCCCTCCGCGCTTTTAAGACTAATAGACAGGAACAAGTAATAAATATCTGCGCCAAATGCGAGTTGTTTTAGCGCCACGGAACTCTGTGGCGTCGTCTCGGGGCTTGACAAGAGGTGTCACTTGCTGCATCCGCTGGGCGAATTTATTTTCGGAGACTTCTGGCTGACTCACGATTGTTGCAAATGAATGGCGTAAATGAGAAAAGTCGTTTAAAATACAGCGTTTCAGAGATTGCTGGAAGTGTATTAAATCAGCAACGTGCCAGGAGGTGGCAGTGATTATCGTACGTTCAGCTCAACAGAATGTCATTCATTGCATCCAATCTAAGAAGCTATAAGAAATATATTTTAAATTTAAGTGGCATACGTGACACGTCTAAACGTGATACTAAAATTTTATAAAATTGTAAAGATAATAATAGATGTCCAATTATATGTGAAAATATATAATGTTGATGTTCAATTATATATGAAATTCTGAACGAAATCAGCGAGTATGGATTCTTTTCTATTGTACAATATGAAAATTGAGAAATATATATTTTATCATTGTAAAAAGGCAAATAAACTTTATTCAGAAAATAAATGATCTCAGTACCAATTAGAAAATATATTTATGCTAGTTTATTTAGATATCGTTATGGCATTTCCTGTCAAAACGATATCTAAACAACTTGCGTCAATTAACTAGTGACTTTGCGTCTATTAACTTATGTCACTTGCTGCATCCGCTAAGTGAATTTATTTTTAGACTTCTGTCTAAAGGACGGACTGACAATTCTTGCAATGAAGTCGTTTAAAATACAACGTTTCAGAGATTGCTGGAAGTGTATTAAATCAGCACAGTGCCAGAAGGTGGCAGTGATTATCGTACGTTCAGCTTAACAAAATATCAGTCCTTACATTCAATCTTAGAAGCTATAAGAAATATATTTTTATATTTAAGTGTCACTAAAAGTGTTATAAAACTAACTAAACGTGACACTCACTAAAAATTTTATATAATTGTAAAGATAATAAAATTTGTATTAATTAATTATTTGCAAAATTATAAGTAAAACATGAAAATTTAACGAATCAGGAGTATGGACTTTAAATGATTTCTGTTGTATTGTACAATATAAAAATTAAGAAGGGGACAAAAAGAAACGCATATTTTCTTATTATAAAAGGGCAAATAAATTTTATTTAGGAAATAATGATATCAGTAACACTTAAAAATATATTTATGTTAGTTTAGATAATATTATAGTATTTTTTGTGTATGTGTTGATAAAAAGAATTAACAGACAATTTAAAGTCATATCTGCATGTCCTTGAAATTTGTCTATGTATGAATCTTTGGAGTATGGAAAAAAATCTTATGTTTTTTAATGCGATTATTCAAAGTTCGAATTAAAAAAAAATACACTAATTGACATTGTTTTTTGTTCAAATGAAGAATTTTAACATTATTTTAAAAACGCATAAGGTTAATTTCATTACATTACAAACCTACGCAAAAAAAAAATTTCTTTTTTTCTTTATTGAGAAAAAGGGGTATAATTCTTTTCGCAATTTTTGAAGTTTAACAATAAAATTGAATTTTGGAAGCGTAGTTTCATTTTCTATTTTTTATATAATTCCCTTTTTGCTTAAAACATTAATAATTGTAGATTTTTGTTCATTATAAAAACATTTAATGTAACCAAGTAAAAAATATAATATATTCAAATAAGCATATGTGAAAATACTTATTTGTTAATGTTTGTATCACTGAGACAAGGAAATGTCCTGCATTCGTTTGATGCTGAATGATTTTGAATACAGTGTTATGTTTTAAAGGCATTAAATCATGAATATTTTGCGTGAACTAAACGTGCTCTCCCAATGCTTGTAAAAAAGAGACGCAAGCAAATGTAACGAACGTCTGCTACCCTACATGGCAGGAATAACGTATCACTTCCTCTCACGAAACTCGCTTGCCACTGTTCCAATGTCGTGTGTTGGACAACGATGACAATTAAGTTGCGTGATCCAATCACTGGCGACAAACATATTCGTGGGTAATTAAACGCAGTGCCGTATGTCATACAGGGTCAGGGATAACACATGTCTATCATATCGATAGCACTGAAATCATGAGAACGTGAGGTTAACTTGTGTTATTAATCTCATGACCCCATAGCAACCAGTATGGACAGAATACTCAATATGGAAGTGATACATAGTAAATTTTACACTTCATTGTTAAAAAAAATTATCCTGGGGGTAATTTAAGTTAATTTTCATGATAAATGAGCTACAAAATTATTTTAATCAAAATTAAATGTATTTGTTTTACTTTAAATGAAAGTGTGTTTAATGTATTTTATTTGGTAAGATTATCAATAAATATGTAATAATACCTCTACAGATGTTGCAGTTATGTGTGTGCAAAGATTATTAATAAATATGTAATAATGCCTCTTCAGATGTTGCGGTTATGTGTGTGCAATATTTTATGTCTTAAAACTTTTAACGTTTTTTTTTTTAATTTCCAATCGCAAGGCAATAAAAAAAATAGAAAAATACAAAATAAAGAAGAAAAGGCACACAAAAGAGTCCAACAAATTTGACCGAAGTCATTGCCTTAAGATTTCTCTAGCTGGCAAGTATTTCGACGTCCCGGATTCGCCATGAAGTGTCAAGCAAAGATGGAGATGATTTCTGTTTATTAGTTCTACCAAATCACAAAGAATTTGCAGTTTGGTTCGTTAAAAATCCCAATGGGATGTAGATGTCCATTAGATCAGTTCTTTTTTTTTATTGAGACAAGTCACCATCATTCCATTGCAATGAATGCATGCCTACCGGACGACAGTTCGGATAGTAAAGAGAACTCATGCCGAAAACTGTAGACCGCTTAGCCGTATAGAACGTAGCCCAGAGTGTACCACTAGGAGGTAGGTCTACATTGCACCCCATAGGTATACATCCGTAGATCTATATTGCACCTATATATTTTGCATCCCCGGAGGTCTACATTGCACCTGCATATCCTGCATCCCTGTAGATCAACATTGCACCTATATATCCTACAACCCCGTTGGTCTACATTGAGCCTATATATACTACATCCCCGTAAGACTACATTGCATCTAAGTATTCTACATCCCCGTAGGATCTTTAACATAAGTCCATTAAAATGCAATTTTTACCGCTAAATTAATTATATTTCTATTTCAAACGAAAACAAAAGACAAGAAAAATACTTAATTGCTTCCGCTTTAATTAATTTTTAATTTAGTAAATAATTCAGAGATAGAAACGTTTTATTTGTAAGGTCTCTCAACGATAGAGATATTCTATTTGAATTTTAATTGAACAGAATAATATCGCAATAAAGGTGCTGAAATCTTCTTTTTATTTTCTTTTTATCACTTTTGCTTCTACTTAATTTAGCAAAAGTGTTTATCGTCTACTGATTAGCATAATTCAGTGTCTCATTTGCAACTAGAAAGCGACAGATGTGTAAGAGAGCAAAAACAAAAGCGAAAATGTACTAAAACATGAATAGGCGGAATGGTAATAAGAAAAGAGGCTGGAAAACTTGTGTTTTCAGATGTCTGACTAGAATTTCTCATCTAACTGAAATTCTTAATGCAGTCGAGAAATCTTGGAGTGTCTTTCGCCATCTTTGGTCACGAAATATAAATATTTTAGGCAAAATTTGTAACTGTATTATAATACCTATATACTTAAAAACGATAAAAATGTCATAATACTTAGCACAGTTATACTTATCAATATTTTTATTAGTTAAATTTTCATTTATTTATAACTGATTTTTAAACATTGATCACAACAGCCCCCTCCAAATCTAACAGAACACCCAATTTAGACTGTTTAAATAAATTAACAAATTTTTGGCTAATGAATAAAATTTAATGTTCAAATTTTTAAAATTGTTTAAAATTATTAATATTGATTTCTTTTATAAAATGTGGCAATCATTGTCATAAAAAATTATTATAGTTTTCACTAACTATATGGCGTAGAAAATAAATTTAAATAATAATAATTCTATACATCTATAACAACTTATAGAATCACATAAAAAATATTATATATAATATGACGCACCTTTAAAATTTATAACCATACCGCTTGTTGTAGAAATTTCTCCTAATTCTCAGAATGTTAGAAAAGAAGTCTTCAGTTACATAAGTGTATTTTAGGAATCCATTTGGTGAAATTTTCCTGTACTTTTAATATCCTTATATTTTATTTTCCTGGTCCATTTAGCCCATCTCATGGCCCAATGGAAATATTCTCAGACAGATTCAATTCCGTTCGCGGCATGGAGGAGTTAAGAAACAAGGAAACCTGATGTCGATTGTGACAATATATGCAAAATCGTCTCGCTTAGATAGCCAGGCTTGTTTTGTGGGAGTCTTCCAGGTTTATTCCCGTACAACACGTAAATATGTGGCAGTTATATCAAAGAAATCCTCCAAGAAGGTACTATTCTCCTCTGATGGGCCGTAGGTGGGCTGTGGTTTACATAAGTGGGCCACCAATGTTAAAATACAAATAAATAAATAAAAATAATAATAAATAAAAATAAAAAATAAAAAAAAAAAAATAAAAATAAAAATACATAAAAATTGTCTTATAAATTTTAACTAAGCATCTTTTCATAGATGCCTAATAAAGAATATTTTAAAACTTAGTATATATAAGAAAAAAATAAGTATATATTTTACATAATTCTTGAACCATATTAGAATGAAATTGCCTTGTACGATTTTGCTGCTTAAGACCCAAAATGGATATGAAATAAGGGTTTTGTCTTTCGGCGCTTCTGTAATCCACTCCGATTGCAAGCGAGGCACCGTGCCATGGGAGTGCCTTGTAGGCGTTCCTCACACCTGTCCACGAAATGGGTTCTTGTATTTAAACGCATTTCGTGTTTCCTCTCAAATCACGATACTGCTATTAAGCCATTGGACGGACATCCTATTAATGCAACGATTTACCTGCACGCCTATGCAAATTGCATCCTCGGATTTCTGCAAGGGCTTGATGAATGAGTCGCGTGTCTTGCTTTCCGAGTTTCAACACCGCATTTATAATTCTCACGTCAGGAGCGACTGCCAATGGGTCTGGACGTTGTCAACACCTCGACGAGAGAGTCAATATGTCCTAGGTGACGATAAAAGGTCGGAAAACATATAATAAATGTTCAGATTTATGACCAGTAAATCAAACTATATTAACTAGGTTGATTTTTTTGTTGGTAAAGTATTATCAGTATTTTATGTTACAAAAATATAAAGTGGATGAACCAAATGATAAAATATTGATATAATCTGAAATTTATTTATAGTTCTTAAAACTTAGTTAATATTGTATCAGATATATTTTGACATAGGAATATGCCATCATATAAAATTACTAGGTTATTTTGCTAACATTTAAAACTCCAAATTTAATATACAGTGTACTAAATTTTTATAATTTTTAGTAATATTGTTACATCTTTTTCATACCTGAAAAATGATTGAGGAAAAAACTAGCAAAATGTTGATGTCAACCTTAAATCTTAAGGAAAACCCAACATTTTCTTTCTATTTGAACTTCATTAATCAATTAGTGAAGAAGTAGTAGTTTATTCCAACGTTAAAGATAATTTAGGTAACTTTATTTAAATCAACCTTAAACCAAATAAATAGATGAATAAAATAACTAAGAAATTAGCTTTGTCATTTTTTTCCAATAATAAGAAAATCATTAGATTAAAATAAAAAAATTTTCTTCCATCACAGTGCCATTTTTGTGATTTTATTAAAAATTGTTTCATATGCTTTTTCTTGACAATCTTGCTTTATCAGTACAGACTCTTCAGTTCGACTTTATCAGTTCAAACTTTTTTTTGTCATTAAATCCTTCTTTACAAAAATAGAAAATCAGAATAAAATAAACAATAATAATCTAATATCTAACAATATAAACAATAAACAAATAATCATTTTATTCTGGTATATATTTGGAAAAATCAGTCATGAAGTTTGTGTAATAAGATAATATATAAATAAATAGATAGATAATAACAAGATAAATAGATAAATAAAATGACTAAGAATTTAGTTTTGCCATTTTTTTTTCAGTAATAAACAATCACTAGATTAAAATATAATCATTTTTTTTTCCATTACAGTGAAATTTTTTGTTATTCATTAAAAAATGTTTCATATGCTTTTTCTTGATAATCTCGGTTTATCAGTACAGACTTACAATGCTGCTGTTAAACTATTCTTTAAAAAACATAGAAAATCTGAATAACATAAACAATAATAATCTAATCTCTAAAAATATGAACAATAAACAAATAATCATTTTATTCTGGAAAAATCAGTCATGAAGTTTGGTTTTGCCTCTTATAAATAGCATCTCTTTCTAATAAAATAAAGGCATGCACTTAAAAGTTCAATACATAGGGATTTTACATACACCTTCCATTACATTGATTTTAATGCACTCTCTCCAGCAATTGTATCTTTCGATCCCTCCCTGGAGTTTCTAATTGCTCCAGACTTCAAATTGCTTTATGCACCGGTTCGATACCATTAAGATCTGAATAGAAGGGATACTTTAACCAGAGAACGAAGAAATATAAGGGGAGAGAAGTAATTAATTTCCTGAGGACACAAGAAAAGTTGTTCGTACTGGAAGAACTCATCTTGTTCCTTTCTTGTTCTTTTAAAATCAATCACAGCTTTTGCCTCAAATCCTTCATTCACACACCTCGTCTGTCACTCGCCTTTCTTGACTTTTTTTTTCCCCTCAGTCTTCTTACTTCTGGAGGAGTTAGGAAAGTCATCTGTTCTACAGAGACTTTCATTAGGTTGAGAAAAGCAGCGTTTTCTCTAGAGACCACACTTGCTTTTTTTCTCTCTCTTTATACCGGAACTTCCTTTGCAGAGCTGGAAGAAGAAGTACTTTATTCCAAAGGTGAAGAGAGTGTTAACACTGATGGCTTTAGCGATCGACAATGTAATAGCAAATGGAAGTTGAGTTTTTCGCCAAAGCGAATTCTTCCGAGTTCAAGTGGGAATTTTGTATTGTAAGCATCTTACAAGGTGGACGTTTGTCGTCGTTCAAAGAGAAAATGGAAGCCGGCGAGGGCCCTGATGGGAAATATGCTGCTGGAATGGATGGGTTATTTACTTGTCAGCACCGAGTAACGAAAGGGAAGAAGAATTGCCTTTCAATTTGTTTCCCAGATGGATTTGTAAGCTTTGGAAAATAGAATTGCGAATAGCGTGAACATAAGTCTTCTTCTTTCAGTTTTCCTAAAGTTCTAATGGCATCTAAATCGCTTTTAAGTCATCAAATGTTTCGCTAAGCAATTTATATTTCGTGGAGATACTTTAAGAAACATTTCAGTAAGAATTTAGAATAATGAGTTTTATTTATTATTATTTTTCCACCAGATAAAAATTATCAATGAAATTGCTAGTATCTGATTTAATAATACTTGCTAAAATAAAAATGGAAGGATTTTTCAGCCATTTTTACTAAATAAAAATATTTAAATTAATATTTATTAAGATAATACATAAATGATAATTATAATTGAATTATTGTTTATAATTTTCATTTATTATTTTCATCAAGAGCAATAAGTTAATGAACATATTTTAAAGTAACATTTTTATAAAAATCTAATTTAATTTTGTCTGTCCTTAGAAATATTTTTGACTGTTTGTGTGTATTAAATCTGTATAATGCAATTAAAATGCATTAAATCTGTTATAATGTTTGCTTTTCAAGACATATGATTATTGGTACAAACAAAGTAAATTTTATATCATCTGATTGCAAAATGTTTTTTATTTATTTCTTATTACTTAAAAAAACCGAAGTAAATAAATAATTTTTTTTCAAAATATAACCAAAACCTCTAAGCAGAGCACATACTTTCAAGATAAAAGTTCTCAGTAAATGTATTATTTTGTAATTATTTCTTTAAAAAAAAATCCAGTATCCTTTATGTAGTCTTGCATTTTATTTCAAAATGTCACCAAAACTTCTAAGCCCAGCACATACTTTCAAGATAAAAACTTCTGTATAAATGTATTATTTTGTACATTATTATTTATTTACCATTATTACTTTGTAGAGACACATTAAAAGTGTCACAGACTGACAAAAACGTAATGCAAAACAGAGTTATTTTTTTCTGACTGGTACACGCAGATGCCTTTTGAGAGGACTCTTCTGTGAGTGCATGAGTAGGCTGGGGCTACAGTGACCAGATGCTACTGGTAATTAAGTTACAAAGCCGATCCAAACGAGGCGAGGGTATCCACGTTTATATGCTCAATCATTGAATTACATGGACCGCGCACCCCCAATATCTAATATGGGATCGTGACACTTTTACGAGATGGGACTTGATGTCTGCCAGAAATGGTTCCGCCCATTTACCACCAAAAACACAGACTGACGCATTCATGATACCAATCAAATGGACTCTATTATTTTGTTATAAATACATTTCATAGCTTTGTGACATTGTAATGGTACTTCTTTTTGTGTGTATATTGATATAATGAAAATAGCTAAAATGTATAATCATATTAGAATATAGTTATTTAATATTAATATGAGCACTAATGCATTTTTAATTACTTATACAAATTATACTTAAACTCCAATATAAAATATTACCGAAAATGCTATATATAAAAGTTTTTTAACACAAAAGTTATAACAAGATATATGCGGAAATATATTTTGTTAATTTAATTTCAAGAAGAACCCCTAATGCATGTTTAATTAGTCAGATAAATTATACTTAAATCCCATTATAAATTGTTACAGTAAATGCTATAAATAAAAGTTTTTTTGACACAAAAGTTGTAGTTATATGCAGAAACATATTTTGTTAATGCAATTTCAAGTAATAAAATTATATTGTACTGTTTTCTACAGTTTTTTATAATTTTTTAAAATTTGTGTATTAGAAAATGAGAAGAATTAAAACTGAAGAGTTAAATGAATGTTTATTTTAAATAAAATTTAATAAAAAATTATTTTTTTATTTAATAAAAAATTGTTCAATACTATATTTAATACAAAAATATGTTTATTTATTTATTTTGTTAAACTTAATTTTTTTTTTCTTTTTACATGTCTTTGGGGGCGTAAAGGACTTATTAATGAAATCAAATTGTAGTATAAGCAGAAGAGTCTTTTTTATCTCCAAATATTGAAATGAAGTAAAATTCATGCTAAATGTCAAATATACATAATTTTAATAACTTCTAGAATCATAAACAGAATATAGAATAATTTTCAATATAATGCAATATCTTAGAAAACTAGATGTTTCAATAAGTTATGTACGTGGTGCATCAAACACACTAGAATTATAACTTAAAAGAAATTTAAAGACCATAGATATAACACATATTTGCTATAGAAATAGATATGACATAACATACAATAAGAATAGATATGACATAACATACAATAGGAATAGATATGACATAACATACAATAGGAATAGATATGACATAACATACAATATGAATAGATATAAGTAGATGCAAATAACATGCTTATAAATACATGTATAAAATGCCTTTAATAAATTAAGTAAATTTGTAACCTTTTATTTTGTACAAAGATTAAATATAATAATAATTTAACAGTGTTTAAATATAATTGCAGTTTTGTTATATTTAACAATAATTTAATAATAATCTACCAAGAGTAGAAATACGCTTGAAAAATTGAATAAATGTTCTTTTGTCTATTCTTATATATATATATATATATATATATATATATCACTATATTCTTTTTTGCATTACCTGAGGAAATTCTAAAATTTTTTATTCAATCTAATTTGTAAAATCATTAGATAAGCAATTCAAGCTGATTCAATTTGCCAACAATTCTCATGAACGTTATCTCACAAACCAAACCATTACTAACCAACCTTTAATAACTTCACAAATAAAATTAAATCAGGACATCAATATTATTGGGCATTGTTCATTCAATCATGCCTTTCATGTTACGAAAATTTGTCTTACCATTCCATTTAACATGGCGAAATGGAATCGTACCTTGCCAATCTTTTCAGAAGCATTGAAAACACTGAGAGGAAAAATATCGGAATTTTCGACTCGCAAAAAGGAAAGGATATTCTGAATCACCCTTTTCTATCGATCTTCTTGTGGAAGAAAAAAACAAAAAAACATAAAACGTCTACTCCATGTATATAGGCCTCCTACAAAAGATAGGAACTCATATAAAAAATATCTATCCTTCTTTACGCATTCGCTTACCTATTGGAAGCAGGCATACGTGATGGCGGAGCCCATTTGAATTGCGGAAGAAGGAATTTTCATCGCCAGGGTTCGATTTTCTTTATACCGCGCCTCCTTATTCCTTGGAAGGGGGTGGGTGAAATAAAGCAGCTTAATCTTATTTTTCGATTAAGTGATAAAAACGCCTAGAATTCCTTTCTTTTCCACCCATCTCACCGCTCTCTCGGAGCGCTGCAGGTAAAAAGCCCCCGAAAAAGTGCGGACGTTATTGGAAAAGTCAGGGTTAGAATGTTCTGCGTATAATTTCTGGAGATGACTCTATGTCTTTGCTGTCTGACGTATGTTTTTTATGTTCATTTATCTCCTAACTTTAATATAAATTATTTATTGTGTGAATCTGAGACAATCAAAATTGGAAATATTGATGTAATTATTAATGAGAATAAGACGAAAAATATTATAAGCAAAGTTATGTTTCTTCCAGATACCACGATTTATGGTTTCCGGTAGTGTTCCTGATAATAATTTGTTATATATACTAATCAGTATTTGAAATGATTGATCCCTTTTAAAAGTCTGGGATCTTTATTTTTGACTCTATATCTTTGCTGTCTGAAGTTTGTTTGTTTTACGTTATCTTCTATAAATTAATTTTGTTTGAGATCTGAGCAACAAAATCTAGAAATATTGATGTAATTATTAATGAGACGTAATTGATATAATTCTTAATGAGAATAAAACGAAAAATATTATAAACAAAACGAAGTTTCTATCAGATAAAGCCCTTATATACATTTATTATATATTATATTTATATATTATTTTATTTTTTATATATTATTATATTATTTTATATATCCATTATACAGTTTATGGTATGAAATAATAGTACATCAACAATGCCAAACAGTTTTTTTTCGGTCTGAGAAAACTGTTTACATTAAAACTATCATTAATCCTTATGGAAACTTTATAAAACTTGTCATCTTTTATGATAATAAACATCGGTAACCTAAAAAGACTGATGAAAATAATTTATTAATATTTTTAAAGATGAATTTTAAGTAAATTGCATATCAGATGTCTTGTACACATTTACAGTTATAATGTATTTAGTTTCAACGAGAATTGTATCAGTTTGTATTTTGTTTCTACCAGATATCTTTATAGTACCCCTTTATTTATCATTATACATATATATATATAAATTATATATTATATTTATATGTAATTTATTATATTTATTTTATATTATATTATTTTATACGCCCCTTATACCCTGTATGGTATGTAATAATAATACATTAACCATGTCAAAAAAATTTTTTTTCTATTTAAGAAAACAGTTTGCATTAAAAGTGCCGTTAATTTTTATGAAACCTTTATAAAATTTGTCATATTCTATAGTAATATATATTTGTAACGTCAAGAAATTGACGAAAAAAATTTATTAATATTTTTAAAGATGAGTTTTAACTAAATTGCATATCAGATTACTTGAACTACTAGTTACAGTTATACCAACCTCCTCAAAAGGCTAGCAGTCCGATAGACAATTGGCTAGAACTGTGGCTTTTGGTACCACAGGCTTTTTAGGTTCGAAATCTAGCAGGGGCATGGATGTTTGTGAGTGGTTCGGAATCCACGTTAAACTGTAGGTCCCGATCTATTTAACCAAAAAGAATTAGAAGTATTAAAAAAGATTCATGTACACGATTTTGTATTATTAAGAAATATTTTTAAATTTTAGATTCTTTCAATATATGGCATTAAAGAAAGAATAAACGACTTCTTGCAACTTCTTTCAAAATATCATGTTACTTTAAAATTGGAATTTTTTCAAAAAAATTTTTTTATAAAGAATAAAATTTCTTTATATCACAAAAGAATCTCTAAAATTGAGATTTCATAAGTCTTTAAACCAGTTTATTTGGTTTATAATTTAATTATAAACCTAAAAGAAAATAAAACTTTTTTAGTTTACACAATTTCTACTTAAAATGGATGGGGATAGTGACAGCATGCATAAGTGTACCTCATCTATAACTTCAATATTCCTTGCTTGTCGAGTGCTTGAGTGAGTCGAGTGAGTCGAGAATTATCTTTTTCTTTTACAACATAAAAGTATGAGACAATAAATCATAATAAGTTTTACTTATGTTTGTGACAGACTAATGTGGAATACGAAATGCCTACATAAGAACAATTTATGAGAAATTATCATTTAAGGAATACCAATAATATGTCTAATTAAGCATTATAAGATTTCTGTAAAGTAAGGATTTAAATATTCTATATATTATAAACTTACACATTCCAATTTGGAGGAGCCTGAACCACACTTTTTTTAAGAAACACCAATAATGATCAATAGTTCTTCCCTCAAAAGCTGTACCAGAATTCACATGTCTGTTTTCAATTCGTCAGATAAGTAATTACTCGGCGAAAAATATGAAAAACAGCTGTGTTTCGATTATTCTGCCCCGTTCTGAAATAGGATGGCGGGGGATCGATCCCGGAGTGGATGCTTCTAAAAATGCACAATAAAACCATCCTCGCATATTTTTCCACCCCCGCCTGTAAAAAAGAAAAAAAAGGGGTGCGAAATTTCCAATAAAAGAGAGAGACACCGGGGCGATAAAACCGGGCGTCGAAATTGCCACGAGCTGCGATGATTTGTAACAAATCCGTTACATTATGCCCGTTGCATGCGAATTACCTGCCTTGTTCTGTAATACAGAACGCTCGCTACTTATCGCTTCTGGAACATTCTTCGTGATTACCGAAAAACTTTGGAATCGCTTCTTCCTCTGCACGATCTTTTCCCCATGAACCGCGAAGAGCTCCCACGCCATTCTGGGCCACAATTTCTCACGCCCACATTGTAACGTTAATTTTAATAACAAAAAATTTTATGACACATTCGAACTAAAGGAAGAATTTTAACACGGTAAGTTAAAATTACAAATAACAAAAAAAAAAAAGTAATGATGTAAAGGAAAACACTTTACACAATGCGAAAGGTAGGATATCATTTTGTGTTTCTACTATTTTCAATATTCTATGTGGCTTTCCTTTCTCATAGGAGTAATATCTAAATAATAATCCGTCCCATGGTGCTGTTGCCAATCCTGTCAACTAATTCATGAATTACTATAAGCATATATGACGCAAGGGCCTGACGGCCGAGTGACTAGATCTCTGGCGCTCGGTGCTCCACCACAGTCCTTGGGTTCGAGTCCTTGCGGAATCCACCTTACATTGTTAGTTAAAGTTGCTATGACTGTTCGACATAGGGCTGACAACCCTATCCCGTAAGAAGTAAAACATCTCTTGCCTCAAAATCTGCCGATTGGCAGATGGCAATGGCTACCATGGAATCCCGTTGCGCCTCTGGAAGAAGATATGTGTCATACAAATAATGCCTTTACTCTATAAAAATAAGTAGTTTTAGTTAAATAATTTTAGTTAATAGATTAAAATCAAGTGAATTTTGGTATTTGATAAAATTTTCATTCAAAATTAGTTTCAGATAAATTAAAACCTATCTCCTTTTAACTCATTTTTTTTATGTAACAAAATTTTTAAAAAATAGATAAAAATAACAGGTTATAAAAC